>JACYXH010000052.1:212500-485000 GCA_026745465.1 Lota lota
CCGCCAACAGGGGGCGCTTGCACTCACCCGGTCCTCCTGCTCCGCCTGCAGCTCCTTGACGCGCTCCAGGAGTCCCTCCCGGGCTCGGTCCAGGTGATTGGCCAGGCCCGTGATGGAGATGATGTCACACTGCAACTCCGGAGAAGGCACTTGAATGTTCACCTGGCGGGAGAAGGTAACACAAACACCGTCAGTGGTTCAGACGTGGACCTACTGCATATAAATACGTGCACAGCTACACCCAGATAGGCCGTCCAGGTGGCTTATGGGACGGGGGGGGGGGTGGGGGGGGGTCTTGAGATAAATGAGGACAAACCTCGAACTCATCCATCATCTTGCGGATTCCACTCCCCTTCTGTCCGATGATGTAACGGTGAAGGTGAAAAGGCACTTCCACCTCGGTGGTTACAGGGACCAGGGCCTGCGTGACACAAGATTAGCGTTCAGAAAAAAACGTTCACAATTATACCAGACACACTGTGAATCTCCATGGCAACCTGATAATTAGGGGTCCTACGGTACAAACTACATTGTATAAATTAGGTTGAAAGTGGGCAGGCAATTTGATTTGGGACTACAGAGAAATGAGCATGAGTCACTTTTAAAAGCAGTGCCACGGTAACGACTAAAAGAGAGGTACATTTAAGAAAATGGTAGGATTTGAGGGACTACTGGGTTTTCCCTTGCAACTCGACGTTAACATTCCTCTTTGTTGTAACCTTGACATAACATTGCGTACATGCATGATGAACTACTAGTAAACAATGACTTATTTTGTGTACTGGTGTGTCAAGCCGCCGCCACCACCACAAACTGGGAAATCCCTTCAACCTCCATGCCAACCCCCGCTTGGAAGAGACATCTATAGACGGTGAAGACTTCCGGCTGTCCCTAGCGCGCTCCACCCCGACCAATCAGACGACAGCAGGTGAACTCTGACCTTCAACGCCTCCACGGCGGCCTCGCAGCGCTCCTTGCGGCCGGAGATCACGATGACGTCACACTTCTTGGGCGCGGCGGGGTCCACGGGCTCCTTCACCTCCCCGTTGGTCTCCCCGTTCTCCTGGATCACCGCCTCAGCAGGAGGCGCAGGAGCTGAGGAGGAGGAACCAAGAACCACGGGTGAGTAATGACCACAACACCGCCACGGCTAGAAGATCAACCTGGTTACCAGGTTACCATCTTCTATTCTGCAGTGCTTTCTGCGTCGTCGCCTATGTGAGAAGATCCGATGATGACTTGCTCATAACCAGCAGACACACGGGATCATGCCTACCTACACGTTTCAGAGTTCAGTCCGACATTAGGACCCTAACCCCTCTACCAACCCGGGGTTGGCAGAGGGGTTAGGGTCCTAATGTTGGGCGGGTGCCAACATTGGCACCCGTTCATGGAGTCCAACAGACGAATCCTCCTCACCTCTGAGAACTACAGAATGCTTAGCTAAATGTTCCTTCTCCACACACACACACACACACACACACACACACACACACACACACACACACACACACACACACACACACACACACACACACACACACACACACACACACACACACACACACACACACACACACACACACACACACACACACACACACACACACACACACACACACACACACACACACACACACACACACACACACACACACACACACACTTCCTCTGAAAGGCCTTCATAATTATTCCTCGACAGACCCCGAAGCCTGACTGGGGGACTCACCGTTGGGGTCCTCACGGTCAGGGAACTTGATTTGCACGCTGTGGTCTTTGGTGATCTGCTGGATGCGGGAGCCCTTGGGGCCCATGATGGAGCGGTGGAACCTCTGCGCGATGACGCACTCGATGGTCACCTGGGCGTCCTGGGAAAATCACAGCGCAAACAGCGGGTCAGAACCTTCTGGAGCGTCTCAAAGCGTTCACACTGGGGGTCTTCGTCTCCTTTGAATTCCCACTACGGTCCTGTACGTCCCACTGCGTCACCCTAATGTCCAGTATAACTAAAGACCGTCTCATTTTATGTCTGCATCTCCTCAGGGGAGACGTTGAAAGCGTTCACTAATGAGCCAAGACCTTGACCCGCACTCCCCGAGGAAGAGCGGTTCAGAAGCGCTCCATAAAGAGAACACTATTATCATTATTATGGGATGGCGCGCCGTCTCGGCCGCCAGCAGCGCCCTCACCAGGTCCTCGATGATCTCCTGCATGCGCTTCTTGGCCGCCTCCACGCAGTCCTTGGCGCCCTTGAGCGTGACCTTCTCGCTCTGGGAGCCCGTGCGGGGGAAGCTGACCATCACGCCGCCGTACTCGTCGGCGATGTCGCGCAGCACCTGGCCGCGGCCGCGCCACGAAGTAGCGGTGGTGCTTGGGGTCCACGCTCATGTTGTCCTCCACCACGTTGTCCTGGGAGAGGGGGGGGGGGGGGGAAGGGAACCGACGTTGAGTTCAAGTCATTGGACGCTTGTTGGGAGATGACGCAAGTGGCTAAAAAGATGTTTCTTTTAGTAACAAGATATACATTTATTCTTTTGTTGCCTTAAAGAAAAGAAGGTATTAACGCTCCATCCCCAACAACGTGTCACACTCGTTTTTATTCGGCTGTTACGTGCAGATTTTCCACATAAAAACACGTTTTATTAAATGAAGGCATAGATCCACGCAACAAAGAAAATGGAAAGTTCTGGGAGGAGAGATGCAGCGTCATAAAATGCTGTACAGATATAAAACATATAAAACAGCACAGCAAGGAATTCAAACCTCTAGAAAACCAGGGCAGGGTATTGGAAGAGAGATATTGAGTATCTGCTGAACATCTGAAACAAAACAGTACATCTCAAATGTATCGTGGACTGACCAGACTCCTGATGAGCTCCTCCAGCTCCTTCTGCGCCTCCTTCACGGCCTCCTCGGTGCCCACCACCGTGATGAGCTCCTGGTCCTCGTCGTCGGCCGTGGGGAAGATGATGCGAGCCCCGGTGCTGTCCCGCACCTTGCGAATGTTCCCGCCGCCCTTCCCGATCAGGAACTTGTGGTACTCCGGCTTCGCGCGGAGCTCCGCCGTGTGGCTCTTGATTTGCTGGGAGGAGTCGTGATTCAGTCATCAGACAGCTCAACCCAGTACAAGTTGTGTTTTAGAGTCTATAACAGCTCAACCCAGTACAAGTTGTGTTTTAGAGTCTATAACAGCTCAACCCAGTACAAGTTGTGTTTTAGTCTATAACAGCTCAACCCAGTACAAGTTGTGTTTTAGAGTCTATAACGGCTCAACCCAGTACAAGTTGTGTTTTAGAGTCCATAACGGTTCAACCCAGTACAAGTTGTGTTTTAGAGTCTATAACAGCTCAACCCAGTACAAGTTGTGTTTTAGAGTCTATAACAGCTCAACCCAGTACAAGTTGTGTTTTAGAGTCTATAACAGCTCAACCCAGTACAAGTTGTGTTTTAGAGTCTATAACAGCTCAACCCAGTACAAGTTGTGTTTTAGAGTCTATAACAGCTCAACCCAGTACAAGTTGTGTTTTAGAGTCTATAACGGCTCAACCCAGTACAAGTTGTGTTTTAGAGTCTATAACGGCTCAACCCAGTACAGGTTGTGTTTTAGAGTCCATAACGGTTCAACCCAGTACAAGTTGTGTTTTAGAGTCTATAACAGCTCAACCCAGTACAAGTTGTGTTTTAGAGTCCATAACAGCTCAACCCAGTACAAGTTGTGTTTTAGAGTCTATAACAGCTCAACCCAGTACAAGTTGTGTTTTAGAGTCTATAACAGCTCAACCCAGTACAAGTTGTGTTTTAGAGTCTATAACAGCTCAACCCAGTACAAGTTGTGTTTTAGAGTCCATAACAGCTCAACCCAGTACAAGTTGTGTTTTAGAGTCTATAACAGCTCAACCCAGTACAAGTTGTGTTTTAGAGTCTATAACAGTTCTACCAGGAAGGCGAGGGGGGCTGCACCCACCTTCTCCTCGGCCAGGGCCAGGAGCTGCTTCTTGGCCCTCTCCACCTCCTCGGCGGGGCCCCGGATGGTGACCGTGTCGACGCCCGAGCCCTCGGTGGGGAAGTGGATGTGCACGCCGCCGCACTCCTCCATGATGGAGCGCACGAAGCGCCCCTTGGAGCCGATCAGGGAGTTGTGGAGCTTGGAGGGGATGGACACCTCCAGCTCCGTGATGTTGGCCTGGGGGACACGCAGAGAGAGGAGAGGGCGGTGAGAGACAAGACACCAGAGGGACGGTGGTTTGGCCCCGTCAGCCCACGTTCAGGTCTGAATTGGTACACTCACCCACCACCACCACCATCATCCAGTCACACTCACCAGCTCTTTCTGAATGGCCAAAATGCGAGTTCTGGCGGCCTCACAGGCGGGTTTCTTGCCGGTGATGACGATCATCTCAGAGTTGCTGTTCTCGGCAGGCAGGTCGATTTTTGTGTTGGTTTCCTCGCGGATCTACGAGAGAAAAAGGGACGAATAACTCCGGTCAGTCTCAAGACATTTCAAATGCAGGAGGGGAAGTTCAGCCCATCTTCGAGGTCCTCACCTTCTTGATGTTAGCGCCACCCTTTCCGATGATGTTCTTGTGGAATTGCTTGAAGATGGGGACTAAGAGGGTGTAGCCGTTCTCCACCTGACAGAACCACAGGAGGTCAGCGACATGAGTCTACACAGTTCTACAGATCACCACTTTGACAAAGCCTTGGCTAGCTCCGGTTGTTAGCATAGCCGTGGCTATTAGTATAGCATTACTTAGCATAGCATTTGTTGGCCCCACATTGTAGCAACGCCATGGCTAGCGTTGACATATTTGCGTAGCATGGCCTTGATCTTAGCATGATTTTGTACGTAAATAGGTCCAATATAAACTCTGCAAATCCCTTAATAAAATAATGAATAAAATCCCAAGTTTTTGAAGTTTTCCAAATGGAGCGTACCATTTCAGCCACCATCTTCTGCATGAACTTGAAGCACTTCTCCACCTCTGTGTGCGGCCCGCGCAGCTGAACGATGTTGCTCTTCTGGGCCGGATCGGGGAAGTTGATGATGACCTGAGGGGATGGACAGTTACAGATCACGAAGCCCCACGGTTACAGATCACGAAGCCCCACGGTTACAGATCACGAAGCCCCACAGTTAGAGATCACGAAGCCCCACAGTTACAGATCACAAAGCCCCACGGTTACAGATCACGAAGCCCCACAGTTACAGATCACGAAGCCCCACAGTTACAGATCACAAAGCCCCACGGTTACAGATCACAAAGCCCCACAGTTACAGATCACAAAGCCCCACAGTTACAGATCACAAAGCCCCACAGTTACAGATCACGAAGCCGTAAATGGTCAGTATTTATTCAACACAGAGAGCCAGTGAATTCACATACAAGTCAGGTAGGGGAAAGCTACAGGTAGACCGCGGACGCTGGGGATCAAACCCAGTACCCGTCAGCTGAGAGTTGAAGATCCTAACCACACTATCGTAAGCAAAGATATCGGGACACTCTGTGGTGTTTTCCGGAGTAACTTCGGTTGATCTTACCTCGGGGAATTTGTCGCGAACTTCTTTGATCTTCTCCCCCTTTTGGCCGATGATGGCTCTGTGGAAACGCTGTTCGATGAGCAGGTCCTTGGTACGCTCGTTCTCCTGCAAGAGACACAAGAACCACTTGGTGACCCATTCACTCGGATCCAAAATGGCGGTGATGTTTCACCTAATGCTGTTAACTTCAATGCAAAAAGTTAAAGCAAACATTATTGACAGTTTTCGCTACGTTAGTGAAACTATACATTGACAGTTTATGCTACGTTATTGAAACTATACATTGACAGTTTATGCTACATTAGTGAAACTATACATTATTGAACTAGATGGCTAGTAGATTCAGATCCAAGATGGCGGCTGCGAGGGGTTCAGAGCCACATGGCACTGACCATGCGTGACGCCAGCTCCAGCAGCTCCTTCTTGGCATCCTGGACCCCCTGGGGGTCGCCCTCGATGCGGATCAGGGTGCTCTTCTCGTTGTCGGGGGGGATGCGGACTGTCACCTTGTACAGCTCCTTGATGCGGTTGACTGGACAACGAGACAAACGGAACTTGATGGGGGAGGGGAGAAGATTGGTTTTGGCTACCCCCCTCGTATCCGGGGACAACATATCCATTCATAGGGAAATATTTTCCTTCTTTATATTATTTAGACATATTTGGCATGGACAGTTACAACAGAAGTTCAGGGTAAAAAAAAAAAAACACACGTTTGAGGATTTTTCAATTTAGGAAAACAAAAGCAGTTTTCCTAAAGCAGTGATCAATATTAAACTATTGAATGAAATGCGACTGCATTGTTCAGTCCTAGCGTTGTTCAGTCCTAGCTAACTTGTAAAGTAACTTGTTCCTAACTTGTTCAGTCCTAGCTAACTTGTTCAGTCCTAGCGTTGTTCAGTCCTAGCTAACTTGTAAAGTAACTTGTTCCTAACTTGTTCAGTCCTAGCTAACTTGTTCAGTCCTAGCTAACTTGTAAAGTAACTTGTTCCTAACTTGTTCAGTCCTAGCTAACTTGTTCAGTCCTAGCGTTGTTCAGTCCTAGCTAACTTGTAAAGTAACTTGTTCCTAACTTGTTCAGTAACTTGTTCAGTCCTAGCTAACTTGTTCAGTAACTTGTTCAGTCCTAGCTAACTTGTTCAGTAACTTGTTCCTAACTTGTTCAGTCCTAGCTAACTTGTTCAGTCCTAGCTAACTTGTAAAGTAACTTGTTCCTAACTTGTTCAGTCCTAGCTAACTTGTTCAGTCCTAGCTAACTTGTTCAGTCCTAGCTAACTTGTTCAGTCCTAGCTAACTTGTTCAGTCCTAGCTAACTTGTTCAGTCCTAGCTAACTTGTAAAGTAACTTGTTCCTAACTTGTTCAGTCCTAGCTAACTTGTAAAGTAACTTGTTCCTAACTTGTTCAGTCCTAGCTAACTTGTTCAGTCCTAGCTAACTTGTTCAGTCCTAGCGTTGTTCAGTCCTAGCTAACTTGTTCAGTCCTAGCGTTGTTCAGTCCTAGCTAACTTGTTCAGTCCTAGCTAACTTGTTCAGTAACTTGTTCCTAACTTGTTCAGTCCTAGCTAACTTGTTCAGTAACTTGTTCCTAACTTGTTCAGTCCTAGCTAACTTGTTCAGTCCTAGCTCGATGAACCCTACTCACTGTTCGCTCCTCCTTTGCCAATCAGGTGTCTGTGGAACTTGGGATCCACGCTAATCTCTGTGTAATCCATACGGTTTTCCTGGAGGAAAAGGAAAAGCGACGGCCGTGAGTTCATTGGACTTTAAAAGATGGCACTCAGCAAGTTGGAATTCAGACAGCTTTATTTATCCCGGGGGGAAATGGTTTGGGATAATTCCTCAGCTCAAGATACAAAAAACAAAATGGTAACACAAAAAACAAGCATGAATGTAAGGCAATATAAATACTGAACAATGTGGACCACACAATTCATGAAACACTTTAGCGACTTCTTGCCGTTACAAAGGGCCACACTTACCAGATCCAGGACCATGGCTTCAATCTGCACCTGCACCATCTGAAGATCTTTGGTCGGCCCTTCAAGAATGATCCTATCCTCTCCTTCCGTGAACTCAATATGCACCTGGAGGAGGAAGAACCACCACCGCGTTAACACTCAGGCGTGTTCACATCAACCAGCCGTATACGAGAGGCTTCTTTAGATCTGCTCCTCGGACCTTGGGCATCTGCTGGGTGATCTTGGCCAGGTTCTGTCCCTTCTTGCCGATGATGAAACGGTGGAGCCAGGAAGGAGCTGAAACCGTGGACACGCTGTAGCTGTTGGCCTGGGCGAACAGGAAGTGGATATCAGGTTAATATACATAAACAAAGCGTGGCGCCCAATCTGGGCCAGGGCCATAATGGACGAGGTCATTTCAAGAGTAACCAAACCAGAAGAACAGCAGTGATGTCAGTTGCCCAGATAGGGGAAATGATAAGGTCACCTGTCTAACCAATCAGAACCTGCAGTTTTATATCAAGTGCTTCACCAGCCGTGGTGCCCTCTCTGCAGTTTGATTTTAATGTTTGGTTACTCTGCCAATGATGGGTTTTGGTAATTACCAAATTCAAATGTCCTAAGCAAGTCTTTTCTGCATATCAAACCTAACTCCTTTCCCACTGACGTAAGCACAAAAATAAAATGCATAAATTATTCTACATTTGAACACACTGCACTTTGCTCTACCTTTATGTGTGCTGTGAGCGGATTTAGTGTTTCATGTTTCAAAGTGAACCACGTCAAAATACTTTTGTCTCTCAACAGTGGGACAGAAAAAAAGCTTTATGGATGTAACCATTCGGGCACGTTAATATATCATAACGTAGGTATGGAACGAATAACACAGGGAACAGTTCCACCAGCAGACTAGCGCTTAGAACCCAGATGGTCGCGAGGTAAATAATGCCCATACAGTCAGCACCCACCTCTCCCCAGCCACCCTCCTCCTCTACCTTGGCGTAGACCTCCGCGAGGGCCTGACCCCTCCCCCCTCTCTGTGGCCCCCTGGTCCTCTACCTTGGCGTAGACCTCCCTGTGCCCCCCCTGGTCCTCTACCTTGGCGTAGACCTCCCTGTGCCCCCCTGGTCCTCTACCTTGGCGTAGACCTCCCTGTGCCCCCCCTGGTCCTCTACCTTGGCGTAGACCTCCCTGTGCCCCCCTGGTCCTCTACCTTGGCGTAGACCTCCCTGTGCCCCCCCTGGTCCTCTACCTTGGCGTAGACCTCCCTGTGCCCCCCCTGGTCCTCTACCTTGGCGTAGACCTCCCTGTGCCCCCCCTGGTCCTCTACCTTGGCGTAGACCTCCCTGTGCCCCCCTGGTCCTCTACCTTGGCGTAGACCTCCCTGTGCCCCCCTGGTCCTCTACCTTGGCGTAGACCTCCCTGTGCCCCCCCTGGTCCTCTACCTTGGCGTAGACCTCCCTGTGCCCCCCTGGTCCTCTACCTTGGCGTAGACCTCCCTGTGCCCCCCTGGTCCTCTACCTTGGCGTAGACCTCCGTGAGGGCCTGACCCAGGCGGTCCGGCTCCCCGCGCAGGATCACGGTCTCCAGGGTGCTGTCGGACGGAGGGATCTCCACCGACACGCCCGTCTTCTCCAGGATCTCCTGCAGGGTGTTCCCCTTGGGCCCGATCACGTACTTGTGCTGGGACTTCTTCACCTCCACGGCGATGGTGGTGGTGTTCTTCTTCTGCGGGGAGGAATGAGAAGAACTGCGTTTCTACCTTGTTGTGTACAAAGTACTTTCACCGACAAAATGTAAAAAAAAATTAATAAAATAAATGGCCAGATTTAGCATTTCTAGCCAAAATCGGTTACATACACAGTGTGCGCCACATGCAACAACGTAACTTTAACTTGCGCTGAAAGCAACGAAACCTAACGCTACACCACATCCTAGAGTGGCTACGCTGCATCAAAGCACGGCGCACGCCACACAAACACACGCTGAGCCTTGCTGCGTACCTTCTCCTCGTGGACCTTCTTGATCATAGCTACAGCGAGGGCCACCTGCTCCTTCTCCCCGGTGATGACGATCTCCGTCTTGTTGACGCTGGGGGGCGGCACGTTGATGCGCGCGCCCGTCTCCTGCATCATCTCCAGCACCAGCTTGTTGGAGGCGCCGGTGATGAAGGGGTGGTACACCTTGTCGATGCTCACCCTCTCCACTGCACGCTTGTCCTGCACGGGGAGGACGGGGACGGGGGACGGACGAGACGAGGTTAAGAAGGTTGGCCAACTCCTTTCCCATCCCTTGTGGTGGACGTGGGGATTGAGCCCAGAACCTTTTCGGGTGGATGTCAGGCAAACGCCCGGACCGCAACACCGTCACAGGCCAGACGCCTCTGCACGCGAGCAGGCAGGTCTGCAGCGGCCGGGTTTGAGCTGAATTTGAAGTCGCTAGCGTAAGGAGTACACAGGTCTTATTCTGTCGCCAGCCAGGCGACTATATTGTGTTGCAGCGCTACGGCAACTCTAACTGCAAGGGATTCATCCCGTTTAAAGCAAGGACCCGTTGACCATTTCACACTGCTTTAGTTAGGGGATACTATAAAAACACAAAAACCAAAATAAAACCTTTACGTTTCCTTTCGAAGCCAAGAACAACCAGAAGATGGACACAATACTTTCATAACAAACTCATTCATTTAGCTTGAACATGTGGACGTGTGGAGTCTGTGCTGAGGTACCTGCTCAGCGGAGATCAGCAGGATCTCGTGCTTGGCCTTCTCCAAGCCCTCCTTGGTGCCAGAGATCTTGATCTGGTTGCTGAGGTCGTCGGGTCGTGGGATCTGGATCTTGGTGGCGGTCCGAAGCTCGAGTTCCTGGAGTTTCTCCCCGCTCTTCCCGATGACATAACGATGGTGTTCCTTGGGGATCGCCACGGTGGATGACGCCTGTTGGGTCAGATGGCAATACATAGCAATGTGTTAGACTGAGCCTCACGGTGGAGATGGCAATACATAGCAATGTGTTAGACTGAGCCTCACGGTGGAGATGGCAATACATAGCAATGTGTTAGACTGAGCCTCACGGTGGAGATGGCAATACATAGCAATGTGTTAGACTGAGCCTCACGGTGGAGATGGCAATACATAGCAATGTGTTAGATTGAGCCGCTCCCAGTGAGTAGGCGGGAGGATTAAGAAATTCTGAATTCAAAATAACTCAAGTGTTCTGTCCACTGACTGGATGTGCAACACTGGCTGCAATTTGGGAGGACAGTTTCAAACAAACTACACGGCCAACAGGAGTAGAATAAAGAGAGCCAATCTCCTCACCTACAGGGCCAATAAGAGATGGATAAAGAAGGGGCCAATCAGCTCACCTACAGGGCCAATAAGAGATGGATAAAGAGAGCGAATCACCTGAGTCTGCAGTCGGGACACAATCTCCTTGCGGGCCTTCATCACGGCGTCCAGCTTCCCAGACACCATGATGGACAGGCCCTGGTCCTTGGCCATGGACAGCTCCAGGTGGGCGCCCGTCTTGTGCATGATGTCCACACAGACCTTGGCCTGGTCCCCCTCCCCGAACTGGTTCATGTCCTTGTACTTGCGCTCCTCAAGGGGCACGTGGAAAACCTAGTTTGGAGGAAGAGATAAAAGCGCTTCAGGTACAGAAATGGGAATGGCCAAAAGACCCAGAGTTACACTTGGGTACGAGTTAGTCCAAAAGGACTCAAACGTGGTACCGACATTATGGCGAAAGAGTTGATTTTGTAAGATGATACAGTAAAAACAGGCCAGTACATGGCAAAGAGCAACACTTTCAAGCAATTAGTGCTTGAAAGTATGACAGACCAGGTCCTGTACAACAAGTTTGACCGGATTTCAAATCACATGTACTGGAACATCAAATGATGATGAGAAATGTTGACATGCTCAGTTCTTAAGTTACTCATGTCTCATTATGAAGTCAGTCATGAGTGACAGCAATGTGGGCTAAGTAAATACACTTCAGCCCTCTAAAAGTTAACTTCAGTTTCCAATGATAGTCTCCCAAACCGTTTCCATGAACACTGGAGTAACAAGTAGAAGGCCAGGAAGGCCGTGGTCTACACATTGGTTTCATGATGGCTTTACGGTTATCGAAGCGTACCCAGCTACTTGTACTAGCTTATCAAAGAGTTCCTTGTTGGATCTTAGAAAACACTGACATGTGATGCATACGGCTAGCACTACCACTTATAGAAAATGATTAAAGAAAATTGCTAACCATGCATTTCTGATTCCATGGCTACACTGAGCTCCCCCTGCTTGTTCCGAGACTAGGAGCTGTGCAGCGCTACAACATCTTCTGTCCCGTCTACAATATTTACTGTACGGTTTCATTGGCCTCACGTGCACGTCGCTTTGGATAACTAAACAGTTTACATAAAAGTGAACCTAGACCTGCATGATCGAGGCGTACCTGGGTGATGACAGATGACTTGAGAGGCCGGAGCTTGGCGGTCCAGGCGTTGGGCGTCTCCTGGGCGCCCTCAGGGGATGCGGCCTTCTCAGGCAGCGGAGGGAAGGCATCCTTGTAGGTAGGCAGAGCCTCCTCCTCTCCGCTAGCTCCTCCTGCAGCTAGGCAACACAGGAGGAGAGCTCAGTGCACAACGACGGGGACGGGGAGGCCCTAGCTCCTCCTGCAGCTAGGCAACACAGGAGGAGAGCTCAGTGCACAACAAGGTGATGGGGCCATGCACCAGTGCTACAGCAGGTTGTCTGTGAACTGTAGTGTTGCCAGACAACCCTCGATCGTCCTCTCTCGCCCTCTCTCTCTGGCTCGAGGGTCCTTGAGCGACAAACCCAGCCGCGTCAGAGAGGCTGGGGTTCACCGCATCATCGGTGTGTGGAGGAGTGAGTGTGCGTGGGTGAATGTGAGGAGATGCTGTATGGTGCTCAGAGAGGTGGAAGTGCCTGGGAGTGCTTGACATAAGTGCAGTCTGTCTGAAAGAGATCTGCATATATCTATCTATATATGTATGATTTTAAAGTCACCCCAGGATTAATAAAGTAATCCACATTTTTGATCTCAGGTCCAGACGTGGGGTTAGGGCATCTTGCTCAAGGAAGCAGGAAGACCTCGGGGTTCGCACCCAGGACCGAGAGCCCCTCCCCCCCCTTTGTGTCGCCGCGGTTCGGCAGACTGAGGAGCGATTCGGCAGAGGACACTGACCTCCGGCGCTCTGCTCCGTCAGCAGGCCGCTGCGGTGCTCGTTGAAGCGCTCCTGGGTTAGTACAGCGACTGAGCTCATGGTGAATATCGTGTCAACACAGAGTCCGAGTGTGCCCTGGAGAAAACACAACAACAACAACAACAACAACAACAACGGTCACAAACGTGCACAGGTCCAGTGTGTCGTCAGTTTGGTTTAAATCCACCTCTCTGATGCATCTGGGCGATTCCCTAACGTCCCTTTGAAAGATTTGATTTCTTGTTCCTGCGTCGTTGAGTGCTTTGTATTGCCGTTACGCACAACAGCGCTACCTGGTCCATGGACGGATTTCATGGAGTTAATGCTTAACATTTGCGCTGCTCAACATTGCACCCCGTCTCCAGAGTACCTTGCAGTGAATTCGGAGGCGTTTCGTGACGTTGGCGCCCGGACCCTTGCTCAAAGATGGCTGCTGGCAAACTGCGGACATTCGAAATCCAACCCAGAACCTTTGGTCTGCGGGTCTAACACGCCAACCACTAGACCATCCTGCTCACATCTCCACACTGTGGAGTCCACTACCGCCAACATCTGCATGTTCAACGGCACGGTTTCATGCGAGTGCTGTTATTTTTCAGAAGGGCCTTCGAAAAGCATAGACCACTGCAAGATCTTACCAATTCCTTCTAAAATGGCGACACAAATGGCTGTGCCCCACTATTAAAAGGGAACCCCAATACCTTGCCCTTTCCTTACCTGGCTTTTCCGCACAGGTCTTTGATCGTTATTTGTCGAAAGCTACCCCCGCTTATCAATACAGGGCATCCAGCAGCCTTGTGAGTTAGGCTGATTAGATAATCCCAAGGTCACTCTGACCCGTGGTTCAATCGTTTATGTGAGCACTGAGTGGATCCATGTTCAGTCAATAGATTGTGACAGTGGCTCCAAAAGACCTCCATGATGAATGAATGGATGAATGAATGGATGAATGAATTGCCCCCACCCACCAGAAGGGCTGTAGTAGTAGTAGGAGTAAAAGCTGCAATGTGTAAGATTGAAACCTTCCTAGTTAGAAGGCAGGAGACTTTCAGAATTCAAAGGTTATCCCCCCCCCCCCCCCCCCCCCCCATGGAAACCAGTTTGCCATTAAAGGAACAGTAGGCAAATTTCACATACCCTACATACTGTACAATGCTGCACAACCATTTTCCTTCTACAAACTGGTTATAAGTCACATAGGAATAGCAAGATGTTTTAATACAACGTATATTTCTGTACTTCATTCACGAAGTGAGTGCGAAACACAACGATGTGATGCAGATTCTACTGTAGACATTTAGCGTCTTTGATATACAATTAAGTGCGGCCAGAGGAGAGAGTATTAAATCTGCTGTTCAACTGGCGCTGCCTCTGATTTCTTAGACCTGCGTTCTAAGGGTTTCAAACCAACAACCCCAGTAAGCTGAATGCCTGCAGATTTTGAAGCAGTGACTATCTGGTTCCTAAAAGGTTTGAGTGACCGTTGCTATGTTTTCACTCACTTATATCTGTATTGGCAATACAAATGTTATTACCATAGCAATAAAAGCAATTGCATTTGAGGTGAGAGAGAGACAGAGAGAGAGATTGACAGACACTCCAGTTGGTCGGACGACGCATAACTTACCAGCTAAATGGTCAGTTACCAGATTATCCGTCCTGTAAAGCTGTCCGCTTGTCAGCCTGCCAGCTTTTGCCTGAATAAATAAAAGCAAGGGAAGATAAGATGGGGGTGAATCCACTTTAAACATGGGTTAGTGCCTTCACACAGAAGAGGGGCTGAATCCACTTTAAACATGGGTTAGTGCCTTCACACAGAAGAGGGGCTGAATCCACTTTAAACATGGGTTAGTGCCTTCACACAGAAGAGGGGCTGAATCCACTTCAAACATGGGTTAGTGCCTTCACACAGAAGAGGGGCTGAATCCACTTCAAACATGGGTTAGTGCCTTCACACAGAAGAGGGGGTGAATCCACTTCAAACATGGGTTAGTGCCTTCACACAGAAGAGGGGGTGAATCCACTTCAAACATGGGTTAGTGCCTTCACACAGAAGAGGGGCTGAATCCACTTCAAACATGGGTTAGTGCCTTCACACAGAAGAGGGGCTGAATCCACTTCAAACATGGGTTAGTGCCTTCACAAACATGCATGACCGCGCAGAAGAGTTGATACACACGAGTAGTTTTCTCATGTGATACTGCCTGTATGTAAATCGTTTTTTCTAGGAGCCAGACTCAACGTTTCAAGGGCTATTCCTAGCTTTGCGAATTGGGGGATTCCCAACGAAGGCTGGGAAAATGTTGATAGCAAATTAATCTATTCATTTTGCATGAATCAATTCAGTACATAATGTTTTAAATAGGGTCACGAAACGGGATGAATGAAAGTAGGTTAACTAGCATTACCGAGGTGTTTTACAATCAACGTGAAAGAACCAACCATACCTTGGGTTAGATAGTCTGACGTGTACCAAGTACAGATTATTATTTGGTTTGTCGTTTTAGCAATCTTAGTTCATCATGTCACTCCGTGGTGGTTTAAAATATCTGTCAAGTGTCACACACTTTTGGGATCCATACTAAACTAAATAGTGTCACACACACACACACACACACACACACACACACACACACACACACACACACACACACACACACACACACACACACACACACACACACACAAGGTAAGGGTTAGACAGGTCATTAAGGAGCAGGTTGGGGTTAGAGTTCAGAGGCAAGGTCATTAACAACAAGGTATAGGTTAGTGAATTCAGATACAATATTGGTCATTAAGGAGCAGGTAGGGGTTAGACAGTGCAGAGACAGGTCATTAAGGAGCAGGTAGGGGTTAGACAGTGCAGAGACAGGTCATTAAGAAGCAGGTTGGGGTAAGAGTTCAGAGGCAAGGTCATTAACAACAAGGTATAGGTTAGTGAATTCAGATACAATATTAGGAAATAGTAAGGGGATAGGCTTCTTGCTCAAGTATGCCTACAGGTTATTGGCTGTGAACACTGTGGTAATCGAACCCAGTGGCTTTGGGGTGGGAGTCGAACCCTAACCATTACACTATTATGGCTCTAAACCTTTGTACAGGAGCTAAATCCTGGATTAGGGATTAGTGTACAGGGTGCTGTAGACGGCCAACGTTAGCACATTATACCCATAGTGACACATTTGTTAGCAGACGAAGCTAGCGGAGAATAACCAGTACAATTTCGCACATACACGACGTCTTTATTTGTACAAGACGTCATTAAATCGGCTTTGAGGCGGATGTTTGATTAAAACGTGTGGCCAATATTTACAGACGAGGAGGGAGTTCGGTTTCCAAGCCAATGCTAGTTATGCTAGTTAGCAAACTGGCTAAAAACTTTGACCACCGTGTCACGCAAAAGAGTGACACGTAGCCGGGTGGGTTAGCTAACAGGCTAGCAGTAGCTAAAAGGCTAGCGGTAGCTAACGGGTTAGCGGTAGCTAGTGTAGCTAACAGGCTGTGGCTGTAGCTGTAGCACCCACTTAACCAAACACACAATACAGAATTCCCAAGATGAATTCAGCTGACCTAACGTTATACCTAATCATCATTATGCATCACTGTGAATCCCTTTTTATTAAAAACCTTGTCACAACTGCTCTGCTCAAGATTATAGAAAGGACTAAACGGAATGGAAAATAAAATGCAAGTAAAGATAATAATATATATATACACACAGTAAAGCAACACAAATATGTAAATATACATGTAGACATACACAAATGTACATACAATAAACATAAAATACGCTATAGCCATAACTAAAGTGTCTCGGACGCTGGGGAAACTTCAGGCTGCATAAACACTCCCGATCGGGCATTCCCTGTACTTCTGATCCCGTATGTGGAAAACTAGATTAGCGTAATGTCGTCATTTTATCCACAGTCCACCCAACGCCAGTTAAGGGGAGAGGAAAACGGGCGCGTATTAAACGGTATCAAGTGAAGTGGAGTCCTAGCAGGCTTACAGTCAGTCCTCTCGCTAAGTCCACGTAGGCATAAGGCAGTACAGCTGAACGGGGAGACATGACACCAGGCCTCAGCACACACAAACACACACAGCTCCCTCCACATGCATCCTGCACCACAACCCTCTAAACCCCATTACACACACATTCACCAAAAGCCCTCCGCCACACGCTTGCATGGGGCGGTGTTGCATGATAGCCGGTGTACTTACTTATTTTGATTTCCTCGTCTGCCCTGAAGGTGCAGAAGCTCTGATGAAATTCCACTGGCGAGAAGGTGGAAGTAGAGGCTGGCGATATATACCGCAGCCATCCACCAATCATGTCCTCTAACGTCACACGGTGGAAGAGTCCGGTTACATTTTCAGCACCCGAGGAAACTTCAAATATCGTTCTCTTACTTAACATGGACAATGATTCTTGCGCCATAGAACTACCGTGAGGAGAAATCATAACGTGAATGCACAATAATATCCGCGATGGTCCCAAAGCAACAGGGCAACATGTTAAGTTCAATGTCCCCTTATGCTAAGAGTAGGGAACAGGACGTCTTTATTATAATGCATTGCATTTTATCCTGTAGTGTCACAATAAGTATGTGTGCTTGTGTGTGTGTGTGTGGGGGGGGGGGGGGGGGGGGTGTGGGGGGGGGGGGGTGGGTGTGTGTGTGGGGGGGGGGGGGGGTGTTTGTGGGTTGTGCGTGCATATACATAGATATGTGTGAGTACATTTTGTGTATATGTATGTGTGTGAACACCACAATCCTCTACCTTTATATTCCTGGATGTGGTGATCCATGGATGTACAATAAGAAGGAACCAAGAGTAAGACCTCTGATTCCACCCCTCACTTCCTGCCAGATGGGAGGGTTGAAAGGTTAACCTCCACAGCCAATGCTAAGTCCCCTTTAATCGGGACATGATTTGGTATAAACACCTTTGATCAGGACATGATTTAAGATAGACACCTTTATTTATTTTTTTCAAAATCACTTAGTTGTGGAAAAAATTGCTATTTACTTAAAGCTCATTATGTTATGTGTAGTTACTACATAATAACATGATAATGACTTCATAACTGCTAGCTACATGTGTTACTGCTAGTGTGTTACTGCTAGCTACATGTGTCATATCTTCAATAATGGTTGTTGTGTTCATTCTTTTTAAACAGAAATACATGGCCTATTATCCAAATAAAATTATTAAATGTATACTTTAACTAATTTATAACCCACTCCCCCCTTCCCAAACCTACACACATGCATGATGCAGCAGAAATATAGCGCCTGTAAAAGTCATTACTTTACATTTAGCCCACGCTTTAATCCAAAGCAAGTTCTTGTGAGTTCAGATTCGTGTCCTTAAGGAACAGGCAGGGCTTACTGCTTCTCTCCCCTGCCAGCATCTCAGGGATGTTTACAGGTGATACTGCGGACATTGGCCTCAATGTCAAACAACATCAACACTACAGTCACTATGCTATCGTGTCCTGTCCACAAGTCTATACGTTTTCCCCGGCTCCATTCCCACTACCCCTCATATAGATGTATCTGTACGTACACGTTGATACATATTCCTATTTTTTAATCTTCTTATTGCCGTGCAGTAGTTCTGCTGTGGCACCCAAAGGCCCCCCTGTGGGATGATTAAAGTGCATCTCCTGCTATTCATAGGTTTCCTGTGGGGACCCCTCGTGTTTGGGTCCTCCTAGAGGAACAAACACCAGGGAACATGACCGTCCTTGGAGGAGCCCCTGGGGGAGCCACCCCAGGTGTGCTGGCCGCTCCTGGGACCCCTACCCATGTTATACATACTCTATGACATCAACACACACTGTAATGATACACTTCCTTATGCAGACATGTTGTTGTTGTTGTTGTTGTGTTGTTGTTGTTGTTGTTGTTGTAGCTGTTGTTGTTGTTGCTGTTGTTGTTGTTGTGTTGTTGCTGTTGTTGTGTTGTTGTTGTAGCTGTTGTTGTTGCTGTTGTAGCTGTTGTTGTTGTTGGATAGGAGAGGGCACATTCACTGGAAAAAATTGTCATCATTTTGCATTTGGTCTACATAAGGTTTACATTAAGGTTTCTACTTTGAGGTTCCTGGGGACAACAGAACTGTTTATGGATCCATTACCTTGTTGTTGATGAGCAACTATGTTTGTAGTTCTTGTCGTTTTTTTTAAAAGTCTGTAGCAAGTCTCACTTACTGTGTAGTGTTCATAGGGTAGGGTAATATGGAGGCAGGATAGTCTAGTAGTAGTTGGTGCGTTTGACTCCCAAAGGCCAAAGGTTGTTGGGTCAAAAGGTTCTGGGTTCAAAAGGTTCTAGGTTAACTGTAGGCATTGTTGAGCCAGATAACCCCTGCCTGCTCCTTAAGGACATGTATCATGTATGTAATTCACTGTAAATTGCTTTGGATTAAAGCAGCTAAATGACTAAATTGTCATAGTAAATAGTTCAATGGTAAATAAAATCCAAAATAATGTCGAATGTAAAATCTTCACATTGTCCAGTAGGGGGAGCTCCTTTACAAATGCTTGATTATTTGTTCCAAAAGTAACTTTTTGCACCGCTGTCACAATATCTATGGATATTGGCACAAAGTAATTATCAGTATCAAATTAATACATTATTGAATGCTTTGACTTGTTTATTAAAACATTTGATGTAATCGTCAGCACGTCACCTGGTTGTACTTTCCTGCTAAACATTTATGAGTTTGGCATATTGTGTAGAATTGCGTTGATTGATTCTGCAGACCTAGGAAAGCTCAGGATAAAAACGATTTTTTTTTCCATAAACACATGCCCCTCGTCCAATATTCATTCTATCCCAACCGGATAGGCGGATAGACATTGTCCAATCGAATGTGGCCATTGTGATATGATGACATTTAGGTTGAATGAGCAAGACTTCTAAAGAAATCGAGGTGAACCAAGGTCTTTTAAAGCCACGAACGCCCTTGCACAGCGTGAGAAGGGTAGGTGACCAGATCAGCAGGAGGCCTGCTAGTTCACCACTGGTTCGTCGTGCTTCGGTTTGTGAGCCACTGGAAGGAGGACTCCACTCCAGCCGCTAGTCCCTTCTCGTTTTCCATTCGACAGCGACCGCGGACTGCAATGGTGTCCTTCCCGAAGACACGAACTTGTATTAGTATATCCACTCGACGTTGAACTGAAGGTAAACTTTGTTTTATTGCATTTGTTCCCGATGCACACCTTTTTTTTTATTTTTCGATCGGTGCGCACGGATTGAATTAAGTTTAACCCACTTCTTGGGTAACGCGATTCCTCGTTCGTCGAACGCGTCTTATTGCGTTACCCATGCAATCTGATGCGGATTTCTATCGTTGTTTTTTTGCGTTTTAGTTAAGTTATTTAACGTTTTTCGTGTCTATATTCAGTAGGCCTGCTACCACACAATATTGTCCCACTTTGGCGAACAGGCCCGGGTTACATGTTGCATGAAATCACAACTTCATGCACTTTTTTCCCCATTAGAATATACACAAGTTAAACTACTTTCGGCCAGTCGTCCAGACTTGTATAGCTACATGTGAAATGGCGACGTGAACAACGTGTTGCGGTGTGGTTGTGAAAGCCTCTCCTTGAATAAACATCGCCGTACACTCATGCATAGTTAAGCGATTAAGTGGGACGCACATGCCAGGACATACGACAAGAAAGCCACGTTGAGACCACAAGGCGGTGGGTCATCTGCAGAGCACTAGTCTTATCAACGTATCATCAACTACACTAATAACCTCATATGGAGTTGTAACGTAGCCCTGCCTAGCCCTGCATGCCTGGGGTTAATTGCGTGCTGTGATTGCAGGATTGCCCAGGTCGGTCTGTCTGGAGCAGCCATGGGGGAGCTGGAAGGTTCGTACCGGGTCATCCAGACGCCTGGTACCCGGCTAGGGGCCCCGTTCAATGCGGGCATCAGTACCCTGGAGGCGGGGCAGGGTCTGGCGGTAAACATGTCCGCTGCGGGGCGAAACTACGGCAGAGAACTACAAATGCGAGTGGTGGGCTTGGACGACTCCCAGGAGTTTTACGACATGGAGGTGAGTTACTGACTGGTGTAGAGCTGCTCTGCTGTTTAAGATGCGGAGAGTGTTGCATGGGAAGATGTGGGCGACCCAGTTTGCGTGTGGCACAGCCAGTTATGGGACCGCAGCCACAGATGGCTTTGCTTCAGAAAGCCGTCCTTCTTACCCGGCAAATCAAATCCAACCCACCAGGGAGCCGTTTCCTTAGTCCCTGCCCAGGGCCAGCAAGGTCTACAATACTATGCGCAAATCTGTTAGATATTGTCGCCGTTCCCTTCGCCATACATTCTTTAGCTACGTTTTTACGACACATAATAGTTGGGACATCTATGATCAAATCCTACTCAATTGTTTAATTATACCAAGGCTTGGCCTGCAGTGGGTTTTCATGAACGTGGCAGACAGCGTTTCACCAGCCAATAAAGAAGCTCGAGCTAACCTAATGAAGATCCCCGTTGCCACGGCAACGGTGAGTGAGTTCCCCCCCGGCCAGCAAACTTTAACTCAGCCTTCCAAGTGGAAATGTGTTGGACAGATGTGACAGAACTCCTTTCCTGCAATAAGGGGATTTATTTTTTCACACGCACATCATTTTCCAGACTGAAGTGTGTGTGTGTGTGTGTGTGTGTGTGTGTGTGTGTGTGTGTGTGTGTGTGTGTGTGTGTGTGTGTGTGTGTGTGTGTGTGTGTGTGTGTGTGTGTGTGTGTGTGTGTGTGTGTGTGTGTGTGTGTCCAGATTTTAATGCTGAACATTTGAATGCGTTGCAGTGGCGGCTGGCGTATGATTGACTCACAGGGTTATTTAGTAACTATCTGTTTTAGCGGTTATCTGCTGTTTGTTTATTGGTGGCGCCGGCCTTTCAGGAGGCAATACAAAGCAATGAGGAAGTCAGTGTTCCTGTTCTGGCTTCCTGATCTGCTCCGAGTTCTGGAGCCCAACCGCTCGCTAAGAAATCAAGGCGACGATTGTGATTGGACAACAAATGTTTGCTTGTCCATGCAGCCGTGATATGGCAATGCAGCACCTACTCCTCACTGTGCCTGGAAGGAGGCTCCCTCGTCTGAGCTCCTTCTCAAGGCCTCTTCCTCTGTGTTTGGGGAGTCCTCCTCCTCCTTTTTAGAGGGCTTGGTGTAAGTGGGTGTCGTATAATGTGTCCTGTGAAGCGCTGTGAGACTGGAGCTGGGATTAAGGGCTGTACTAAATAACACAATGCACCTTAATAGACACGAACAAAGCAGAATTAGCAGCTGGGAGTTCGGAGTCTCTATAGTTTGTAATCGTTATGATTCAAACGGCTCTGGTCTAATTACTCGCGCAGCCACAACAAGTCGGTCCCTGGTGGGGGAGGGGAGGGGAGGGGAGGGGAGGGGAGGAGGGGGGAGGGGGGCGTGATGTCTCATAATCTTCTGCACCATATGTTGTCTCCGAGACTCTGGACCTAAGGGGACCTGGCACCGTTCCTCCGAAACCAAGATGGAGACGCCGCGTGTGTGTGTGTCTTTTGATTTGGACCACCACCCCCCCCCCCCCCCCCCCCCCCCCTCCCGTGTTTGATCTCCGCTCTCTCTCATTTTGCGACCAGTTGTATCTTGTGTGTTGCAGGACATTTACACCTAGCCTTACGACACTGAGTTATTCAGGAGGCGACGCGACCAGGCTTTTGCTTGAGTCAAACAATAAAATAAATAACCTGCACACACACACACTTCGTAAGGACGCGTGTGCGTGTGCGTGTGCGCGTGCGTGCGTGCGTGTGCGTGTGTGCGTGTGTGTGCGTGTGCGTGTGTGTGTGTGTGTGTGTGTGTGTGTGTGTGTGTGTGTGTGTGTGTGTGTGTGTGTGTGTGTGTGTGTGTGTGTGTGTGTGTGTGTGTGTGTGTGTGTGTGTGTGTGTGTGTGGCTCTGGCGTGTCATTTTATCCTGCCTCTCCGTACGCAGAAATAGCCCCTAATGACAGCGTTGGATGGTTTAAAAAGGTTGTGGCTTCGCCTGGCGCAGCCCTCGGACTCTGCTGTCACCCCGTCCAGCCCTGGACTCTTTACTGGGTCCCGGGGCGGTCTCCAGGGGTCTCCCACTGCTCTGGTCCAGGGTCCTGTAATGTGGGTCTGGGAAGCGGTCAAATGACCCTACGGAATGTTCTACTCTGGGGCGCCACGGTAGAAGTGTGTTTGTCATTGTAGGACTCAAACACAATGCAACTTGGTGTGTGTGTGTGTGTGTGTGTGTGTGTGTGTGTGTGTGTGTGTGTGTGTGTGTGTGTGTGTGTGTGTGTGTGTGTGTGTGTGTGTGTGTGTGTGTGTGTGTGTGTGTGCCCGTCCTAGCGTTTGTCTTGCGTTGAATGTGTTGCTCCATGTCCAGGATGTGTGTCGTTCAGTGGGACTTTGTTCCACTGCTCCTGGAGGAACTCGATGTGGTCTCTTGCTGCGCGGTTTTACTACACTGTGGTGGAACAGCTAAATCTGCCGTGTCACCTTTTGCTTTAACTCATGTTACTTTAGTATTCCTGGAGGAAATTGTTTTGGTTACTGTTGCTCTGCCAAAGATAAAATAAATGCAAAAGTACAGCAAGGAAATACAAAAATAGAATAACGTGCATAATTCGTACAAAAGAAAGCTTGTTCCTATATCTCTGTCGTGAAGAGATAGCTCATGACAGTTCCAACGCACAGGTGATGCATTTCCTGCCGTCTCATGTAGTCCGACCAATCAGAGAGCAGGCCAGGCTGTGACACTCTGGGGCCCATGAGCTGCAGGTAACTGCTGGCACGGGGCCCCTGGTCCGCCCACCCCAGCCTCGGTGGCTCCGCTCCACGGTCCCACCCCACCCCCCCGTGAAAGCCCAGCCTTGTGGTCTGTGGACGGGGGAACACAGGGCTTCTTCATCCAGGCCCTGGGGCCCCTTCTGCTGGCCGGCTGGCCCCGCTCCCCGGCCTGGCCACTGAGGAGGAGGAGGAGGAGGAGGAGGAGGAAGGGGAGGAGGAGGAGGAGGAGGAGGAGGAGGAGGAGGAGGAGGAGGAGGGGGAGGAGGAGGAGGAGGAGGAGGAGGAGGGGGTCAGCACCCGGGCTGGGAGAGGAGGGTTTACAGTCTGGCCCGTGGAGGAGGGGAGGGTGGGTGGAGAGGGAGAGATAGGGGGGTGAGGGAGAGAGATGGGGCGGGGGGGAGAAGAGGGGTGTGTGGTAAGGGGAGAGGGAGGGTTGTAGGGAGGCAAGGGGAGGGGGAGCTTTGCTCAGTGTTGGCTAACAAGCACATAAATAGCCCCAGGTTGGCAGGCCGGAGGGGAGGGGCCAGCCGTCCTGCTAGAAGGGCAGTTGTTTAATTGGGGGGGGGGGGGGGGGGGGGGGGGGGGGGGGTGCAGACACTCAAGTTTGACCCAAGAGTTCGAGAGACTTTAAAATACTTGTTTTATTGACATTTAATCGTTTTGCTTTGTTGTTTTTTGTATCTTTACTACAAGACAAGACAAGATATTCCTTCGCTTGCCAACATAGACATTGTTTTGTTCTCAAACACTCCCTAGAGTGTTTGTGAGTCACATGCAATCCTTACTCTAGATCATTCTTAGAGATTATATAGTGCCTTACCCTTTATGCCACTCCGACTTCAAGGATAAGACGATCTGGACCACGTCACACAGGTGTCATGGCAGCTAAACACACCTGGACCCCTCACACAGGTGTCATGGCAGCTAAACACACCTGGACCCCTCACACAGGTGTCATGGCAGCTAAACACACCTGGACCCCTCACACAGGTGTCATGGCAGCTAAACACACCTGGACCCCTCACACAGGTGCCATGGCAGCTAAACACACCTGGACCCCTCACACAGGTGCCATGGCAGCTAAACACACCTGGACCCCTCACACAGGTGTCATGGCAGCTAAACACACCTGGACCCCTCACACAGGTGTTCTGAACAAACAAAACATGCAGTAAAGTTGGAGTTGCTACAAACAATTCCAATTGTCGAGCAATTCCTAGTACTTAACAATCACATTTTCTTTTTTAAACAGAGACACGGTGCAGATACACGAGGTTAGGATAAGTAATTTGATTAACGGTATTGGATAATGGTTACTTGGAAGAGATGGACCATCTCACCGAAATCAAGCACAAAGTGCTTTCAATTCCGTTCAGAGAAAACCGGTGCACCAGTACAGACAGAGCTTCACATTGTGCATGTTGTACCGGAGACATCCAACGTGTATTTATCTTTCAATAGTCCTATTCGCCTATTCACCTAGGATTAGGTCTACCAAGGGAAGCGATGGGAATTCTACGAATCTTTCGTCTTTCAATACCTTCATGTCTGTAAACTGTTACACTGTTTACCGACTGTTGCTCTTGCATTGCAGCCTATTCTGGCAAACGCACACGAATCCTGCGGTAATTGTATTTCCGTGTTGTTTCAGAGCCGTTGCGTAGCTCTGGGTGAGTGTAATGATGAAAGCTCGTGCGTTGCGTCGACCTGTAATGAGTTGGCTGAGGAAAAAGGGATCTTGAGGGCAGAATGTTGGACGGTAATGAAGTGGGTGTAAAAACCTGTTGAGATCCACTGTTCAGTAACAGCGGGTTTTACGTGACCTTAGCTCCTCGTTTCCTTTGTGTTAGAAGTCAGAGGAGAAGCTTCTCCCCGTCGCCAAATGTCCGACCTCACTATTACGCGATACGATATCTTATCTTGATCAATCTTGAACAGCTTGATTGAAGGGAGCAATTCTGAGGCCCTGTACAGCGAGAGATAAAGAAACGGCTTTAAACAGAGGATAAATTATACGTGGCGACGGAAGAGTTAAAAGATGGGGTTGAGGTTCAGGAGCTGAACAGAGGCCAAAGGTCACTGACGGGTTAGGCAGTGGTGGCTTATGACAGCTGGATGATGGACCCAGTGTTCAGGATCTCCAATGGGGGAGAGAGAGAGGGGGTTTTAAACCAGTCTCTGTTCCCCTAGAGTTCAAACGAGCTGGTTGGATTTGACTCTTGGCTTAAACTAGTCTGTTCCCTTATGAGTTAAAACTAGCCTCTCTCCCTCGATAGCTAAAACTAGCGTCCCTCCCCCAAGAGTCAAAACCAGCCTGTCTCCCCCAAGAGTTACAACTATTCTCCGTCCCTAGGAGTTCAAACTAGTTTGGCAGTTGGTGAAACTCGTCCAGTAGTGGGACCACAGCTGGTGGAAGAACAAACACACCAGGGACTAGAATACAAACGGGGACTTTGAAGACTGGTTGTTGGCGTGCGGACCAGTTTGGAGCAGTGGTCCGGAGTACAGTAGCATGGCTGTGGCCTGAGTCAGCCGCTCAGAGTCCATCTGTCCTGGCCTTTTAAGCACTGTCAGATCCAACTCCCGCTGTGTGGCAAAGTCCGGACAAATGGAAATACTTTGACTCTGTTGTTCAGCCGTTCCCCGTGTGTGTGTGTGTGTGTGTGTGTGTGTGTGTGTGTGTGTGTGTGTGTGTGTGTGTGTGTGTGTGTGTGTGTGTGTGTGTGTGTGTGTGTGTGTGTGTGTGTGTGTGTGTGTGTGTGTGTGTGTGTGTGTGTGTGTGTGTGTGTGTGTGTGTGTGTGTGTGTGTGTGTGTCGGATAAGGCAGTGGCAGGGTAAACTCTAGACTGTGGTACGGTGGTGGTCTGCAAACAACCCCCCCTGGACATCTGGTCGAGTACACACTCGCCAGACCCAACCAATCAAATCTGTACTACTCATCAATACCAGGGCAATAAGTCATTACTGTTTTTCTTATCAACTGTTAACTGTATGTCTTTCTTTGATTATCAACTCTTGGTACCAACACAAGTTGTTGAATTTGTTGCCGGTTCAGAGTGTTTGCAATGTCGTTTTTGGTTACACTGCAAAAAACGGATTGTAACGCTGAGAGTTTTCCATCGCTAGGTCCAAAACGGAAACGGAACCTGTGTTCCCCGCCCTGCCGGTTGGTACCTTCCCGCCGGTCCGGTTGGTACCCCCCCCACCCCGGTCCGGTTGGTACCTTCCCGCCGGTCTGGTTGGTACCTTCCCCCCGGTCCGGTTGGTACCTTCCCGCCGGTCCGGTTGGTACCCCCCCCACCCCGGTCCGGTTGGTACCTTCCCGCCGGTCCGCGCCTCACTGGAAAGCTTCTCTGGGGCGTCGCAACACGCTCGTGTGTGCGAAAGGGAAAACGTTTAGACCCAACAAGCCTCAACACAACGCCGCCGTCAATAGCCGGCCCATCCCCCCCCCCAGGGTAACCTCCGCCGTGATCTGGTGACGCCGCGTCTAACCTGTCCCGCAGCCCGGCCCGGGATTAAAGCAACCTGCGTGGGATTGGTTGGTTCAACCTGTTCCGCTGCTTGAGTTGTTTCAACAAAACCTTTTTTATTTAACCAGGTGTCATTTCCATTGAGGTTAAAACGTCTCTTCACCAAGACGAACGACCTGGCCGAAACAGATCACTTCAAAGGGGTTTTCAGAGACCTTTCTCCTAAGCGGACACTCTGCCTCCCCCGACTCTCCCACTCCTCCCTCCTCCCTCCTCCCTCCCCCTCCTCCCTCCCCCTCCTCCCTCCCTGGATTATGGGAAACAGATGTTTCTGCAGGAGAGCCTGCTTGTTGGCTGGGTGTGAGTCAGTGACCTATTGACCCGGGTCTAAAGTAGAAGGGTTCCTCCACTGGTCTATTATCAAGTTGGCTGTGCACGCACGCACCCACGCACACACACACGAACACATGCATGCACGCACGCACACATGCATGCACACACCTGCTAATCACTTTGATCTGAATTCACGGTAAATTGTTTTGTATCAAAGTGATAAATAACTCGAGAATATCAGTATGTTATTCTTTTATTCAAAGACACACAGGCCAGGGTAGTGTAGTGGCTGGCGTGTTAAACTCCCAGTCCAAAGGTACTGGGTTTGATTCCCAGTCCTTGAGCAAGACACCCAGCAATATCTGCCTTCTCCTTTTGTGTATCAGAATTCGCTGTAAGTGGCTTTGGTTTGATCTGTGATAAATGATCAATTGAACACCCCTTTAAGGAGAGTAAGAAGGAACAGAAGAGATGTATCTAGCAACCTTAAACAAGCCAGTCTAGTCTACACATTTCCCAACCACCGTGCATGCTAAGTTTCCCAGGTTAGTAGTGTGTTATCTGTGATGGCTGTGCTCTCTGCACATGACGGGGTTGAAGTTCTGCTAATGTGTACACAAAGCCTGCCCTTATTCCGGCCATGTCTTTGTCTAAGTTGGCACGTCTGTTTGTTACCCGTCGGCTCCTATTTTAGCATTAGAAATGTCAGTCTTGGGTTGGGTTTTGTCGAGGAGGACTTTCATCGTTTCTTGTTCAAGCACTCGCGCAAGCACTGTGTCCAGCAGGCTCGCTGGACACACACACACACACACACACACACACACACACACACACACACACACACACACACACACACACACACACACACACACACACACACACACACACACACACACACACACACACACACACACACACACACACACACACACACACACACACACACACACACAGAGTCCAGCTACCGTTCTCTGTGTGACGCGACGTCTGCCTCAGCACATGATTTAGACGTGCGCTGTAGACTGGTTTGACGCGCTGGTAATGCCAGCCAAAGAACCAGTTAAAGTGATGTGTTGTTGTTTTTTTGAGGGGGAATTCCACGCAGATTCGCCCTCGAGGATAAAGGGCTATATTATTCTGTGTTGTACAACCGGAACATGCCATGAACGCGACTAAGAGGAAGTCTAGGAACCGCTTTGCACTTTTCACTTTGCTTCAGACCAGAGGGCTCGACTCTTAAAACCACCTCTCCTTGGATAGAGTTTGAAATACTAGAAATGTAGAAGGAAACCATCTTGCTTTCTGGATGTAGAGACAGAAATATTAAAAAGTATAAGAGAAATATAAGACGAAACCATCTCTTCTTCCGGATAGATGGATAGATAGATGGATAGATGGAGTAGACTAAAACATCTCTCTCCTGATAGACGGAGAGATAATGTAGGGGTCGGTCATTTGTTTGGTTGTAACCATGCGCTCGCCGCTGGTTGACTTGTTTGGTTGTAACCATGCGCCCGCCGCTGGTTGACTTGTTTGGTTGTAACCATGCGCTGGTTGACTTGTTTGGTTGTAACCATGCGCCCGCCGCTGGTTGACTTGCGGTCCTTGTTGGGTTAATGAGTAACGCCAGGCAGGAACTCTGGAGGACACTTCTCCTTGTGACCCCCGGACACCAGAGCAGGAGTCCCCCGTGTCCCGGTGCTGTCCCCGTGTCCCGGGTTTGGTTTGCTCCATCCTTTTATCCTGTGCCGCGGTTCTGAAACCAGGGGTGGGGCTCCGTAACGTCGTCGTATCTTTCACCTCGGAGAACAGCGTGTCGGAGAGATGGGCAGGCTGCGGCGTTTCGGACTGTGGATCTCCGAGTCCAGGGCGGAGAACCCAACGCTCGACCTGTGAAAAGGCCGCCGTCCGATTGGTTTCTCCGTCTGTGTGTCGCGAACCACCTTCTCAAGCTCGTTCTCCCACAGAGCTCTCCGACCACAGCTCACACTAACCGTTGGTCCATGGTTCAGAACCAGAACTCTTCGTGTGCGATAAGGGTCCTGCAACGTGTGTGTGTGTGTGTGTGTGTGTGTGTGTGTGTGTGTGTGTGTGTGTGTGTGTGTGTGTGTGTGTGTGTGTGTGTGTGTGTGTGTGTGTGTGTGTGTGTGTGTGTGTGTGTGTGTGTGTGTGTGTGTGTGTGGCAGGCCTATGCTATTGCACTTGGCTGTATTGGCGTAATAATTAAAACAAAACAAAAACCATGGGCAGAACATATCTTTCCTTATGTGGCGCTGTAATACCGTGCTTTACGCTCGCATCGGCAAACGTAACAGTTTTTATAAGGCTTTCAAAATACAATTTAGCATTACAACCAGATGTTAAAGTCTATAATTTTCCCAAAACGTTGCAGGCGCTGGTTCCAGACCTCAAGAGCTACGCGTTCCTGGCATGTAGCAATTAGTCCGTATTTTAGGGAAAACAAACCCCGGCCATCGCTACGGTGAACGCCAGACTACTTCCTGCCTTGCTCCCGCCCTGCGGCTTGTGTTTGGATAGGCGGGTCGCGTTTTAGCAGTTGGGTGAAGTCATCTCACCAAGCGGTTTTCCTACCCGGCCGCTAGCGTTCTGACCCAGAGTAGACTGGGACCAGATGGAGATATGGTTCATACCAAGTTCAAGAATATCTTGCGTTATGTAATCACATGATGTAATATTTGTATATTTATGGGGTGCTTTGTGTAACTGGGGGAGTAGCCTTTTCTTGCTGCTATTTACCCATGTTATAACATGGAGCTATGATCCTAATGCAGTCATAACATGGAGCTATGATGATAATCCTATTATAAAATATAGCTATGATGCTAATGCAGTCATAACGTGGAGCTATGATGATAATCCTATTAGAAAATATAGCTGTGATCCTAATGCAGTCATAACATGGAGCTATGATGATAATCCTATTAGAAAATATAGCTGTGATGCTAATGCAGTCATAACATGGAGCTATGATGATAATCCTATTATAAAATATAGCTATGATGCTAATGCAGTCATAACGTGGAGCTATGATGATAATCCTATTATAAAATATAGCTATGATCCTAATGCAGTCATAACATGGAGCTATGATGCTAATCCTATTATAATATGTAGCTATGATGCTAATGCAGTCATAACATGGAGCTATGATGCTAATCCTATTATAAAATATTGCTATGATCCTAATGCAGTCATAACATGGAGCTATGATGCTAATCCTATTATAATATGTAGCTATGATGCTAATGCAGTCATAACATGGAGCTATGATGATAATCCTATTATAAAATATAGCTATGATCCTAATGCAGTCATAACGTGGAGCTATGATGATAATCCTATTATAATATGTAGCTATGATGCTAATGCTATCATAACATGGAGCTATGATGCTAATCCTATTATAATATGTAGCTATGATGGTAATGCAGTCATAACATGGAGCTATGATGATAATCCTATTATAATATGTAGCTATGATGCTAATGCTATCATAACATGGAGCTATGATGCTAATCCTATTATAATATGTAGCTATGATGCTAATGCAGTCATAACATGGAGCTATGATGATAATCCTATTAGAAAATATAGCTGTGATGCTAATGCAGTCATAACATGGAGCTATGATGATAATCCTATTATAAAATATAGCTATGATCCTAATGCAGTCATAACGTGGAGCTATGATGATAATCCTATTATAATATGTAGCTATGATGCTAATGCAGTCATAACATGGAGCTATGATGCTAATCCTATTATAATATGTAGCTATGATGCTAATGCAGTCATAACATGGAGCTATGATGATAATCCTATTATAATATGTAGCTATGATGCTAATGCAGTCATAACATGGAGCTATGATGATAATCCTATTAGAAAATATAGCTGTGATGCTAATGCAGTCATAACATGGAGCTATGATGATAATCCTATTATAAAATATAGCTATGATCCTAATGCAGTCATAACGTGGAGCTATGATGATAATCCTATTATAATATGTAGCTATGATGCTAATGCTATCATAACATGGAGCTATGATGCTAATCCTATTATAATATGTAGCTATGATGCTAATGCAGTCATAACATGGAGCTATGATGATAATCCTATTATAATATGTAGCTATGATGCTAATGCTATCATAACATGGAGCTATGATGCTAATCGTATTATAATATGTAGCTATGATGCTAATGCAGTCATAACATGGAGCTATGATGATAATCCTATTATAATATGTAGCTATGATGCTAATGCTATCATAACATGGAGCTATAATGCTAATGCTATCATAACTTGAATGTATGGATGATGGGGTTATTTACCGGTGTCATAACATGGAAGGTTTGTGCTGCAGTCTGAGCATTCAAATCGTATGCTGTAATGTTGTGTTCGTGTCACCACGGACGGGTGTGAAGGAAACGACTGCCTGGTTCAGACCGCCTGCTGCTCTGGTGTGGGCTGGGCGTGTCATAGACAACTAAATGAGTTAATCTTTCAAATAAACACAAAGTGTGTGGATTTGGTTGCTAGGCAGTGCTCACTGTAGCGTGCGTGTGCGTGGGTGTGCGTGTGTGTGTTGTAAATTAATCGATGTTTAACTGCTCTCACTGTACCTTAGTTAGATAATCTTGAAGTCTGATCATAACTATTTTGAAAATGTCCTACTATACAGGAACTTTCATGATTTGTTTGTTTGTTCTTCAGACCAAGTCTCTGGGTCAGACTCTGCTGTCTGAGGTGTTCCAGAGAGGGAACCTCATCGAGAACGACTACTTTGGTCTGGAGTTCCAGAACATGCAGATGAACTGGGTACGTATAGGTGTATAGGTGTATAGGTGTGTGTGTGTGTGTGTGTGTGTGTGTGTGTGTGTGTGTGTGTGTGTGTGTGTGTGTGTGTGTGTGTGTGTGTGTGTGTGTGTGTGTGTGTGTGTGTGTGTGTGTGTGTGTGTGTGTGTGTGTGTGTGTGTGTGTGTGTGCAGTCTGCCGCTCTGGTTATTACACAATGGTTGGACTCTGTTCTAATGTTGACCAGACTGACCTCAGAGGCAGCTAGCTGGTTTGAAGCTCTGTGGACTCGTCCAGGCGTAACTTGGGCCTGGAGGGTCCGTTTGTAGGAGATTAGTGAGAAGGCGACTTCAGGTCTGCCGTTTACATTAGGTTACTTGCATTCTCTCACCAAATGACCTCAGGCACTCCACATTTTCGTTGTTTGTAGCTGTATTGCGTGCTTCCCAAAGCAACGTTTACACAAAGCCGAGTACTTCCCATATATTTTGTCCAGAGGATAACTTGGTCGTTACGTAATGTGGACTCCTCCTGCAGCAGAACTATCTCACGAATAAAAATGGTTTGCTTGTTATTGCACGAGACATGCTTACCTTGTGAAGCGATAGTGGTCTGTAGCATAGTATTTAAACGCATGTAAAGCAGATCCACATATGCGGCAGTATTCAAAGTGAACAGAAAGGTGTGTGAAAGTGTGTGCTTCATGCTACGTCTGACACAGGCTGTCTCGCTCTCCAGCTCTCACTCTCTCTCGGAAACCCTGTGTTATCCTGATGTGGTTTTTGATCATTACGTCCGTGTTGGAAGCTCACACTCTTCCTCCTCTTCCTCAGGTGTGGTTGGAGCCCATCAAGCCCATCGTGCGACAAGTCAGAAGTAAGTCATCCCCCCCCCCCGCACTGCATTGTGGGTAGACCGTGGTTAACCCCTGTATGTTTGCTCTCTTCTGCAGAACCGGCTAACACTCTCTTCAGGCTGTCGGTCAAGTTCTTCCCCCCAGACCCCGGACAGATCCAGGAGGAGTACACCAGGTCAGACCCCCACCCCCATCACCCCCATCACCCCCACCACCACAACCTTTAGTCACAATATTTTTGTAATCGTACGATGGTGCTTTGTGTAACAGGAACAAGGTAATAGCATATGCTATTTAGCCTAATGTGTCAAGATGGCGCTAATGCCGGAATAACCTGGAGAGGTGTGTGTGTGTGTGTGTGTGTGTGTGTGTGTGTGTGTGTGTGTGTGTGTGTGTGTGTGTGTGTGTGTGTGTGTGTGTGTGTGTGTGTGTGTGTGTGTGTGTGTGTGTGTGTGTGTGTGTGTGTGTGTGTGTGTGTGTGTGTGTGTGTGTGTGTGTGTGCAGGTATCTCTTCTCCCTGCAGATGAAGAGGGACCTCATGGAGGCGAGGCTGTTATGCACCGAGAACACGGGCGCTCTGCTGGCCTCGCACCTCGTTCAGTGTACGTCCCTGTCTGTTTACCATATAGTTACAGGCTGTTTACCGTCTGTATACCGGCTAAATACCGTCTGTATACCGGCTATTTACCCGCTAAATACCGTCTGTATACCGGCTAAATACCGTCTGTATACCCGCTAAATACCGTCTGTATACCGGCTATTTACCCGCTAAATACCGTCTGTATACCAGCTATATACCGGCTAAATACCGTCTGTATACCAGCTATATACCGGCTAAATACCGTCTGTATACCGGCTATTTACCCGCTAAATTCCATCAATACACTGTTTGTATGATGTAGCTGGGTTTGATGATGAATGTGTTTTTGTGATGTTCCACAGCGGAGATCGGAGACTACGACGAGCTGGCCGACCGGGACTACCTGAGACTCAACACCCTGCTGCCCTACCAGGACAAGGTCCAGGACCGCATCATGGACTTCCACAGAAGACACCTGTAAGTTCACTACACCTCTTCTGTGTTTTGTTCTGCTCCACTGTCTCTGTGTCTCTCTCTCCTGGTCTTTCTCTCGGTCTCTATGGGTCTGTGAGTCTCTCTCTCCTGGTCTTTCTCTCGGTCTCTATGGGTCTGTGAGTCTCTCTCTCCTGGTCTTTCTCTCGGTCTCTATGGGTCTGTAAGTCTCTCTCTCCTGGTCTTTCTCTCGGTCTCTATGGGTCTGTGAGTCTCTCTCTCCTGGTCTTTCTCTCGGTCTCTATGGGTCTGTGAGTCTCTCTCTCCTGGTCTTTCTCTCGGTCTCTATGGGTCTGTGAGTCTCTCTCTCCTGGTCTTTCTCTCGGTCTCTATGGGTCTGTGAGTCTCTGTCTCTTTCTCCCTAAAACAAGGCGCCATAGCTCGGTAGGGTTGTGTGTGTGCGGAGTGAACTAGGTAGAGTTGCAGATAAATGAGCTAGCTAGTTGCTAGTATGTAGAGGTAGTATGAAGAGAGAGAGGTAGACGTAGCTCTAGAGCGAGGTAGAGCTAGGGGGGAGTTTGGTCGTGTGGGAGACGCAGAGTCTTCAGGTCATGCTAAGCCGTCCAGGTGGCTCTCAATCTCCAGGATCTCTATCCAAAATACCTCTCTAAAGTCCCTGGACCCCGTTCCACACACAAACACACACACACTATACACACACATATACACACATATACTATACACACACACACACACACACACACACACACACACACACACACACACACACACACACACACACACACACACACACACACACACACACACACACACACACACACACACACACACACACACACACACACACACACACACACACACACTATACACACACATATACACACATATACTATACACACACACTATACACACACATATACACACACATACACACACACACACACACACACACACACACACACACACACACACACACACACACACACACACACACACACACACACACACACACTATATATATATACATACATACGGTACATACGCACACACACACACAGGCGTCTGTGTTTAGCAGCACAAACACCACCATTTACAGTCTGATGCGTGTACATGCAGATTTATTCGACCCCCCCCCCCCTCCCCCCGCCATTGTGATTCTGAAAGAATGCAGAATTATTCTGACGGTTGCTCTTCTGTCTTCGATGACCTTTTAAATAAAAGAAACGTAGCACTGCTATGCCATCAACGTTTCAACCCTCTGTGGTTTGACGGTCTCGGCGCCAGCGCTGTATTTCATGTGGTTTTCCCAAATAACGTTCCAACGACGGTTTGATGAGTCATGGACTGGGTAATGTAACTTTCGGTGTGCTAAATTTAGCACAATGGCATGATACACAATAGCATGTTTATTTGTTTTATTTCTTCATCCCTCATCAGGCATGTAGCTGAACCTCTTAATTCCTTATCTGATAATTAAATACAAATTCTTAACTATTTTAAGGAAGATCCAGTCTGTGTGGTTCAACCGCAAGCATCAACCAAAAACAGTTTAGTAGACAGCCAGTGGCGTTAGCTAAACAGGCCTTCCTTTACAAGCGCTGCCACCACCATTTTACAGCCTGGAACGCTAATAATCTAATACAGCATTTAATCAACAACCCTTCCAGAACCTTCCCCACACCCTGTCCTCTGTTCTGTAACATGGCAGTTCCCCACAGCCTGTCCTCTGTTCTGTAACATGGCAGTTCCCCACAGCCTGTCCTCTGTTCTGTAACATGGCAGTTCCCCACAGCCTGTCCTCTGTTCTGTAACATGGCAGTTCCCCACAGCCTGTCCTCTGTTCTGTAACATGGCAGTTCCCCACAGCCTGTCCTCTGTTCTGTAACATGGCAGTTCCCCACAGCCTGTCCTCTGTTCTGTAACATGGCAGTTCCCCACAGCCTGTCCTCTGTTCTGTAACATGGCAGTTCCCCACACCCTGTCCTCTGTTCTGTAACATGGCAGTTCCCCACAGCCTGTCCTCTTTGTTCTGTAACATGGCAGTTCCCCACAGCCTGTCCTCTGTTCTGTAACATGGCAGTTCCCCACAGCCTGTCCTCTGTTCTGTAACATGGCAGTTCCCCACACCCTGTCCTCTGTTCTGTAACATGGCAGTTCCCCACAGCCTGTCCTCTGTTCTGTAACATGGCAGTTCCCCACAGCCTGTCCTCTGTTCTGTAACATGGCAGTTCCCCACAGCCTGTCCTCTGTTCTGTAACATGGCAGTTCCCCACAGTGGCCAGTGGGGGTGCCCAACCTCATGACAGGACACCGCTTTGCTAATCCGTTCCCCGGGAAGTCTTGTTGGACGCGTGGCTAGTAATCCTTTGGCTATTAGCCGTCAGGCTAGTAGGGCAGCCGTGGGGTGGGGGGAGGGGGTCGCTAAGAAGATTTTTACGCTGATCGGATGAACAGAATTAGAATGTGGTGGTGATTGGACGGATCGGGAGGCGCTGACAGATTGTTTGGTTTGTAATCGCACACTTGCGATATCCAGGAAGTTTAGAACCGACGGTTTGATGTGATGAGGAGGCTGTTGGGGAGTAAGTTCTTGCGCTAGGCTATAGCGGTCGGCTAGCTAGCGCTAGACGTGAAAAGGCGGGAAAATGGTTGAGCAACTGAAATGTCCGTCATACCTAACTCCCAACTCTTAGTATATAATCTGTCTGTGGACACGCGCAGATGGAAAGTATCGGTCTGTTTTCACTGTAGAAACATTTGAGATTGTTGTTTTATCTATTTCACCATTTAGTAGAAAAACACTGACTAGATTGTACGTATATAAAAAATGTATCCATTCCCTAACATTTTCTAAGAATATAAGTTGATAAGTCATTTAACTTGATTCAAACCGAGGACTATTGCACTTTATCACCACTGCCATCACCCACTTTTCCTTCTATTAAACCAAACAACTCAGCACAGTGGTTTTCCTCTGAATCAATCCCGTCTGTGGAGAAATCCCGTTCGAGATAATGAGGTGTTAAAGCGTCCCTGCAATGTGTGTGTGTGTGTGTGTTGGCTCTCTCCTCAGGGGACAGACTCCGGCGGAATCTGATTTCCAGGTTTTGGAAATCGCCCGCAAGCTGGAGAGCTATGGAGTCCGGTTCCACCCGGCGTCGGACCGGGAAGGCACCAAGATCAACCTGTCTGTGGCCCACATGGGACTCCAGGTTTTCCAGGTGAGCCCCGATACACGCTGCCGTGACATCACAGGGGTAGACTAACCCTAACTCCTTCCGGGCTGGCTATAGATAATGTGATCGTTTTTTAAAGGGACAAACGGGATGACATTCATACACTGTAATGAAATCCAGTTGGCTACTTGACGGTATAAGTATCTACTAATTATATTGAATTATAAACTATGAAATTCTGTATCACTATTCACAGTATTCATTATTTCAGTTTCATGAGGCCACTTAAACGTTATATTATTTTATCACCCAATCCTTGACACACCTATTAAAAACCCATTTTATTTGATTTTTAATACACTTTTATGGTCTTGTGATATTTTATGTTGGATAGTATTTAATGTGGCTCTTTAAGTAGTACTGCTTTCTAGTAACAATGTGTTGTCTGCAGGGAAACACGAAGATAAATACTTTCAACTGGTCCAAGATCCGCAAACTGAGCTTCAAGAGGAAGCGTTTCCTGATCAAACTTCACCCGGAGGTTCATGTACGCACGGACACTTCAGTTAAATATGGACCCTTTACATATTTAGATTGTAACCTGCCTGGGTTAAAGCTGTAATATTCAGCCCAATATCTCTGTTCTAGAGCCACTAAACGATGATCATAATGTATTATCATATTGTACACTCATTTAACAAACAATGGTGTGTATATGACATTATGTATTATATATGTAATACATTATTACTATAGTCTTTTGCATTGGTCTGGATTATAATATGTTACTATTGTCTTTAAAAATGGGTCTGGAATATAATGGGACTATAGTCTTTTAGATTACTCTATAATATTACCATTGTCTATGTTGTAATATTTTACTTTTATCTTTTTAATTGGGTCTGGAATATAATGGGACTATAAGATAGCTCTATTACCATTGTTTATATTGTAACACTTTCCTCTCCTGTGGCCCCCAGGGGCCTCACCAGGACACCCTGGAGTTCCTGATGGGCTCCAGGGACCAGTGTAAGATCTTCTGGAAGAACTGCGTGGAGCACCACTCCTTCTTCCGCCTGCTGGACCAGCCACTGCCCCCCACCAAAGCCATCCTGTTCAGCAGGGGCTCCTCCTTCAGATACAGGTAGCTCCTTCGGCTCCTCCTTCAGATACAGGTAGCTCACCTGGCTCCTCCTTCAGATGCAGGTAGCTCACCTGGCTCCTCCTTCAGATGCAGGTAGCTCACCTGGCTCCTCCTTCAGATGCAGGTAGCTCACCTGGCTCCTCCTTCAGATACAGGTAGCTCACCTGGCTCCTCCTTCAGATACAGGTAGCTCACCTGGCTCCTCCTTCAGATACAGGTAGCTCACCTGCCTCCTCCTTCAGATACAGGTAGCTCACCTGGCTCCTCCTTCAGATACAGGTAGCTCCTTCTGGCTCCTCCTTCAGATACAGGTAGCTCACCTGGCTCCTCCTTCAGATGCAGGTAGCTCACCTGGCTCCTCCTTCAGATACAGGTAGCTCACCTGGCTCCTCCTTCAGATACAGGTAGCTCACCTGGCTCCTCCTTCAGATACAGGTAGCTCACCTGGCTCCTCCTTCAGATACAGGTAGCTCACCTGGCTCCTCCTTCAGATGCAGGTAGCTCCTTCTGGCTCCTCCTTCAGATACAGGTAGCTCACCTGGCTCCTCCTTCAGATACAGGTAGCTCACCTGGCTCCTCCTTCAGATGCAGGTAGCTCACCTTCTAGAATGCAACAATAAGATCAGAGATAAGTAACCTATTCAAAAAACAATACTATTTTAAACAATGAAACATTACCATAGTAGCAGAGATATTGAAATTCTGGATATTGCACATTTGCAGAAATTGAAATTGAATTGCAGTGACCCTAATATAATATGGCAAGCCCTTTTAACATTTAATAAGTTGGGCTGACTAGTAGCGATTTAGTTTTCACTAATGGAAATTACATTTCGACATGTCAAAATGTCGTTTTGAAAATGTTAATTTAAGATATCTGTAAAACAATGTTGACATGTTACAAATATATTTTCACATGTAGAAATTACATTTCGACCAGTCGAAACAGATTTACAGATATCTTTAATTTAATTATAGATATCAGTAATTCCTTTTTCACTAGTATCAATAACGATTACAGATATCTACCATTGAATTTCCACATGTTGAAAAAGGATTGTAACTAGTGGAAATGTAATTACCCATTTCAGATATCAACAATTCCATTTCAGGTATGTCCGACATGTCAACAAACCATTTCGGATATGTGGGCAATATCTGCAATGCAATTCTAGATATCTGAAATTACATTCTTACTAGTTACAATTCCAAGCCGACATATCAATAATTACATGTTGACTAGTCAGATTGAATTTGAGATATCTAGAATTAACATTTCCACTAGTGAGAATTGAGTTGTACATATCATTCATTAGAATTGCAACTAGTCAAAATTACATTATGGATAAGTCGACTTGGAACTATAACGAGTCAAAATTGAATTACAGATATCTGTAATGGAGTTTGAATGGAAGTCAATGGTAAAAGTTGACTAGTTGTAATTTAAGTTACAGATATCTACAATTGACATTTCCACTAGTAAGAAATGAATTGTTGATATCAAGAATGAACATTTTGACTAGTGAGAAATTAATTGTAGATATCTTTAATTAGAATTGCTACTAGTCAAAATTACATTATGGATATGTTGGCTTGGAATTATAACTAGTCAAAAAGGAATTGTTGATATCTACAACTGCTATTACCGCTGCTGATGAAATGTTAAAAGGGCTTGCCATAATGTACGCAAGTTAAGTATAACCCTAACTGCATAAGTATTGCAGTTAGGAATATGTACTTATAAAGGGGCAGTTGTACTGTAGACATCTGTGCACTGCTCTATAAGTGTAACTGTGTATCACACAGTCGCACAGGTCCCAGGTATCTGCTAAATAACAACAACAAAAAAACTACATCTGTAACACCCAGTCTGACCCAGAATCCCCCCTGACTGTTGCATCCTGGGAGTTGTTGTTTTTCTTTCCAACTGAAGCTGTGGACTGTTTCTAGTGGGCGGACTCAGAAGCAGCTGGTGGAGTACGTGAGGGACAGCGGCACCAAGCGCACCCCCTACCAGAGGTGAGGATCTGGGGGAGACCGGGGCGGTCGTCTCCCTGAAGTCTCTGGAACTATCTTTCAGTATCTAGTTTAGTTTGGACCTAACCCAGACATCCTTCCTGTTTCTCCAGGAGGAACAGCAAGATCCGGAGTTCTGCTCGCTCCCTGGCCTACGATATGCCCAAACTGGTAAGGAAGGGGACATGGGACTTACCGTTGGTATCTGAAACTTAAATCCTTTTTTATTCTCTTTTTTATTTGTTTAAGGAGAACTTCAGTAAAGTTTAGGTCATCTTAGGTAATTTATCTTTAGAAAATCCTGGTCAAAGCCAAGGGCACGTAAAAAAAAAAATATATATATATCAGAAAAACATGATGTACAATCAGTGACATTTTGCTGCATCCTATTGGTCAAAATATTCTACAATGGAGGAGCATTTAGAGCCAATCAGAGGCTCTGTTGTTAATGCTGGGGGAATCAGAAAATGATGATGAGGTCCCTTTTTTTAAATCTCTGCTTCGGTCCTAATCTCACTTGCATACATTGATCTGTTCTCCCCTCTCTTCTCTCTCTCTCTCTCTCTCTCTCTCTCTCTCTCTCTCTCTCTCTCTCTCTCTCTCTCTCTCTCTCTCTCTCTCTCTCTCTCTCTCTCTCTCTCTCTCTCTCTCTCTCTCTCTCTCTCTCTCTCTCTCTCTCTCTCTCTCTCTCTCTCTCTCTCTCTCTCTCTCTCTCTCTCTCTCTCTCTCTCTCTCTCTCTCTCTCTCTCTCTCTCTCTCTCTCTCTCTCTCTCTCTCTCTCTCTCTCTCTCTCTCTCTCTCTCTCTCCCCCCAGAACCTGTCCTTCAACGACAGTCTGAGGGCCCCGGGCCCCATGGGCTCCGGGTCATCGCCTCTCTCCTACCAGCACTCCCTCCTCTCCAGCTCCCTGCAGCGGACGCCCCTCCCCCTGTTGGGCCAGCCCCCCCCGGCGCAGCCCCCCCAGGAGCCACGCCTCCGGCGCCCCCAGACCCACGCCGCCGCACCCCCCAGCCCGCAGAGGGACGACCCGGCGCAGACCGCCTCCCCTTCGTCCCACTGCGCTGTCCAAGGTGCCCCTAGCCTCCAGCTGTGTGTGGTAGAGAGTAGCATCCCCCTATCGCAGCCCTCCCAGAATGGCAACCAGGCCCAGCAGGGGGGGAGGAGGGGGGCGGGGCCCGGGGGCAGGGCAGGGGGGGGAGGGGTGCCAGTGCATAGCAGGGGTGTCCTCACGCCCGCCGCCTTCGAGGCGGAGCTGTTGCGCGCGGCGCCGCCGGGAGCGTGCCCGGCGCTGCACGTCAGCGAGGAGTTTATCGACGATGACCCGGCGGCCATCTTGTTCTACGGCGGCGCGGCCCTCCAGGCCTACTCCCTCGAGGGCCCGGAGGACCGCGACGACGACGACGACGACAGCGTCGATCGCTACGGTTACTGCGAGGAAACGGGTCCCGGGGACGACGCCGGGACGGGGTACAGCCTCGAGGACCTGAGCGGGGGCGGGGGCTTCTGCCAGGGCGGGGCGGGGCGCTCGGAGACGAGCTCGCTGGTCAACAACCGCTCGGAGTGCAGCTCGCTGGACAACCTGGGGGGGCTGAGCTCGGCGGGGGAGGGGGGCTACGGGGGCGTGGGGGGGTACGGAGGGTACGGGGGCGGCGCGGCGGCGGCGGACGCCACCTCGCTGCGGCTGCCCGGGTCGGACAACCCGTCCGAGGCCAGCTCGCTGGTCAACTTCCCGGCGTACTCGGAGCGCTCGGAGAGCAGCTCCGCGGTGCAGTTCAGCGACCTGCTGGAGCAGCTGGAGCAGCTCAGCTACCCCCCCACCGCCACCGACGAGCCCCCCTCCTCCGACTCGGACGGGTCGGACTGGGGGTCGGACGGCGGCGGCCTGGCCCCCGAGCAGAGCCTGTTCTATAGCAACCCTCTGACCGGGGCCGGGGGCATAGAGAGCTTCCTGCTGCAGTGCCACAACCTTCAGGCCCTGGCGCTCGCTGACCCATCGGGCCCCTGAAGATGTAACATTCAGAGGGCCCCTGAAGATGTAACATTCAGAGGGCCCCTGAAGATGTAACATTCAGAGGCCCCCTGAAGATGTAACATCCAGAGGGCCCCTGAAGATGTAACATCCAGAGGGCCCCTGAAGATGTAACATCCAGAGGGCCCCTGAAGATGTAACATCCAGAGGGCCCCTGAAGATGTAACATCCAGAGGGCCCCTGAAGATGTAACATACAGAGGGCCCCTGAAGATGTAACATACAGAGGGCCCCTGAAGATGTAACATTCAGAGGGCCCCTGAAGATGTAACATTCAGAGGGCCCCTGAAGATGTACCATTCAGAGGGCCCCTGAGATGTAACATTCAGAGGGCCCCCTCTCTCAGAGGCCCCCCCTCTCTCTCTTCCCCCCCCCCCTCTCTCTCCCCCCCCCCCCCTCCCCCCCCCCCCCCCCCCCCCCCCTCCCCCCCCCCGGTCAGCTGACGTGAGATCAGCTGACGTAAAGGCCACATTTTATTCCCGCGTCGCATCGTTCTCGGTCGCCCAGCTGTTGCCGTGGGTTACCCGCGCCTCGCCTCTCAAAAGTGTAGAGCTACACGTCGGGGTGAGGGAGGGTCCTGCTCCACCTCCCCTGCTACGTTGTCTGGTTCCTTTATGATCGACTAGTCGAGGGGGGGGGGTCACACACATATTATAGTCGTCTGTACGCCACACCACTTCACAATAATAAAATCACCGCATGGACAAATTGGTGACTTTCTTGCAACGTTTGGCAGACTACGCCAAAGGTATTGAGATGTACCGGAAGGTCCCTGGTCTGCTGACCTCAGGGGCCCATCAGAACCACAGTGGTGGTGGTGGTGGTGGTGGTAGTAGCTGTGGTACTGGTGATGACGGGGGCGAAACGGCACTTGACTCTTGATGGCTCAGGGGGTGAATGTTGGTTATGGTTTTGGTTTTGCAGACGTCACCGTTGCCTGACTGCAGTGTGTTGGATGTTTCCCGGTTTCCCTCGTGTGATGGTTCTGACCGTGTGTCCGGACCAAGAGGCTCGAACGCTCTTCTTATGTGTTGACCTCGGCGCTCGTCTGACGCGCTTCCTCGTACGAACTGTGATGAACATTGTTGTAGTTTGATCCTTTTAGGATTCGGATCGACCACGATGTTCAGCACACAGGGTTACCGGTTGTAAGAGGAGACCTTATTCTTTGAATCGCTGTAGTCTGACAGCCCCGATGACGGGAGTGACTGAGACTCATGTTGTGAGGTGTTATCAGGCCCGTCTGGCTTGCGGTGAGCTTCAGATCACTGGTGTCAAGAGAGCAGGCTCCAGCTGCCTTCCGGTTGAGATGCTGAGGATGCAGGGTGGTTGTGATGGTCAAACACGTTTCAACACGCGGCAAATCCATCTCAAACCTTTTTGTGAAAATGTTCAAATGTTGGTACTTTTTCTTTTCTATAAACCACTTGCGTTAAACCCGGACTCTGAGAAGAGTTTTGTTTACTCGCTCTCTCTCTGAGTGCAGTACTTTGTTGAGCTTCGTTATGCTTTTTATTTCTGAAGGATTTCTTGTCCCGTGTTTCCCTGTATGGTGCAGAGAGGTTTGAAGAGGGGTCGCTCCTAGCTACCCAAACGCATCAGTAAGACGACTCTGTTCGGTTTTGTGGAAGTCACTCGTGTCCCATCTTTTTGAGACATAATCGGGCAATCGTCAATGTATGGCTGACGTCTTGAGGGCTTATAACACTATAATAGCACTTGTCTAATAAATATGATCTCTAATGCAAAGTATTTCTCATCTCCCCACTTAGTGGGGTAGAATTTGATAAATCTAGAAGTAGTAGTAGTAATAGTAATGTTCATGATTATAATTTTGTTTCTGAAAGTATTGTAGCTCCTCTGGGCTCAGGACAGAAGAGTAGTTATTCTGAGGGGGTCTGTAGCTATCCTGTACATAAAGCTGGACCGCCCCAGGATTTAGGTGGAAAATATCCCACTTGTGTTTTAGCGACACCTGCTGGCTGCTACCGTTGTTGTCAGCTGGTCCACCCGTCATAAGGAGAGTCACAAGCTGTAGTCTGATAAAGACACCTATTTTAACCACCAGGTGGGATGTTGATTAGCCACACTACAAGCCAGTTTACAATGCAACCCTGTAGTGATGTCACAAACGGGTGATTGACAGGTCAGATTGTGATTTGCCCAGTGGACTGGAAGGCCGATCTGTCCCATCATACATCTGAGTGGACACTCCCATGTGTGATGTCACTATGAAAGGGGCGATTTTGAAACGGCTTGCAGTGACTCCTCAACATCACAGCGGGTGATAGGGGGTCTTCAAGGACCGCTTTTGGACCTAAATAGACTCAACAGAACCACTTGATGCAGCCTGGAGCTGAATGTACCAAACGAGCCGATGGGGTCACTCTTAACACACAACCCTCTGAATGTATGGCCCCCATACACGTGACGTATGGCCCCCATACACGTGAAGTATGGCCTTGTGTAAGGACTAACGGTGCGTTAAACCACAACTACCTACCTATTAACCCTTAGCGGTGGCGCTAGTAGTTGTAACAGTTCGGTGGCTAAGGTTTGGAAACGGACCAACGTGCGAAGTTGGAGGCTTTTAACATGCATAGCCACAGTGTTTCTTAATCCAAATGTATATCCTATATATATACACATACCCACCTAATGTTTGACAACTGACCAAGTGCTTGCCCGCAGAGATCCCTTGACGCAGTCTGCGCTGCCTGAATCCATTTCTGGTCATTCTGTCCCTGCATGATTCCTTCGACCGTAACCACTTGTGATCCCGAGCCCTTGACACTGCGCCGTGTTCTCCGGCTCTTGATTGGCTGGCGTGAAGTGAGCCGGCGCGGCAGGTGCCTCCGACACGGTGTTAAAACGCCAGCTTGCGTTCGTTGCGTTGCTCGTTGCACGCGGGCGATGAGCAGCTCGTTGATGAGGGCGCCGTTGTCATTTTGAAGGAGGGGTACGCTGCCGATTCCCCTGGTCAGTCAACGTTTTGAGTCTCCCGTCCCTAAAACTGTTGCCGTGTGTTAGCATACACACGGCACTTAGATTTACACATTCGTAAACCTCAAGATGGATCTGAAAGTGGCTTGTATTGATCTGGCTTTTGTTCTGGTTAGGCTTGTGTTATTTTTTTTAATGATTTTTTTTTAAGTCCTCTTAATACTTAACACAGACTCAACACTTAACTCATGCTGGTGACCATACTTAACCCCAGTGCCACTCATCCCAGTCCGCCTGTATTCCTACTAACCAACACATCTCTGTACTTATTGTTTGTATGTTTTACTATCAAGAATAAAGGAATCCCTTTTTGGTACCTTTTGGGTCCGACTTAAAATTATTTTTGGATGAGACCATATATCACAGCCAAGGAATCATGAGATAATCACAGCATATTTAAAGAGTAAATTAAATCAAATCCAGCGTAGCTGTAGATTAAAAACTTAAATTGTATATAAAGTTTATTCAAGTTGACCATCTCTCCCTACTTTGAACTCCAGGCAAGTTTTTAATGACTTGCTTCCTTATAAGTATTTGAACATATAACCAAATAACAACATAACTCGCTCATAACATGGTACCAGTGTACCGCTAACCTCAATATAATAGAAGTCAAGCTGAATATAAGTGGGCCGATATTTCACAGATAAGTAATGGAAACGATTCCTTTTTTCTAAACAACATCTGGTAAACGTTAAGGTATTTCTACATCCAGTCCTAATTCTTTTCCGGAATGTTTAGACAGCCATTTTGATGTTTTGAGCAGACAATGGCCTGCGTCTCCTCCTCCTCCTCCTCCTCGTCCTCCTTCAGATGGTTTGGAGGAGCAGCTCCTCTGGTTCTCCCGGAGGAGAGGAGCTCTTTGTTCCGAAGGAAGCATCCAGAGGAGAGGGAGAGAGGGGGGGACAGCCATCTTGTTAGATCATTAGACATTTCCTCTTTTATTCCAAACTGTAGACCTCACAGTTATGGGCCGGGGGGGGGGGGGGGGGGTCTGCTTCCATGTGTGTGTATATAAGCAGGCCCTGTGCCAAGTCTTTCCACTCGCCCCCCCCATCTCCATGTGTCATCCTCCTGGGCCACTTAGCAACACAGAGTAAACAAACCGATGCATGCCGGCTGGCCGGCCGCATTCCTCGTCCTCTGAATTATATCCGGGTCACCGCGTGACTCCCTCCTCCTCTCCCTCCTCCTCCCCCCTCCTCTCCCTCCTCCTCTCCCTCCTCCTCCTCCCTCCTCTCCCTCCTCCTCTCCCTCCTCTCCCATCAGGGCGAGTGGTCCACTCACTACAGCGGCCAATCGCTGGCTTGCTGTTGTCTCTTTCGTTGTCTTTCTTGTTCGTCGGGTGCTGAGAGCTTCTAAATGTTTCGGCAGAAAGCAGAAGCTTCTTATCCGCTGGGAGTTGTTATCTTCCTTCAGGAGCGGGCCTCGTTCTGGGAGAGCTTTGACTGTGGAAACGACAGAGGAGGTCAATATGGGACCCATTACCTGCGTTGGTCTGCGGCCACGTCTCTTCTTTCACATCTGATCCATGTGTGGGAGGGAGGAAAAACACACACACACACACACACACACACACACACACACACACACACACACACACACACACACACACACACACACACACACACACACACACACACACACACACACACACACACACACACACACACACACACACACACACAACATTCTTTTTGTGAGACAATGCAGGAGAAAGTTGAATGAAGAAGTAGGGGAGCGTTTTATCAGAGAAGAATTCTAAAACAAATCCGGTGTCTTTTGAAGCTGTGTGTGTGTGTGTGTGTACTGGTTCATAATACCAGAGGTTAACTGGGCTTGTTCCAGTTGTTTGAGCTAGAATGTTGGTTGGTTCTACACCCAAACTGGTTTTTCACTGTGTTGATCATTCAATAGAAATACAGAATGAATGATGGTTTCCTGGTTAATAATCAGACATTTAGTGATTACATCTTAATTATAGTATTAATGATGAATATAAATGGATATATGCATGGTTGATTTCCACTGAACAATAAACAAGTAAATAGTTTAAAGCCATTAAACAGATAACATAACACTATATCTATAACTAGACCACAAATGGTCTCTAAATGATTCTTCAGTATGTATTTATTTAATTATATTGTATTTTAATTCCTGATTCTAATCTGTCAAACCCTTCTGTGCATTCCTCTCAGGCACGGTGGCGGACAGCCCTCAGCTGTCCCCCTTCAGCTCCAAGGACCCCCTGTGTCCCGCCTCCCCGTCCTTCCAGATGTCCACCCTCAGCCTCCCGGGCCACGCCTCCCCGCCCCCCGGCCCCAGCAGCCAGGTGGGCACGCGGCTAGAGGAGGATGAGGAGGGGAGGAGGAAGGTACTGCCCTGATAACCTGCCCCCCCCCCCCCCACCCTGCACTGACCTCCCTGCCCCCCCCCCCCTGCACTGACCTCCCTGCCCCCCCCCCCTGCACTGACCTCCCTGCCCCCCCCCCCCTGCACTGACCTCGCTGCCCCACCCTGACCCCACCTTGACACCCCCACCTTGATACCCCCACCTTGACACCCCCACCTTGACACCCCCACCTTGTACCCCCACCTTGACCCTAAATCCCCACCTTGACACCCCCACCTTGATACCCCCACCTTGACACCCCCACCTTGACACCCCCACCTTGTACCCCCACCTTGACCCTAAATCCCCACCTTGACACCCCCACCTTGATACCCCCACTTTGACACCCCCACCTTGATACCCCCACCTTGACACCCCCACCTTGTACCCCCACCTTGACCCTAAATCCCCACCTTGACACCCCCACCTTGTACCCCCACCTTGTACCCCCACCTTGTACCCCCACCTTGTACCCCCACCCTGATACCCCCACCTTGACCCTAGATCGCTATCCCTTCCCTCCTCGAGACCCCCCCTCCCACCCCCAACACTCCAGTCACCTGCTCTGCTTTGTATTTATTTAATTTATTTTTTATTTAATTTTCATTATTATTCAGGGCTCTTGTAAGAATGGGCTTACGCTCTGAGGTTTGGACCTGGTATTGGGAACCCAGGTAGTGGTGTTGGTCGTGGTGCTGAACCGGTTCAAACTATGTCCCCCCCCTCCCTCCCTCCCTCCCTCCCTCCCTCCCTCCCCCCCTCCCCTGAGACAGTACTCTGGATTCACAAGACTCCCGTTGCGAGACACACAGGAAATTAAATGTTCAGCTCTGGTGTTATCGTTCACGCACCATATCTCTCATTTCCTCCGTCTTGGTTTACGTTGGAGTCCTGCTTGAATACCAATCTTCTTCTTCTTCTCTCCCCCTCTCCCTCTCCCCCTCCCCCTCTCCGTCTCCCCCTCCCCCTCTCAGCGCTACCCAGCTGATAAAGCGTATTTCATCGCCAAGGAGATCCTGACGACGGAGCGAACGTACCTGAAGGACCTGGAGGTCATCACCGTGGTGAGGAGGGGGTCGTCTGTTGTTACATTCTTTAAACTGTTTCCGTTCTAACAATACAGTCTATGCCGACCAATCCTAACGGTGGTGTATCATAAGCATAACAGTATACTCTAATGACTGACTAACATTACGTTCTACTATAGTCGATTGTAACTGTGTGTGTGTGTGTGTGTGTGTGTGTGTGTGTGTGTGTGTGTGTGTGTGTGTGTGTGTGTGTGTGTGTGTGTGTGTGTGTGTGTGTGTGTGTGTGTGTGTGTGTGTGTGTGTGTGTGTGTGAGCAAGGGTCGTTTCAAGATGGTGATGATGTTCTACTATAGTCGATTGTAACTGTGTGTGTGTGTGTGTGTGTGTGTGTGTGTGTGTTTCCATGGCGACCCAGTGGTTCCGCAGCGCGGTGATCAAGGAGAACGCGATGCCAGAGGGCCTGATGACTCTACTGTTCTCCAACATCGACCCCATCTACGAGTTCCACCGCGGCTTCCTGAAGGAGGTGGACCAGAGGCTGGCTCTATGGTCGGTCCAGACCCAGCTCCTTATCCCACTCGCTGGGTTTATTATGGGCTTGGGTCGGCCGACACCAGGGCCTTTCCATGCATTAGACCCCCCCCCCCACCCCACCCCCCACCCCCAGTCATTTAGGAATGAAGCTTTAGTGACATTGGGATCTGGGGGACGTTACCGTAGAAAGCTCACGTAGCGCTGAGTAGCGTGACGATGCTAGCATGTTCAGAGAGCTCCTACCTCTCTCTGGGTGTAGTGGGTGAGGGCGTTAATATGTCTATAAGTTTTTCATGAATCATAATATTAACATTAATCACGATGTGTCGCATGGAGCCTAATGTTCAGTGGACCGTAATGTTCCTGCAGGGAAGGGCGCTCCAACGCCCACGTGAAGGGAGACTACCAGAGGATCGGTGACGTCATGCTGAGGAACATGACCGCTCTCAAGGTGAGCTCTCTGATTGGTCCGCACGGTGTGTGTGACGTCATGCTGAGGAACATGACCGCTCTCAAGGTGAGCTCTCTGATTGGTCCGCACGGTGTGTGTGACGTCATGCTGAGGACCACGACCGCTCTCAAGGTGAGCTCTCTGATTGGCCCGCACGGAAAGTGTGACGGGGGACCAATGGGATGGGGTCTATCGATGACCATGTGACCCTGCTGCGTGTCACATGACGTTAAACGTGACCTTCTGACCCTCCTGGAGCAGCTGGTTCACCGTGTTGACTAAGGGCCGTGTGACCTGCAGGAGTTCACGGGCTACCTGCAGAAGCACGACGAGGTGCTGACGGAGCTGGAGAAGGCGTCGAAGCGCGTGAAGAAGCTGGAGACGGTGTACAAGGAGTTTGAGCTGCAGAAGGTGTGCTACCTGCCCCTCAACACCTTCCTGCTGAAGCCCATCCAGAGGCTGATGCACTTCAAGCTGATCCTGGAGCGGCTGAGCAGACACTACCCCCCCGAACACCCCGACCACCACGACTGCAGCGGTGAGGAGGGGCACGCACGCACGCACGCACGCACGCACGCACGCACGCACGCACGCACGCACGCACGCACGCACGCACGCACGCACGCACGCACGCACGCACGCACGCACGCACGCACGCACGCACGCACGCACGCACGCACGCACGCACGCACGCACGCACGCACGCACGCACGCACGCACGCACGCACGCACGCACGCACGCACGCACGCACGCACGCACGCACGCACGCACGCACACACACACACACACACACACACACACACACACACACACACACACCGTTCACTGCATGGATTGATGATGATACAACAAGGAAGTCACATGTACATTCTTCATGGTGATGCAGTTTTTCAGTTTCAATCACTGTAGACCAGAACACGTTCAAGTCCCACCTTCTTCTTCTGGATTGGTCGATGAGAACCAATCAGGGGCTTGGACTCACGGTTGTGTTATCCTGTTGGCTCCAGAGGCGCTGAAGGAGGTGGCGGAGATCGCGGCCCAGCTCCAGAGCAGCCTGATCCGCCTGGAGAACTTCCAGAAGCTCACGGAGCTCCAGAGAGACCTGGTGGGAGTGGAGAATCTCACCTCCCCTGGCCGGGTGAGTGCCATGACGCCCTGGCACCACTAGAGGGCGCTGAGGAGCCGGGAACATACTTTCACTATTTATGAATGCATGTATAATGGGATAATATTCATTAGCATTTATGTGTAGGCGTCTGTTTCCTTTACTGCCAAATATATGTCTGCATCCAACGGCATGAAGATGAATTCCTTTGTTCCTTGTTTGTACTATTTACTCATTTTGAAGACGCTCTCCTCCGAAGCAGCTTAGAGTGACTTCAGATCCATGTCACTAAGGAGCAGGTTGCAGTGAACTCTTAAGCTTCAGGCTCAAGCATGCCTTAAACTAGGAGGCCCGGGATAATCGAGTGGTTAGGGTCACACTCCCTGCCAAAAGGTACTGGGTTTGATCCCCCAATGGCTGTCCCTGATGTTGTAATCCCTACCTGCTCCTTAATGACAGGGATCTGAACACACGCTTTGGATGAATCTGTCTGCTGAACGACTGAAAAGCCCTAACTTTATTAAAAAGGCTGTGGAGCCCGGGGATCACACCTAGTACTTTTCGGTTGTGAGTTGAACACCTTCGCCACACCTTCGTCCTACCCTCTGCAGAATAATGCTTCTCTAACGGGTGACTGTGTTCTGCTCCTGCAGGAGTTCATTCGCGAGGGGTGTCTGTACAAGCTGACCAAGAAGGGCCTACAGCAGCGCATGTTCTTCCTGGTGCGTGGAGGAACCGCTGTCTGTTCAAACGTTTGAACGATGAGAACGTATTCCCTGTGTGGTGACCTCCAGGTGTTTCTCCTCTGCTTCAGTTCTCAGACATGCTCCTGTACAGCAGTAAGGGAGTGACCGCCACCAACCAGTTCAAAGTTCACGGACAACTGCCTCTGCACGGCATGATCGTGAGTGCTCGGTGTCTTTATTAGACCGTTCTCCTCTGTGAGGCACTTTTAAAACATGGGTACACATTCAGGATCAATCACGTGTCAGCCTCAAATATGCGTTTAGTTAAACACTTTACAATCTCTTAATTGATGCTTCGAAGCCTTAACTTGATGTTCTCTAAACAATCTTCCACTACTTTGCTGAAGGGACCTAAATAATAGTTGAGTTGTTTTTGCCTGTTGGCTGAAAGCAAATTAAAACCGTTTTTAATTACTATTATGGCACAGGTGTGGTATTGCTGCATAATTGGTCAAAGAAATTTGTGTTACCTTTCAGCAAAGTAAAATAGTTAACGACAATCAATAATTACCTACAAGAAGAACATGTCAGTCCAACCTGTACTTGAACGCATCGGTGGGGGTTAGCATAGGTAGCAGATATCGGCTAGCACAGGTATCGGCTAGCACAGGTAGCGGCTGGCACAGGTAGCGGCTAGCACAGGTAGCGGCTGGCACTGGTAGCGGCTAGCACAGGTAGCGGCTAGCACAGGTAGCGGCTGGCACAGGTAGCGGCTGGCACAGGTAGCGGCTGGCACTGGCACTGGTAGCGGCTAGCACAGGTAGCGGCTAGCACAGGTAGCGGCTGGCACAGGTAGCGGTTGGCACAGGTAGCGGCTAGCACTGCTAGCGGCTGGCACAGGTAGCGGTTGGCATAGGTAACGGCTGGCAAAGGTAGTGGCTAGCAGAGGTGGAGGCATGCTAGGCTATGCTAACATAGCATGTGTGTGTTTTACTCCCGGACGCAGCTCATTGTGCTGGATGCACCGGTAAGACACACGCACACACCTATACATACATATGCATATACACACACGCACAGACCTATACATACATACGCCTATACACACACGCACACACCTTACAGAATCTCAAGAATGATTTACATGAATTCCCACCCTGCAACAATCCTGAGGTGTACTCATAACAAGCGTGTACACTCTTTAGAAGAGCTATAGGGAGCTATAGCTTCTGCAGGGTGGTTAGTGATGGTATGTTCCTTAGAAGAGCTATAGGGAGCTATAGCTTCTGCAGGGTGGTTAGTGATGGTATGTTCCTTAGAAGAGCTATAGGGAGCTATAGCTTCTGCAGGGTGGTTAGTGATGGTATGTTCCTTAGAAGAGCTATAGGGAGCTATAGCTTCTGCAGGGTGGTTAGTGATGGTATGTTCCTTAGAAGAGCTATATGGAGCTATAGCTTCTGCAGGGTGGTTAGTTATGGTATGTTCCTTAGAAGAGCTATAGGGAGCTATAGCTTCTGCAGGGTGGTTAGTTATGGTATGTTCCTTAGAAGAGCTATAGGGAGCTATAGCTTCTGCAGGGTGGTTAGTGATGGTATGTTCCTTAGAAGAGCTATAGGGAGCTATAGCTTCTGCAGAGTGGTTAGTGATGGTATGTTCCTTAGAAGAGCTATAGGGAGCTATAGCTTCTGCAGGGTGGTTAGTGATGGTATGTTCCTTAGAAGAGCTATAGGGAGCTATAGCTTCTGCAGAGTGGTTAGTGATGGTATGTTCCTTTAGAAGAGCTATAAGGAGCTATAGCTTCTGCAGGGTGGTTAGTGATGGTATGTTCCTTAGAAGAGCTATAGGGAGTTATAGCTTCTGCAGGGTGGTTAGTTATGGTATGTTCCTTAGAAGAGCTATAGGGAGCTATAGCTTCTGCAGGGTGGTTAGTGATGGTATGTTCCTTTAGAAGAGCTATAAGGAGCTATAGCTTCTGCAGGGTGGTTAGTGATGGTATGTTCCTTAGAAGAGCTATAGGGAGCTATAGCTTCTGCAGGGTGGTTAGTGATGGTATGTTCCTTTAGAAGAGCTATAGGGAGCTATAGCTTCTGCAGGGTGGTTAGTGATGGTATGTTCCTTTAGAAGAGCTATAAGGAGCTATAGCTTCTGCAGAGTGGTTAGTGATGGTTCGTGTTATGGGTTTGTTGTCAAAGTGTACACTTGACACAATCACAGACATAGTCACGGCTGACCAGTCCAGATGATTATCGAAGCATTTCTGGGTTAAACCTGTGGTACACTCGTTGCAGTAGTTGCTACCAACCTGACCCAGCCAAGAGACACTGGAGGTCAGAACACCAGTAAACAGACCTTGAACTGGCCGGTCTGGTCAGTGTGTCCTGACATTTGAAAACGGTATTGCTGCAACGTGCGTGATTGGACCCTTTGGTCCAATCAGAAACCTTTGCAATACCCCATGTCTGCCCATAGATGGCGCTGTGCCACTGGTTTGATTTGTAGTGTCGAGTTGCTCTTTCAACTTTGACCCGGTAAGGGGTGATAACCTGATAAGGAGCCACACCCCAGGCAGAGATCTCAGCAGACGTCTGACTGTGAGCTCCTACATCTCGTCCTCCCTCCTTATTAAAGGGAAACTATGTTGTTCTGCCCGCCTGACACCTGTTCTCCTCCTGTCCCTCCCTCCTGGGTTCCGCAAGGTTCCTTCCACCTGGGGTTTGAGGAGGTTTTCCTCCCGGTCCTTTTTCAAGGGCTTGGGGTTAGGGGGGCGTTTCCTAAAATCGACTTTTTGAGACGGCCGTTGAAGGAACTCGACGAACACACTTGAGTTGATGTTTTTTTGTCCCGGTCCTAAAGCAAGCTGAACAGACCGGCTACAGTGGTCCGTGTGTCCGTGTGTCCTTGTCCGTGTGTCCTGGTCCGTGTGTCCTGGTCCGTGTGTCCTGGTCCGTGTGTCCGTGTGTCCTGGTCCGTGTGTCCGTGTGTCCTGGTCCGTGTGTCCTGGTCCGTGTGTCCTGGTCCGTGTGTCCTGGTCCGTGTGTCCTGGTCTGTGTGTCCTGGTCCGTGTGTCCTGGTCCGTGTGTCCTGGTCCGTGTGTCCTGGTCTGTGTGTCCTGGTCCGTGTGTCCTGGTCCGTGTGTCCTGGTCCGTGTGTCCGTGTGTCCTGGTCCGTGTGTCCTGGTCCGTGTGTCCTGGTCCGTGTGTCCTGGTCCGTGTGTCCTGGTCCGTGTGTCCGTGTGTCCTGGTCCGTGTGTCCTGGTCCGTGTGTCCTGGTCCGTGTGTCCTGGTCCGTGTGTCCGTGTGTCCTGGTCCGTGTGTCCGTGTGTCCTGGTCCGTGTGTCCTGGTCCGTGTGTCCTGGTCCGTGTGTCCTGGTCCGTGTGTCCTGGTCTGTGTGTCCTGGTCCGTGTGTCCGTGTGTCCTGGTCCGTGTGTCCTGGTCCGTGTGTCCGTGTGTCCTGGTCCGTGTGTCCTGGTCCGTGTGTCCTGGTCCGTGTGTCCTGGTCCGTGTGTCCGTGTGTCCTGGTCCGTGTGTCCTGGTCCGTGTGTCCTGGTCCGTGTGTCCGTGTGTCCGTGTGTCCTGGTCCGTGTGTCCTGGTCCGTGTGTCCTGGTCCGTGTGTCCTGGTCCGTGTGTCCGTGTGTCCTGGTCCGTGTGTCCTGGTCCGTGTGTCCTGGTCCGTGTGTCCTGGTCCGTGTGTCCTGGTCCGTGTGTCCGTGTGTCCTGGTTCGTGTTTCCTGGTTCGTGTGTCCTGGTCCGTGTGTCCTGGTCCGTGTGTCCGTGTGTCCTGGTCCGTGTGTCCTGGTCCGTGTGTCCTGGTCCGTGTGTCCTGGTCCGTGTGTCCTGGTCCGTGTGTCCTGGTCCGTGTGTCCTGGTCCGTGTGTCCGTGTGTCCTGGTCTGTGTGTCCTGGTCCGTGTGTCCGTGTGTCCTGGTCCGTGTGTCCTGGTCCGTGTGTCCGTGGGTCCTGGTCCGTGTGTCCTGGTCCGTGTGTCCTGGTCCGTGTGTCCTGGTCCGTGTGTCCTGGTCCGTGTGTCCTGGTCCGTGTGTCCTGGTCCGTGTGTCCTGGTCCGTGTGTCCGTTTGGCAGCTGGTGATGCTCTCGGCTGCCTCGGCTTGACTGTGGCGTTTCCCCTCTGTCCTTCAGGTGGATGAGAGTGAGAACGAGTGGTCCGTTCCCTACTGCTTCACCATCTACTCCGCCCAGCGCACGGTGGTGGTGGCCGCCAGGTCAGAACCGGGATTCACCCACGGCTCTTTAGGGCACGGGCGCGCCCCTGAATAAACACAAATAAATCAGCGAAATCGCCGCGTCTCTCTGGACGAAGACTAAGTGGCACGCGCTGAACGTTTGTGTCGATGTCTTCCGCAGTTCCAAGGTGGAGATGTCCAAGTGGATTGAAGATCTGAACGCGGCCATCAACGTGTCCAAGTCTTCCCACGAGAAGTCGGACCTCTTCTTCGACGCGGAGCTGCGGGGCCACTCCAACCGTAAGACCCTTCGTTGAGCCCGTGCTTCTGAATGCCGACTGGACCAGCGGCCCATAGACGGCTCTTCCACTGCCCTGTGCGGCGCGGACGCCTGGCGTGGGACAAGACGGTGGACTTTTACAGTCTCGGGGAACGGCGCTTAAAGTAACCAAACACTAGAACCCCTGGAACTAACGTCAGCCAATCGATGTGATGCGATATCGCCTCGCGCTAATTTGGGCCAATCGGAATCATGGTTGCGTGCCATCAGCTGGCATCAATTTGAGCCAATAGGAAACCATAAATTGCAGTGCGGAGCTCTTATGGTGATTGGTTGGCGTTGTAAGTGTTTGGTTGCTGTTTGGCTCCGGATAGGCTGTCCAGATCCTCCTTCCTCAACCATCCCCCTCTTCTCCATACGTCCTCTTCCTCCTCCTCCTCCTCCTCCTCCTCCTCCTCCTCCTCCTCCTCCTCCTCCTCCTACAGGGTCATCTGACGAGGTGTCGGTGGAGCAGGAGTCTGAGGACGATATGAGCTCGTCCCACAGCTCTCTGGACAAGCAGGCGCACCACCGTGCTAACACCACCGTGCACGTGTGCTGGCACCGCAACACCAGCGTGTCCATGTCCGATCACAGCATGGCTGTGGAGGTACTCCTCCACCTCCTCTTCCTCCACCCACCGCCGTCAGGCCTTTTTTTTACCAACGCACCCACCTCCTCCACCCAGCAGTGACACCGAAACACACCTCCTCCACCTAATCCTCCTCCTCCTCCTCCTCCGCCCCCAGCACCCCACCCTTAAGCATCTCCCCACCACGCGTAAGATAAGGGAACATGACGATAAGGCTTCACCCACCCCCACCCCCTCCGGGGTGGGTGAGGCCTGATCAGATCAGGCTTCACCCATCCCCCGTGTGGAACAATGGGGAACAATGCCTCAGCTACCTGTAATGGGGTTCAGCTGGTGGCACAGACGACCAGTACGACGTACAGCACTACACAGAGGTAGTGGTTGAACGGATGACATCATCACCGCGAGACGCCTCGAGACCAGATGAGCGCAGGTTCTGGAAACGTCTGAGATGGACCTTTTTCCCCCCGACGTCGTCCCAGTCGCCGTTGATCCGGGAACTAAACCCTGTCCTCCTCCTCCTCCTCCTCCTCCTCCTCCTCTTTTCTCCTGCCGTCTATCAGCGACGGCTGATCACGCCTGGGGTCTCTCTTCCTTCTGATTGGTCGACCTGACCGTGTCTGAACTAGTTCTAACAACGTCATCTTTCCTTCTTCTTTTAGTTTCCGATGAATGTTTGTGGGAACGTTTTAATCGCCTCCCTGTGGAACGTAAACAGAGCCTGGCGGGGTTTCCTGACGCTAACCGCCTCACTTCACACATGTGATGACCATCTTAATGTTCTTCTGCTCTTCCTCTTGTGTTCACACCAGCCTGACATGGAGTCCTAACATGCTAACTGTTCGCCTGTTTCCCCTCCTGTCTCTCTCTCTCTCTCTCTCTCTCTCTCTCTCTCTCTCTCTCTCTCTCTCTCTCTCTCTCTCTCTGTCTCTGTCTCTGTCTCTCTTACTGTCTCTGTCTCTCTATCTCTTTCTTTCTTTACCTCTCTTTCTTTCTCTCTACCTCTCTCTCTCTCTACCTCTTTCTTTCTTTACCTCTCTTTCTTTCTCTCTACCTCTCTCTTTCTCTCTCTCTACCTCTTTCTCTCTACCTCTCTCTCTTTCTGTCTGTCTCTCTCTCTCTCTCTCTCTGTCTCTCTCTCTCTCTCTCTCTCTCTCTCTCTCTCTCTCTCTCTCTCTCTCTGTCTCTCTCTCTCTCTCTCTGTCTCTCTCTCTCTCTCTCTCTGTCTCTCTCTCTCTCTCTCTCTGTCTCGCTCTCTCTCTACCTCTGTCTCTCTACCTCTTTCTTTCTTTCTTTCTTTACCTCTCTTTCTCTCTCTGTCTCGCTCTCTCTCTACCTCTGTCTCTCTCTACCTCTCTCTCTGTCTCTCTCTTTCTCTCTCTCTACCTCTTTCTCTCTACCTCTCTCTCTCTGTCTCTCTCTCTCTGTCTCTGTCTCTCTACCTCTCTCTCTCTCTCTCCCTCTGTCTCTCTCTCTCTTTCTCTCTCTCTCCCTCTTTCTCTCTACCTCTCTCTCTGTCTCTCTCTCTGTCTCTCTCTCTACCTCTCTCTCTCTCTCTCTCTCTTTCTGTCTCTCTCTCTCTCTCTCTCTCTCTCTCTCTCTCTCTCTCTCTCTCTCTCTCTCTCTCTCTCTCTCTCTCTCTCTCTCTCTCTCTCTCTCTCTTACTGTCTCTGTCTCTGTCTCTCTATCTCTTTCTTTCTCTCTACCTCTCTCTTTCTCTCTCTCTACCTCTTTCTCTCTATATCTGTCTCTCTCTCTCTCTGTCTCTCTGTCTCGCTCTCTCTCTCTCTCTCTCTCTCTCTCTCTCTCTCTCTCTCTCTCTCTCTCTCTCTCTCTCTCTCTGTCTCTCTGTCTCGCTCTCTCCCCTGCACCTTTGTGTCTGCCTCGCCCGCCCCCCTCCTCAGCCTATGGCTCTCCGTCCGTCTCCCCCGAGCTGCCCCCCCGCTACCTCCTGGGCCAGGGGCAGCGACCCAACACCATCACTCACGTGTGCTGGTACCGCAACCAGAACCTCTCGCTCACTGATTACCTGCGCATGACCCAGGTACCGGTACCAGGGGCCGCTAGGGGCCCCGGGGCTCGTTAGTTAAACCTCCACCTCACTCGCCCCCTACTCACTCACTCACTCACTCACTCGCCCCCTACTCACTCTCACTCACTCACTCACTCGCCCCCTACTCACTCTCACTCACTCACTCACTCGCCCCCTACTCACTCTCACTCGCTCACACTCTCTAGCTCTCTCACACTCTCAAAACCTCGCTATCACACAAACTATCATACACACACACACACACACACACACACACACACACACACACACACACACACACACACACACACACACACACACACACACACACACACACACACACACACACACACACACCTTTCACAATCTCAATGATTACACAGCCCCATGTCTCCTGAGCTTTTTTGTTCTGCCCCGTCCAGAACCAGCTGTCGGGGTACCTCCTGAGGAAGTTCAAGAACAGCAACGGCTGGCAGAAGCTGTGGGTGGTCTTCACCAACTTCTGCTTGTTCTTCTACAAGACCCACCAGGTGAGACCTCCACCGCCATGTTGTCTTGTCACTGCTATCTGTCATCACCGGGCTGTGCTTGATCGGTTAGCGAGCGACGCCTTAGCCTCCAGTGTGGAGGACCTTGTGTGACCTCGCTGTAGACGCAGTGCTTGCATACGGTCATCCAGTCGTTTAGCAGACGACTTGATCCAAGGAGACTTGAATTCAGATACCGGTCATGAAGGAGCAGCTAGGCTAGGGGCCGTCTTGACCCCTGTAGGCATCTAGGACGCCTACAGGTAGACTGGAACATCGGGGATCGAACCCAGAACCTTAAGGCTGGGAGTCGCCCACCGTGCACTATCTGCCCCGTACGTAGTTCTGTTTAAAGTACCCTGTGTCTTGTTTTGTGTCCAGGATGACTTCCCATTGGCCAGCCTCCCGTTGCTAGGCTACACGGTCAGTACCCCTGAGGAGGCGGACGGCATCCATAAGGAGTACGTGTTCAAACTGCAGTTCAAGTCCCACGTGTACTTCTTCAGGGCGGAGAGCGAGTACACCTTCGAGAGGTACCCACCCTTGCACTGGTGTCTCTGTGGACCAGTTTGTACTGGTGTCTGTCCTACTGTGTGTCCTGTCTGTACCTTCTGTCTTGTGTCTTTCTCGTCCCTGTCTGACCGTAGTTTGTTCATCCGTCTGTCCTGTCCCAGTTTGTGTTCTGTCTGTACCGCTAGTTTGTATCTGTGTCTGTCTTATTCCATCTGTCTGTACTGTGCCTGTTTGTCCATATGTCTGTACTGTCTGTCTGTGTGTTAGTGATGGTAAACCTTCATCCTCTGTAAGTTACCGGAGTTTATATGATGTGACGACTGTGAATCATGTGTGGAGTGTGAACTTCCTCTGACCCCGTCCTGGATACGATGGTCTGGTCTTTGCTGTGTAAACCTTGTTCCTCCAGGACCCCTTAGATCTGTTCTCCTCTTCTATCGCCTCCATGCTGGGTCTCCTTTCTGTACAGAACTTTATTAACCACCTACTTACTGACGACAGTTACTTACTATATATATTTACTGACTAGAGTAACTTACTATATATATTTACTGACTAGAGTAACTTACTATATATATTTACTGACTAGAGTAACTTACTATATATATTTACTGACTAGAGTAACTTACTATATATATTTACTGACTAGAGTAACTTACTATATATATTTACTGACTAGAGTAACTTACTATATATATTTACTGACTAGAGTAACTTACTATATATATTTACTGACTAGAGTAACTTACTATATATATTTACTGACTAGAGTCACTAGTCTCTCTATCTTGCTGTCCATCTGTCTGTCAGGCTCATACTGTCTGTCTCTCTACCTGTCTGTCTGTCTGACTTTCTGTCTGAGTTCCTGTCTGTCTCTACCTGTCTGACTACCTGTCTGTCTCTACCTGTCTGACTACCTGTCTGTCTCTACCTGTCTGACTTCCTGTCTGTCTCTACCTGTCTGACTACCTGTTGACTACCTGTCTGACTACCTGTCTGTCTCTACCTGTCTGTCTCTACCTGTCTGTCTCTACCTGTCTGACTCTACCTGTCTGTCTCCAGGTGGATGGAGGTGATCAAGAGTGCAGCTGGGAGGATGACCCTGCTCGTTCCCCGAGCGCCAGCTGAGCTCAACAGGAAGTGACACGCCCAGCTCAACAGGAAGTGACCGCTGGGGGTGTCGAAGGGGTGGGGGTGGGGGGGGGTGTTGGCTCGCCGATAACCATAAAGACTTTGGAATCACTCGGATCACCCACTGGGTGTCATTGCTTGCTGAAAGTAACCTGGGACATTATGGCGAATGTATTCTATCAATCTTGTATAGAATAAATTAGCTGTTTATTCAGCTGCCCGTGTCCAGAGTGACGTTTATTCCCTCGTGATCGAGAGGTTAAAATGAGGCGTGTATTGAGACGGTATATGCAAGTGTAATAGCACGCAGCATGCTAACGGGCGGTTAGCGTGTTGCGTGCTAACGGGGCGGTTAGCGTGTTGCGTGCTAACGGGGCGGTTAGCGTGTTGCGTGCTAACGGGGCGGTTAGCGTGTTGCGTGCTAACGGGGCGGTTAGCGTGTTGCGTGCTAACGGGCCGGTTAGCGTGTTGCGTGCTAACGGGGCGGTTAGCGTGTTGCGTGCTAACGGGCGGTTAGCGTGTTGCACGGCGGGAGTGTTGATCGCGGTGAGGAAGACGAGACGTACAGCAGGTTGAGACGGAGGAGCGAGGGGTGTGCCCAGTGTTGTCTGTCAAAGGAACGTGTTTGGAGAGGTAGAGTTTGATGGAGTAGCAGAGTTTGGGGGGGGGGGGGGGGGGGGGGAAGTATTTCAGGCCTGTTTCATTCTGAAGTGGTTGAAAATGTACTTTTCTTTTTTTTCTTTTAAGAAATTTATTGTTGGTTTATTTTCCGACAGACGATGATGCATAGTTCGGTCGGTTTTGGAAACGAACTTGTATAGGCTAGAGTAGAGATAACAATTACCACCAATAGTATAACTGTTTGATTTCTTTTATTCCTTATTTTTTTCCAACCTTATTTAACTGCGTTGAGGCCAGTCTTGTTCGTGAAAGGGAGGTGTATTTTTGTGTCCTAGCCAACGGTACGTTAACGAAGGGATTTTGCTGAAGATGCATCGATCTGGGACATGGAGGAACAGGCAAGCAGCGCTCAGATCACCAATGCTGCCAGAGTCAATAATCAAGAGTTTGCTGGTTTGACTTGTAATCCAGTCCGATGTGCTGGTGCTGTACCGTGTAAAGTTATTCATATCTTTAACCTTTTTTTAATTTATTGTGTTTGTTGAAGGTTTGTGTGGAGACGGTGATGACAAACTATGCAGTGTTTCATTCATGATGCTTCATGTTTCTGGTCGGTTTCTGATGAAGTGATGCGGAGAAGAGACATTTTAACCGCCGCGTAGAAAACGGTTTGAGAGAACGTGGAACCGTTGTATTATTTAGTGTGTGTGTGTGTGTCTCTGTGTGTGTGTGTGTGTGTGTGTGTGTGTGTGTGTGTGTGTGTGTGTGTGTGTGTGTGTGTGTGTGTGTGTGTGTGTGTGTGTGTGTGTGTGTGTGTGTGTGTGTGTGTGTGTGTGTGTGTGCGTGTGTGTGGCACACCCTAATCAAACCTGTCATCTCACCTCGGCTGAAGTTCTCAAACATCCACACTTTTGTAAAATGTTTAATTATCTTCTGTTCATCTGTTATCATGCCTTGTGTTACTGCATCGTTAAACAAATAAAATAACGTTTCTCTCGCAGCTCCGTGTTCACGTTTATACTCTATTTAATAAGGATGATTTGGCAGGACCTCTTTATCTGGGGGCCTACAAACATGATTATTAGTGGGCAGTGGGTCTATGCATTAAATGTGAATACATTATAATAAGGTTGGTTGGCCATTTTTGCAAACCTCACGGTTACGCAATCGAAATGACCGCAATGACCTAAATAAATATGACTGACACTTACGTCAGATGGTAATCTTTGTGCGCTCTCTGCGCCAGAGAACACAAAGCCTGACGTGCCCAAACAACTTCTGGAAGAGACCAGATGAACGGATAAACTTCCGAGGAAAAGCGGGTTTGTTTTCGACCGCAAAAGGGAGTGGTGAAATTCTTCGGTGTGTAATGATAAACTGCCATGGTTCCCAAACATTACGACTGTCCTGTTTAATTAATTGTTACTTGGCGGGGTACCGTGTGAGTGACTAAGCCTTTGGAAGAACCCGAGTCCTACATCAGAAATACCCGCCCGCGTAACGCCACCTACCAACTACCAACTACATGCGTGACTTGCAACGAAGTCCATTATGTAGTTAAATTAAACGATGAGGGGCGGGGATCATGTTATCTCCGCCTTTTGGAGCTCAGAATGAGGTCCCTAGAAGGAAAAGCTGCCAGACTGAACCAGAATGATCACGCACACCTCGAAGACCAAAGTCCGCTTTCATAGTTTCCTAATGGACCAGCGAATGATGTAGGTTACATTGATCATCCAGTTATAGCATTGGCCATCAAGTTATATGTGGACTGCTAACAACGGTAAGGGGGCTTTTATTGATAAAGTAGGCTACTGCGTAATGCCGTTCTGTATTGAGTTTATAATGCTTTAGATCAGCAGCTATGGAATGCTGCAGTACTTTGCACTTAAGTTAAATCAATCATACTTGGTAGACTGGTGTCGGCTTCAGCTAGGCCTATGGGTTGTTATGTTGTTAAACGGCATTTCAACGGCTTGAATTCCTCTGTATCCCGCAGGGGGTTCCTTAGAAATCTCTCCCTCTGTTGGACGCAGTGGCTGGGGGGGAGGAGGGGGAGGAGGTGGTTTGAGGCTGACCAACACCACCTTATCCGGATGACAGGGGCATGGAGATGCTCCGTCGCTCCTCGGTGTTCGCGGCCGAAGTGATGGACGTGTTTGACCGCTCGCCCACCGACAAGGAGCTGGTGTCCCAGGCTAAGGCGCTGTGCAGGGACTACATCCACTCCAGACTCAACCGAGCCGGGATCGGCTGGACCAAACCTGACCACGGACTGTCTGCGTCGGGTGGCAGCACGCTGGGGGACACTTCGTCGGTCATCCTGTGGCTGGGTGAGTCCACCTGGCGGTGGGTCACTTTGCTTATGTACGCGCAGTGGCGTGTCCACGGTCATTTAGTATGGGTGGCCAATCAAAAGGTGTAGGGGTTGCATGTGCCACCCACTCCCCTGCAGACAGACGTTACATTTATTTATTTATCCAAAGCAACTTAAAATAAGTGCATTCAACCATGAAGATACAACCCAAAAAGTGCAGGAGTCAGCTGGAGGAAGTTTTTTTCTTTTTTCATGGTCCAAGATGCAGTCTTTGATAAACATGCATTTACCTTATGGGCACTAGGACTCGTTCTAACACGTCCAAATGCTTATCTCGTTCAGCGAGTTTAAAAAGCCATAACGCTTAAAGGTAGGGAGAGAGCAAGCCAGAGAAAGCTACATTTTGAAAGTATGGAACTGAAAAAAGCCTGCCTCCCTCCAAAGCCACTCCCCCAAACCCATGACCAGCCAGCTGGCTTTAGCCATAGATCTAGATTTCTTTATTTGGTCAGAGCATTGTATTTATTGATTGCTGTTGGGATGTATAGAGAATTTAAACAAATAGGACAAAAAAGGCTTCTAAAATAAATTGCCTACCCTAGCTTTAAGAAAGTTGAACCCTACTAATCTTCGGATATAATTTGTTAAGACTTTTATGGTCCTAGGTCTAGATATCGTTTTTAGGTCTGTCTATGTTTTACCTTTGAATTTACTTACATTAATTACCAATGCCCAATTTCATTGCCTAAAATGGCCCTTTTTATAATAGTCTATGTACTGGATGAAGTAGTAATACTATTGTAATGATACACAGGAAGTGATGTATCGCTGACCAATGAAAACAGTCTGCTCATCACTATGATAATTGCCAGAAAAAATCCTCACCATTCCTAGATACTAGGTGCAGCTTTAAAAGTCCTTGCTATGTTTACAGTTCAAAACACATTTCTTGCTCTTCTTTCCAGTAACCGTTGAAGGAATTATAATTGGTTGTTTTTGTTGTGTGACTCATTCTCCTATCACCTCCCAGTTTCTGTAATAGATTATTATTGTACCTTTGTTGATCTAACCTTCTTTTAACCAAGGAAATACCTCATTGAGATTCAACCTCTGACCTAGATAGAACAACAAGGGATATCCATGTCCATATTGAAAACGTTGTTGTTGTTGTTGTTGTTGTTGTTGTTGTTGTTGTTGTTGCTAGGTGACGAGTTGGAGTACCTGCGTCCGAACGTCTACCGTAACGTTGCCAAGCAGCTGAACATCACCGTGGCGTCCGAGAGCATCGTGTCGGACGCTTTCTTGGCCGTCGCGGCGGAGATCTTCTCCACAGGTACGTCTGAAGAAAAACACACCTTTACCTGTATATAACCTTAACTAACTAAGCACACCTTTACCTGTATATAACCTTAACTAACTAAGCACACCTTTACCTGTATATAACCTTAACTAACTAAGCACACCTTTACCTGTATATAACCTTACCTAACTAAGCACACCTTTACCTGTATATAACCTTAACTAACTAAGCACACCTTTACCTGTATATAACCTTAACTAACTAAGCACACCTTTACCTGTATATAACCTTAACTAACTAAGCACACCTTTACCTGTATATAACCTTAACTAACTAAGCACACCTTTACCTGTATATAACCTTAACTAACTAAGCACACCTTTACCTGTATATAACCTTAACTAACTAAGCACACCTTTACCTGTATATAATTGTAACCAACTAAACACACCTTTACCTGTATATAACCTTAACTACACCTTTACCTGTATGGACCCTTAACTAACTAAACACGCCTTTACCTGTATATAACCTTAACTAACTAAACACGCCTTTACCTGTATATACCTCGAAGCTGGAAGGCTCTAGGTTCAATCCTTCATTCCTAGAGCTAGATGACCCCTAACCCCTACCTGCTTCTTAATGACATGTATCAGGATTCACTGTAAAGCTCCTGCTAAACGACTAAATAGTGCAAAGAAAGAAGAAGGGAATCAATCCTGGCATGAGCACACACACACACACACACACACACACACACACACACACACACACACACACACACACACACGCACACACAAACCTGAGTGCACTTCACTTTTTTTTAATAGGACCACACACTTCCTCTCCTGTTGTAAATGGAGGTTTGTTTTGTTTTGTTGTACTTTTTCCGGTTTACGGGAATTAAAGTATGGAGGGGGGGGTGGGGGGGTGGGAGCTGAAGGGCCCCTTATAAGGTAATGTTCCTCTCTGTGGTTTGTCATGACAACAGCTGTGACCCCACCCTGAAGCCAGCACAGAGGAGAACACACACACACACACACGCAGAGAATAGTACAACAAAATCATAACATAATTATTTGTTAAACACCTTTTTAAAACTGCTGTTTACAGAGTGCTTTGGCTGGGAAAATAAAAGAATGATTACTTTAAAGTTGCGTTAGTTACTTTAGAGTAACTTAGTTACTTTATTCGCAGTTAAGTCAAGGTTCATTGGCACAAAACCTGAAGCCAGTATTGTGTTTGTGGTTGGAAGTTAAGTTTGTCCTCAGGGTGAGATCCTTCTTGAGGAAGTTCTGGAGGAGAGCAGATTAGAGCCTCAGGCTAATCGAACTAAAACGACGCTCTTATTTTGAAACGAAAGTAACGCTAGTAAACAACAAACCAACATTTCCTGAAACACAAAGTCAAAGGAAATACTTTTACTGACACCGATACTATCATTATATTATAATGTTACTTTATTTTATTACTTTCATTAATATCATTGCTATGTAAATCCATTTTAACTATCCATTTTAACTTTTGATAGTTCAAATGAAGTTGAAGTTATTGCATTGTTTATTACAATTATAAAATGTTGTTTTATAGTAAGCCAAGTAGATATTTCTTAACTTCTTACTTTAATACTACGTTTTAATACTGTTATCAAAAAGATCAGAAAACACTCATACAACTCAGACAAACTGCAAATTTGGGTTTGCAGAGTGTGTTGCACACACACGTTTAATAGTGTGTGTGTGTGTGTGTGTGCGCTCGTGTGTGCATGCATGTGAGTATGTACTTATTATGTGTGTATACGTGTGCGTATGTACATGTTGGCGTGTGTGTGTGTGTGTGTGCATGCGTGTGTGTATGTACTTATTACATGTGTGCGTATGTGTATGATGATGTGTACGTGTGTGTTCATCTGTGTGTGTGTGACTGTTCATCTGTGTGTGTGTGTTCATCTGTGTGTGTGTGTGTGTGTGTGTGTGTGTTCATCTGTGTGTGTGTGTGTGTGTGTGTTCATCTGTGTGTGTGTGTGTTAATCTATGTGTGTGTGTGTGTGTTCATCTATGTGTGTGTGTGTGGTCCCCCAGGTGTGACGTGGGGGAAGGTGGTCTCTCTGTACGCGGTGGCGGGGGCTCTGGCGGTGGACTGCGTGCGTCACGGCCACCCGGCGATGGTCCATACCATCGTGGACTGCATGGGGGAGTTCGTCCGCAAGAGCCTGATCCCGTGGCTGAAGAGGCGCGGGGGATGGGTGAGGATAACCCCCCCCCACTACGCTCACATTGGGTCACTCAGTCAGAACGCTTTATAGCCAGCAAGTTTCACCTGCAAGTGAGGCTGAGCACAATCCATTGAAGCTACAAAAAAAAAAGCGATAGTCCAACACAAACGGGTTTTAACAACCGCAACAGAGCAAGGTTGGTGTCAAGGCAGATATGGCTTTTCAAAGTGCTTCCTCAATGCGACAACAATAGTGCAGCTCAACAAAGTGCATTCCAGACCACCAGAGAGTCTAGAAGCACAAATCAGCCAAGGTTTATAGAAGACGATGTTTATAGTTTATGGAATGGTTTTGGTCATGACGAATCAAACAGTTTACTGGATGTGTGTTTCCAGGACTCCAGAGAAAGGGACGTCTCTGTGATGGAGGGGATTACTGATACACCAACGCCTGTACATAATAACATATCACGTTTTGCTCAAACAGTCCTATAAGTATACTGAATTAAATAGTTCAAAGGCTGTCCAGCTCTTTGTTTGAAGAAATCACAGCTGCTCAAACGTATTTCTATTTTTGATTTGATTTGAATCTGTAGGACACACTAGTCCACAACCGTCTGTAACAGACTTGAATTACGATTATAACATCCAGCAAACATTCACCATAGTTCTGCTCGTTCAAGTCTAAGTAATTGTGCAGACTGCAGTCGCCAGACGTTAAGTACCTTCATCATCTTATCTTCCCATTTATGGTCGTAGAAACGTTGAGTCAGATGTGAATCTCTTCCAAACAGGATCTAGGTCGGATTAGGACTCTGCTCCTGGTTGCCAAACTGAATTAATTATTTTACTGACTTAGCATCGACTCAAACAGACCACTTATGTTCAATCAATCAATGCAGTGTTTGCATAGCTCTGGATCATTTCATTTCTGTGGTGAACGTCCCATTAAATCAGAGATGACTGGGCTCTGTTAGATGAGGAGAACAGAAGGAGATGAACAACATGGGGTGGCGAGGGTCCAGTCTCTGAGTTCTGTTGCTGATCAGCAGCGCAAAGAGATCAGAGTGGCTGCAGTGAAACACGGAAATATGGATCCATCCGGGAAGGCGTTCCCGATGCGTCATCACTTTCTCCCCAGATCCTAATGAAGGGAATGCACCAGTTGTCCTGTGTCTCTCTGTGTTGACTTGTATCAATTAGTTTCCCTGTGACTAATGAGGACAGTGAGTTGCATAACCAGACCAAACACAGAAGGTCTGTCTGTCTCTCCGTCTGTCTGTCTGTCTGACTGACTGACCCTCTTCTGTCAGCACCAATGACTTCATTCAACTCACTAACCTGATTGGTTGGTTCTTGTCTTTCAAACTCACTTTTTCTTGTCTCATCAGCTCACTAAGAACGTGATTGGTTAGTTAGTTCGCGTCTTATGACCTAACTCAATTCTGATTGGTTAGTTCTTCCGAGCCAGGGTCATTCCAGGACACAGAAGGCATGCTAGGAGGAAAAGGGATCGATCTGGGTTGTGCTTAGCGACCTCCTGCTGTTTATTTTATTACCTGAGAGAGCTCCAGCTGTGGTGGAACGCCCCCCAGAGTTACGCAGCTTGGGCAGAGTCACACAACCCCCAATTGTTCCCAGGTGTTCCGGAGTAGGAAGACATTTTAAAAGTATACCTAATAAACATTAGGAAGCCCGCCGCGAATGTGAGCTACAAAATGGAGTCGGTCAGCTGTTGAATATTTGGAGAACTGTTTTGGAAATATATGTAAAGTTATGTTTGTTGAAAGTAGCGTACCGCCATATTATCAACCCCGAACGCACGTTTTTCAGTACTGTATCTTCTATCCCAGCAAGGTAGAACAAACACCCTTTTGGGATGCTATAGTATTTAGCATTTCATTTAAATGCACATTGTCTAGCATTTTTTAAACACATCCCGACTCTAGTTGGGTAAGATTTGACTATCCGCACTGTGCAAAGCGACTTCCAGTGAACCTGATTCTCCAGATAAAGGCCTGAGTCACGAAGCAGCAGTGGTGAGGTGATCAGTGTCACCGCGTTCGGTGTCTGTGGTTCTGAACGCTCCTTCTCCCTCCCCCAGGTGGACGTGACCAAGTGTGTGATCAACACGGACCCTAGCTTCAGAGCCCACTGGCTTGTCTCGGCCGCCAGCACCTGCGGACAGTACCTGAAGGCCGTGGTGTTCTACCTGCTGAGGGAGAAGTGAGCCAGGCTCAACGGCACTGCGTCAGGAGGGACTGGGTTTGGCAGTTGGTCTGCTGGCTGCCGGCCACGTGGGAAGAGGAGCATACGTTTGGATACGTTTACGCCAGAGAACCTGATTGTTTACATGGATCCACCGCAACGTATTCACACACACTTGGATCTGCGTTGTCTCCTCGAGACATTTGGACAGCATTTGTGTTGATGATAATGTTCGGCAACCACATGAAATAATCTGTTCAGAAGATGTTTGTTTGTTATTTTGTTCTTTAATGGATCCCATAAACGTTTCTGAGGTTGTTTGATTGATATTAATTTATAATATTAACGGATATAATATATGCACATTTCTTTAATAGGAATCTGGAGTTGCTAAAAACACAAAGCAAGCGTTGTTTTGTGCGATTCTAAAATTAGCCGCAACACATGCTTTGCATAGCGATCGAGGCGCCCCCTGGTGGAGGAAATGTATACGGTCGACAATGTTCCTTGAAATGTCGATGTCCAAACGGCAGTTCAATTCCCTTGAAAGCACTCCTGTCTCATGTCAATTTAAGAGCATTTGATTAACGTATCACAAATGGGTCTAATTTAGAAGTGAGCACACAAGCCACATATAATGCCACTATACACACGTTTTTTTTACACTTTCATACACTTGTGTGTACGTGTGTTCAAATGTTTTTCCATATTTTCACGGAGAGTGAGAGGCGTTTGCCAGTTAGTTCAGTCTTATAAACGGTCACCAGCCACAGAAATAAAGCACTTTAATATTTAAGTTTGTTTAACGAGTAGAATACCCTGTGAATAATATCACGATGGTCTGGCATGAAGCACTCAATGTAATAGGAAATAACTTGTTTTTCATGCAATAAATTGCCGTGGACTGCGGTTGTACACATCCATGGGTCAACGGGATGTATTGTTTCCTAGTTGGTTAATGACGTTTACATGCAAGGGCCATATCCAAGAACATTTAGGAAAGTAGGTCTACAACAATATAACCATTTTTATTTTAACCGTTTTATTAGGTTTTTTAAATACCATGTTGTATTGTAACTAGTATGCAGAACACTACAAGATACCACATTACTATGTATAAAAAATATAAAAGCATGGATACAACTTTTAGTTTTCAACAGTCACAAGTGTGTGGCAGTGGGTAAACAAGCCGTCACGGGACAGGCGCTTCAGTTTACAGTTTATCATGGTAACTGATACAAGTTGAGCGTTACAAATCGAAAACCTGTAAGTAAGACAAAATATGTATTTTTTTAAATATATATATATATATATATATTAACGTATTTATTGTGTTATTATTTTACAGAATGGTGAAAAAATAATTGTTGTGTTTTTATTCATGTATTTGTATTATAATTACTATAATTCGTATTTTTGTTTTTTTGACGGATTCTGTCAACGTAGCATTTTTAAGAAACCCCAAAGAACAAACCTCCGCCCAAAACACAACATCCTATTGGCTGACCAGCGCACGTCCCGCCCCTTTTTCCGAATTCCGCAGCTGTGCTCGCTCTCTGATTCGCCAAGAGGTTTCAGAGCGCAAGGGCCGTAACAAACAAGACCGTCGGGATGGACGCAGGTAGGGCAGGATCTCCACGTCAATAACAATAGTTTCTAATCGTTTTTTGAGTATTTAAACATACTAACAGCATCCGTACGTTACACATGCGAATAAACCTCAATCCCTGACACCAAATACCGCAGAACCCCGACCAAACACAGCACGTTATGGCTGTGTTTAGCGTCGTTAGCACGTTAGCATTGTGATAGCGTGAGGTGGCCTTAACATCCCATAGACTAAACAGCTTTAAATGTCAGTCCCCGAACATTGTATGTCATCAGATCGGCAGCAGGCAGACACACACAGCAGTGATTGTTCCCCCTAAATGTTGGATTTAGGGTACAAGACAGCTGTCCTTGGGAGGAATTGAGTAATACAAGACCATGTTGTCGCCATCAGAGTCAAAATAGTCAACATGACTTCATCTGAAAGTCAGATTGAATGTCCTGGCTTTGGCAAGAAGCTGGATATGACCGGTTGATAGAACAACTTTCTTATTTGATCGCAATGAACTTATTTCTTTCGGTGCTCGTCGTGACGTCACGTTTTGTTGGAAGACGTGACGGCTGAGCGGCCAGCCGCACATCAGTTATATTAGTCCAAACGATGACACAATTATCAGACTTTTCCTGATTCCGCCTTTGTTTTGTGTTGTTAACCGTGTTTTGATGTCCACATGCCAAATTAGGTCGTAAGAGTTGTCTTGTGTGTTTTGTGTGCTTTTCTTTGACAGCTACGTTGACGTACGACACACTTCGATTTGGAGAATTCGAAGACTTTCCAGAGACCTCAGAACCTGTGTGGATCTTAGGAAAGGAATTCAACGCGCTGACAGGTCAGTCACTACCTGCTCCTTAATTACCTGTCTCTGTACTGTCTAACCCCTACCTGCTCCTTAATGACCTGTCTCTGTACTGTCTAACCCCTACCTGCTCCTTAATTACCTGTCTCTGTACTGTCTAACCCCTACCTGCTCCTTAATGACCTGTCTATGTACTGTCTAACCCCTACCTGCTCCTTAATGACCTGTCTGTACTGTCTAACCCCTACCTGCTCCTTAATGACCTGTCTCTGTACTGTCTAACCCCTACCTGCTCCTTAATGACCTGTCTGTACTGTCTAACCCCTACCTGCTTCTTAATGACCTGTCTCTGTACTGTCTAACCCCTACCTGCTCCTTAATGACCCGTCTCTGTACTGTCTAACCCCTACCTGCTCCTTAATGACCTGTCTCTGTACTGTCTGACCCCTACCTGCTCCTTAATGACCTGTCTCTGTACTGTTAAACCCATACTTGTCCTTAATGACCTGTGTCTGTACTGTCTAACCCCTACCTGCTCCTTAAGGACCTGTCTCTGTACTGTCTAACCCCTACCTGCTCCTTAATGACCTGTCTCTGTACTGTCTAACCCCTACCTGCTCCTTAATGACCTGTCTCTGTACTGTCTAACCCCTACCTGCTCCTTAATGACCTGTCTCTGTACTGTCTAACCCATACTTGTCCTTAATGACCTGTGTCTGTACTGTCTAACCCCTGCTTGTCCTTATTGACCTGTCTCTGTACTGTCTAACCCCTTATTGACCTGTCTCTGCACCAAAAGGTTAAAGGTTTAAAATGTCGCCATGTTGTTGTGTGTTTGTTCATGCTCTTGGTTTAGAGAGGGATGACATCCTCTCAGACATTACTTCGCGACTGTGGTTCACGTACAGAAAAAACTTCCAGCCAATCGGTAAGTTCAAAAAGAGGATAATGATGTCTACGTTTTCAGCATTATCATTAGTTAGGTATTTTTTATATAGATGGAAAATTATTACAGTTAGGTGTATATTAATACAGATGTAATATCCTTACAGTTAGGTGTATATTAATACAGATGTAATATCCTTACAGTTAGGCGTATATTAATACAGATGGAATATCCTTACAGTTAGGCGTATATTAATACAGATGGAATATCCTTACAGTTAGGTGTATATTAATACAGATGGAATATCCTTACAGTTAGGTGTATATTAATACAGATGGAATATCCTTACAGTTAGGTGTATATTAATACAGATGGAATATCCTTACAGTTAGGTGTATATTAATACAGATGGAATATCCTTACAGTTAGGTGTATATTAATACAGATGGAATATCCTTACAGTTAGGTGTATATTAATACAGATGGAATATCCTTACAGTTAGGTGTATATTAATACAGATGGAATATCCTTACAGTTAGGTGTATATTAATACAGATGTAATATCCTTACAGTTAGGTGTATATTAATGCAGATGTAATATCCTTACAGTTAGGTGTATATTAATACAGATGTAATATCCTTACAGTTAGGTGTATATTAATGCAGATGTAATATCCTTACAGTTAGGTGTATATTAATACAGATGGAATATCCTTACAGTTAGGTGTATATTAATACAGATGTAATATCCTTACAGTTAGGTGTATATTAATACAGATGGAATATCCTTACAGTTAGGTGTATATTAATACAGATGGAATATCCTTACAGTTAGGCGTATATTAATGCAGATGGAATATCCTTACAGTTAGGCGTATATTAATGCAGATGGAATATCCTTACAGTTAGGCGTATATTAATACAGATGGAATATCCTTACAGTTAGGCGTATATTAATACAGATGGAATATCCTTACAGTTAGGCGTATATTAATACAGATGGAATATCCTTACAGTTAGGTGTATATTAATACAGATGTAATATCCTTACAGTTAGGCGTATATTAATACAGATGTAATATCCTTACAGTTAGGTGTATATTAATACAGATGGAATATCCTTACAGTTAGGCGTATATTAATACAGATGTAATATCCTTACAGTTAGGCGTATATTAATGCAGATGTAATATCCTTACAGTTAGGCGTATATTAATACAGATGGAATATCCTTACAGTTAGGTGTATATTAATGCAGATGTAATATCCTTACAGTTAGGTGTATATTAATACAGATGTAATATCCTTACAGTTAGGCGTATATTAATACAGATGGAATATCCTTACAGTTAGGTGTATATTAATACAGATTGGTGGTACTGATGGTTTAGAAGTGGCGGTCAGAGCTTCATGTGTTTGTGTTCCCCGGTGCTCCAGGGGGGACCGGCCCGACATCGGACACCGGCTGGGGATGCATGCTCCGGTGTGGGCAGATGATCCTGGGACAGGCCCTGGTCTGCAGACACCTTGGAAGAGGTTGGTCTGGTGTCTGGAGCCTCAGCATGGAGGGGCTTTCTGCTTTATTTCTCACTGTGTTGTTAAAAGGGGAAACACGGCGATCAGCATGTTTCCAGTATGACAACATCAGCATTGTTTCCATGGATCTGAAAGGTGGAGGTCATAACACATTCCTAATCTGAAAGGTGGAGGTCATAGCACATTCTGACTCTGAAAGGTGGAGCTCATAACACATTATGAATCTGAAAGGTGGAGGTCATAGCACATTCTGACTCTGAAAGGTGGAGCTCATAACACATTATGAATCTGAAAGGTGGAGGTTATACCACATTCTGACTCTGAAAGGTGGAGGTTATACCACATTCTGACTCTGAAAGGTGGAGGTTATACCACATTCTGACTCTGAAAGGTGGAGGTTATACCACATTCTGACTCTGAAAGGTGGAGGTTATACCACATTCTGACTCTGAAAGGTGGAGGTTATACCACATTCTGACTCTGAAAGGTGGAGGTTATACCACATTCTGACTCTGAAAGGTGGAGGTTATACCACATTCTGACTCTGAAAGGTGGAGGTTATACCACATTCTGACTCTGAAAGGTGGAGGTAATACCACATTCTGACTCTGAAAGGTGGAGGTTATAACACAGGGTTGTGTTGGGTCACCAGACTGGCGATGGGATAGAGGCCAGAGGCAGCGAGACGCATACGCCAGCCTCCTCAACGCCTTCATCGACAAGAAGGACAGCTGCTACTCCATCCATCAGATCGGTAAGCACCGCGCCCGGCTCCTCTGGGCTCGTTATCAGTGTTATAGATTAGCTAACGTTGATCGATCACTGCTGATCACTCAGATTAAGGTCATACTCCCAGGAAGGTATTTACAGACTGATTACCACATCTACATGGCCACCAACGCAATCTAAGTATTCTTGAATGCTGTTACGGCACATTTATGTCGCTGCTTTGTAAAGAAGTCTTCTGTGTCTGTCCACCCCAGCCCAGATGGGAGTTGGCGAGGGGAAGTCGATAGGACAGTGGTACGGACCAAACACAGTAGCCCAGGTGCTCAAGTGAGTACCCCCAACTCAAGACAGAAGTCACGCAGATATGCATGTTTGCACAACGCCAGTTACTGCACCACATTGCTGCTCTGGAATGTTTTTAATGTCTCCTGGTGTTCATGTTGAATGTACTTGTGTTTATGTCCACGCCAAGTGACGCGAAAGCAAGCACATTTTTCCACCTTGTGTGCGCAAGAAAGTTGTATTGTAAATCCCCCTTAACTTAGCATCCTTCTGAGGTCTGCATTTCTGTCTTGACACCGTCTGTGTGTCAGGAAACTGGCCATGTTGGAGCCATGTAACTCTGTCTCTCCGTCAGGAAACTGGCCATGTTGGACCCATGTAACTCTGTCTCTCCGTCAGGAAACTGGCCATGTTGGACCCATGTAACTCTGTCTCTCCGTCAGGAAACTGGCCATGTTGGAGCCATGTAACTCTGTCTCTCCGTCAGGAAACTGGCCATGTTGGAGCCATGTAACTCTTGTCTCTCCGTCAGGAAACTGGCCATGTTCGACACATGGAGCCGGCAGGTGGTCCACGTTGCCATGGACAACACGGTGGTCATCGAGGACATTAGTGAGTCCTTCCTCTTTTCAACCTTTATTTACAGCCTTCTTTTACCCAACTCTAACTTATCTGTTCACCAATACCTATATCGTGTATGTATATATATATATATATATATATATATATATATCGTATACCATGACTTTAAAAGGACCAATAAGGTGTGAATTGTATTTGAATAAACTACATTTGACTAAACTTTTAGTTGGCTTGCTGTGCTTAGTATAATTGTTTTGCCCACCTCCCAGGTTGTACCTGTTCAACAATATACGCATGACAACTGTTTTTCATATATATATATATATATATTTATATATATATATATATGTGTATGCATATATATTTGTATATATATGTATATATATATCCGGGTAGGAGTGGCACTGCATTGCTCGTCCTAATACTGCTCATGTCTAACTGCGTCCTGGTTGTGTCTCCGGCTGCAGAGCGTCTGTGCATGCCCTGGCTGGACTACGGGGGTGCGTGTGCAGATCCAGGGGGCGCTAGCGCGCTGAACGGCTGCCTGGAGGGTGCGGGGGCTATGGCAGAAGAAGAGGGCCCTCTGTGGAGGCCCCTGGTGCTGCTCATCCCTCTCAGGCTGGGCCTCACAGACATCAACGAGGCCTACATCGAGACGCTGAAGGTGACCAAGCAGACCGCAGCACCAGAACCACACTGCTCTCTTATACACTGAGTGTTTGCATAGCACGGTTAGAGATGCTTTGACTCAGTCTGGATTCATCTCTGGCCACGTCCACTCCTGTGGAAACACATGAGGGGAATCTGCATTATAAATGCAGATTTCTGCCCCGGCAATCTGTGTTTGCATCAAGAGAACCACGCTAGTGTAATATCTCTCGCTCTCGCTCTCTCTCTAGCAATGCTTCATGTTGCCGCAGTCTCTCGGCGTGATCGGAGGAAAACCAAACAGCGCCCACTACTTCATCGGTTACGTTGGTAAGTTGGCACGCACGTTGATCATTTGAAGGTTACCGTTGCATTGGTCTACTCATCTGGTTACCTGACATCAAAATAGTGTCAACTGAGACCTAATAAGCTCAGCTGACACTGAAGATGATCCTAGACGGAAATTCCGGTGTGACAGAAGAAAGTGCAGGGCTGTGGTGTAAGCAGCCTCACCTGGCCTGAGTATAGTTAATTGGTCTCTGGGGCTGGGTGAGGCTGCATAACTGTGGTGCAGTTACTAATCAGGGCACACTGGTTAAACCAGCCGTCGTATTCGGCGCGAGTGAGAGCGAGAGAGTCGGCCACATTGAACAAGGTCCGCACTGGCACGTTAACTGTTGCACTGGCCAGTGTAGCGGTTTACCCTGCCACACGCCACCTAGCTGGGCTAACCGGGCTACTCCGCCACAGGTGGGCCATCTATTTGAGAGTTGGCAAGATGTTACAAGTCGCTCTCGCTCTTTCTGTGATGGCTGGTTTAACCTGTGAGCCCTGATGAGTGGACGCACCCCAGGTGTGTGGCCTCACCCGGCCCCAAATACCAATTAACTATACTCAGACCGCACCCCAGGTGTGTGGCCTCACCCGGCCCCAAATACCAATTAACTATACTCAGACCGCACCCCAGGTGTGCGGCCTCACCCGGCCCCAGAGTCTAATCCGTGGGACTCGGGCCAGGGGAGGCTGCTTGAACCAGCCGTCACCCACACACACTCCCCAAGGACGTTAATAGAATAGCAATAGGTATGCACAGATACACTGAATACCTAATTAAAAAGAGATAAAAACACGAATAAAACGACAACAAATATGCAGAAAATATGTCTATGAACAATAAAAGTCGAAAAACTAAAATAATATTTTACTTTTGACATTGACTAGACATTGTCAATTGACATTGACTAGTCTAGGCTTCATTACTGAAGCTATACATTATGTACCCCTGTATATTATACAAGTGTCTAGAGGGCCTTAGCGTCCAGTTTATGCTACATTGAAGCTATACATTATGTACCCCTGTATATTATACAAGTGTCTAGAGGGCCTTAGCGTCCAGTTTATGCTACATTGAAGCTATACATTATGTACCCCTGTATATTATACAAGTGTCTAGGGGGCCTTAGCGTCCAGTTTATGCTACATTGAAGCTATACATTATGTACCCCTGTATATTATACAAGTGTCTAGAGGGCCTTAGCGTCCAGTTTATGCTACATTGAAGCTATACATTATGTACCCCTGTATATTATACAAGTGTCTAGGGGGCCTTAGCGTCCAGATTATGCTACATTGAAGCTAAACATTATGTACCCCTGTATATTATAGTACTAAGTATCTGAGTGGCGAGGTTCCAGTACATGCTACACTAAAGCTAAACATTCGTCTCTATGGTAACGGTAACCCCCCAGGGGAGGAGCTGATCTACCTGGACCCCCACACCACCCAGCCGGCCGTGGAGCCCAGCGACGACGGCCAGGTGCCCGACGACACCTACCACTGCCAGCACCCGCCCTGCCGCATGCACATCTGTGAGCTGGACCCCTCCATCGCCGCGGTACGCAACCAGGGAGGAGTCACGTGACCTGGTCACATGACCGGGTCACGTGAGCGGCTGTAGATCCAACATGGAGGGCAAATGTCTTTGGAGTCAACGTTGTGTTCCTGCCTCCAAATAGAGGCTGTTTGGGGGCGGGACAGGATGGGGCGGGTTTGTGGTTTGATTGGCGTGTCCATTAGAAAACAAGGCCTCGGCAGTGTTGCTATTGGTGGGATTCCCAAAACGCGAGATTGATGTTTTAGTTGCAAGATCGCGTGCAGTGGTCCTTCTGGAGTGAAATGTAATTTGAGCGTCCTTCCCTCTCATCACGTGCGTCCCGACCTTCACCAGGGCTTCTTCTGCAAGACGGAGGACGAGTTCGACGACTGGTGCATGCGCATCCGAAGGGTACGTACCCCGCTCCGTTAGCCGCTGGCGTCTCCGCGCGGACGTCTTGAGTTTGGCTAACGCCGCGTTTCCTCCGGCAGATGTCGTGCAACAGAGGCAGTCTCCCCATGTTCGAGCTGGTGGAGACGCAGCCCCCCCACATGGTCAGCGTGGACGTGCTGAACCTCACCCCTGGTAACTACCTCCACCGCCTCCCCCCGGCTACACTCCCGTACCCCCGGGTCTAGTGTCTGACGTAGACGTGGGTCTTTTACATTTCACTCTGTGCTCTCCGGCTGCATGCTTTACAAATGGGGAGAAGAGACACGTGATGTGGAGGACACTGTGGTGATTTAGATGTAAAATAACATCAGCACCAGATAGGTTTAGATATACATTGTTGAGGGGGTGGATGATATGTGGAAATGACCTTATAAGGTGAAAAAGACAAGATAGTGAGTGGTTACGAAAGGTTCTGGGTTTGAACCCCAATATCCAGTCTACCTATAGGCATCCTTGAGCAAGATGACCCCTAACCCCTACCTGCTCCTTAATGACCCGTCTCTGTACTGTCTATCCTCTACCTGCTCCTTAATGAGCTGTATCTGTACTGTCTAACCCCTACCTGCTCCTTAGTGACCTGTCTCTGTACTGTCTAACCCCTACCTGCTCTTAATGAGCTGTATCTGTACTGTCTGACCCCTACCTGCTCCTTAGTGACCTGTCTCTGTACTGTCTAACCCCTACCTGCTCCTTAATGACCTGTCTCTGTACTGTCTAACCCCTACCTGCTCCTTAATGACCTGTATCTGTACTGTCTAACCCCTACCTGCTCCTTAATGACCTGTATCTGTACTGTCTAACCCCTACCTGCTCTTAATGAGCTGTATCTGTACTGTCTAACCCCTACCTGCTCTTAATGAGCTGTATCTGTACTGTCTAACCCCTACCTGCTTCTTAATGAGCTGTATCTGAGTTCAAGTCTCTTTAGATGAAAGCGTCTGCCAAATGACAAACTAGCAAGAAGTAAACAGTGAAATAGGGAAGAAGCGCAAGTCCAATCAGACTCGGGCTGAGCGGACCCTCGGGGTGAACAGTTGAATCATACCTCCCCTTCCCTCCTGCTGATCCCCTTTACGCAGACTTCTCCGACTCAGACCGACTGGAGCGCTTCTTCGACTCGGAGGACGAGGAGTTCGAGATCCTGTCCCTGTGACCCCCGCCCCCCCCCCCCCCACCGCGACCCCAGAAACACTAAGAGACGCTTCCTTAACGACAGACTCTCCATCTCTCCTCTGGAGCGGCGGAGGAGGCGCGAGGAGGAGGAGGAGGAGAGATGGAGACGCCCGGCCGTCGTCTCCCGCCAGGACGCCACCTGACGCCGTCATCTGCATCATGAGCCACGCAGCGTTCCTCCTCTTCATCGCGACTCCTCTTCATCATGAGCCACGCAGCGTTCCTCCTCTTCATCGCGACTCCTCTTCATCACGAGCCACGCAGCGTTCCTCCTCTTCATCGCGAGCCACGCGGCGTTCCTCCTCTTCATCACAAGCCACGCGGCGTTCCTCCTCTTCATCACGAGCGTTCCTCCTCTTCATCACGAGCCACGCGGCGTTCCTCCTCTTCATCACGAGCCACGCGGCGTTCCTCCTCTTCTCCCGCTCCGGGAGTCGTTGCCATGCGCCCCCTGCGGTTCCATTTGAGTCTTAACACTTTGAAGGTTGATTATTTTGAAGTGATATACGGTGCCTTCCCCCGCCGCCGCCCCCCCCCCCCCCCCCCCCCCCCTCGCACTGTTCCACAGCAGAAGACCCATGTGTACGGTTTATGTTGTCGTCTGGACACAGTGGCTTGCAGTTTCTCTCTAACCCCCCCCCCCCTCCCCCCCCCCATGTATTCTAACAGCCTGTGAAGGACGCTGCTCCACCCCCCCCCCCCCCCCCCAACTTGTTTAATTGTTCCTGCAAAACTACTCATGTTGAAATCTACAAAGATCCATACACCACTTCACTTGAAGGCTATTTATTTACGCATAGACAGATGACAGAACAACAGACATGTAACATCAAGGTGAAATAAAATTATGTTGAAATCAGACTGGCATCCAGCTGATCATTCCACGTGTTTCGTGATTGGGGTGTAGTGCATCACCCACAAAGTCTTGGATGTGATGAGGCGAAGCAGGTCAGTGAAGAAGACCAGAAGAAGGGTCCATCCAGGTGAGTCTCCAGGTCACCCGCTCTACTTCCACAGCTCTCCGATTGGCCGATCCTCTGCAGCGGTCAACGCGCTCATGCTGAGACGCTTGATGTTTTCGTGTACCTCGTCGATGCTTTGAGAAGCATCGATAACCTAGCAGAGAAATGGCAATCAGGACGGCCCCTTTTCAATACAAGTAACAGTCACACGCTTACAAAAGCCAAGGACAACGGGGCAAATCAATTGGAGCCGCAAAGAAATCAAAGCCGACCAAGTGAAGGAAGGCGCAAGCCGACACGTTTGCATTAGGCGGACGCCACTGCAGGACCTACCTGCCAGTTGACCGTAGTGTCGGCCATGAGCTCCTCAAAGCGCCCCTCTACGCGCTGCTGGAAGCTGCTGGTCTCGTAGCGCTCGCTGCCAAACTGGCCGCGCTGGGCGGCGGCGCTGGGGTTCAGCTGCAGGAACAGCACCAGGTCCGGCTTGGGCAGCCCCACGTCCGGCGCCTTGCACCAGTTTATGGAGAAGCCCTGGAGACCGCACCGGAGGAGACCGGTTCACCCACCGCCCACAGCGGACGCTTCTAACTAAAGCGTCTTACTGGTGCGGACAGTAACCCATCAAAACGATGGTGCCGCGCCGTTGAGTGCGTTAAAGACTACTGGTGTTAGTGGGTAAACCCAAAGCTTCGGAGGGCTGTTTTTGACACTCACAGGCTTGGCGCTGGTGAACGCAACCCCGGAGAAGGCGTATCTGTCGACGATCAGAGTGGTGCCTTCCTCCAACTTCTTCTTCATCAGGGGCCTGTAGAAGGGTATGTTTTCGTTTTTTTTTTATTTTGCATAAATTAAGATACCAAGGCACAGACGTTATTAAAATATATATATATTTCTTACACAAGCTCCCAGCGGTTGGCAGAGAACAGCAAGTGTACCGAGTGGTCCTCCAAGTCACTCTTGTTCTCCAGGTAGGAGCTGATCAGCTGCCCGATGGTCGTTAACCTGTCTGTCAAAATATGTAATGCTGTCTGTCAAAATATGTAATGTTGCGAAATGTGCGCCCAGATATATAAGGTAAAACCTATGAATGTCATTATTAAACTTCTGACTCTGAAATCAACAGTGGATGTAGAATAATACAGGATATATAAAACGTGATAGTAAAACTCACCAACTAGGGAACCTCATCATTAAACACAGTATATAACTAGTATATTAGTATAGTATATAAAGTATACAATACAGTATAAGCACAGCATGTGCTTTGACTGATTAAACTACGAAAATGGCAGTGTGATGATGAGTAGGTTTTTGTCAAGAAGTCTCTGAAGCGTTCCCTTTTTCAACGTGTTCTGAAGCGATTGAACGCTGCAGACATCTTGTCAGAAAGTTGCTCATACATTACAAACGTCGATTTTTGTGAAACCAGTTGCATGCCGATACAAATGAATGGCCCGAGCTGTCAGTGGAGCTGCAAAATAAGTGAGTTTATCGCCATTAAAAGGTATGTCACTTCTGCTGCTGGGGTCTCTCACGCAAACCATTATGAAATGACGTAGATTAATGACGTCGTTGTACCGTGGGCACATGGGAGTTGTAGTCTTTACCACTATTGCTTGAATCTGTGCGACGGGACAGAGGCAGAAATCATGTTCACGGACGAGTTCACGTATTAAAGCTGAATTCACGTAAAGGTTTAATCGGCGCACTTTTCTACACCCGACGGACAACATCAACAGCGTAAAGGTGTTAACTCCTCTTAAACGTGTTCACTGGCGGAAAGACACCAGCTGTGGGCCTAGCGACTGTATCGGAGGGTGTGGATACACACGTTTACCCGGGTAACCTACAGAACGACATTGCAAGTGTGAACGCTGAAGAGGGGAGAACGGGCGATCGTACCCGGGCACGAATCCATCGCGCGTACTGTGCAAAGGCCCCGGCGCCGTCAAACTCACCAGGGAACCTCATCATGTGTGCAGCCCGCCCGCCGTCCTGCAGAGCATCCACGAGTTTGGTACACTGAGTTGTTTTACCTGCCCGGTCTACTCCCTCCAGGACTATCAGCGCTCCTCTCTTACACGCCATGGCTTTTCTTTTAATATCGAAGTGAATAAAAAAATAAAATAGCAAAAGTTATATAATAAGGTAGAGGAAGAGACGCAGTCATTGGACAGTAGACAAGCTTTCCCGGGCTCGCTACGGTGGCCGTGGCGGTTCGGAAGGCAAGCGAGAAGTCGTGTTGTAGTTCGCGATGTTGGGGGATTGCAAAATAGACTTAAGGTGCAGGGCCGGGGCTCCGGCCATTATTGTGTGAAAACGAATATATAAGCAGCATGTGTGTGTATGAAAACAAAACAAACGGCAAAGAGCCAGTGAGTTCCCACTGTTTCAGCTGGAAGTCGACCACTATGGGATAAAATAAAAAGCGTTTTGGGCTGAGAGTTCTAGGAAGGAGAAGGGGGCGTGTTATCCCCATGGTTACGACCCGCGGCAACTTTGTGACGTTATTTTAGTAACGTTACCGTCGTTGTGTATGGGCGTTATAATGAGCGATGTTGTGTATCAAAGGCTTTGTTATGCTTTATGTGTCCCGAGAAGCTGAACCCTCACTCGGACGTCCAATAATTGGCTGAACTAACACGCTCCAGAGAGCGGTGAAGACGGGTGATCTTCTCCAGCAGCTGGGAGAAGATCCCTTCTGCAGATAGTTCCTGAGTGCATCTGGACATTTACAGAGTAGATAAAGTTAGCCTGCTACAAGCAAAAACATGTCGCTGCTGCTGCTGCAGTGTAGCTAGCTACTGCAAATGAAACGGCATTTTAAAGTTAACATAAGATGACATACCGCTATACTGGGCTTTCCTTTCCTCCTCTTAATCCGTTTTCTAAATTGCGCGCCTGAAGGCTTGGCCCTTTCCATAATGGGAAACGTTGTGAACGCTGTGATCAGTCAGTCAGCAATCGCAAGCGCCTCTCCCCCGCTTTCAGTGCGCATGCGTGCACCTGGCCGGGGCAGATTCAAAATTGTGAGGAACAGGGGTGCAACGTGTATTTCGTTATTTCTTAATTTGTTACCTCCGGGCAGAAAATTAAGAAGGGGCGAATTAGTATTTATTCATCTATTAAATGTAATTGTTTTACTTTGAGGGCGACCAGCGCCCTAGGTGCTTTCGCCTAGGTGGCGCGCCCTAGGCGAACCCCCATATGGCGAACCCCCATATGGCCTAATCTTCAGCCGGCCCTGGTCTGGTGCATACCTAGTTTACACTATTCTATAATAGTACAATAACTATATTACATCTCTCTCTCCCGTTGTTGCTTCCATACGCTTCCTTCGTTATACAGTGATTGATTACATGTTCAGCATTTTATATTACAATGTGCACATACTTGTGAATGAGCTTTTCCTAATTTAGACAAGCATGATCATAACAATATTATGCAGAACAAGACAAACATCGAATCCATCCACTGAAGATCATCATCTCAGCAGTATAAACCGATCGTTCATCTTCCGATATTTTCCCTTTATGAATTTGAAAATGTGAAATGTTTACTCCGGTTCCAACACGATCATTTTGATATATAAAGAACCGATTCCTTATGTACTTTTTTGCACGGGGTCCTATTTTGCTTTCCATCCAATCTTTCTTTAGTTCAATGAAACTGAAATCTACTTTAGCCATAGGGGAACACTAGGCTACTTATTGAAGGGGAATTAAAACGGATTTAATTGACGCTATTCTTCTGATATAGGTTTTGCCTTCCCTCCAAAACCTTTTTCCCCTACATCTGTTTTACTCCCAGAATTCGTTTGTAGTATTTTCCTCCCCACTTCCAATATGCTAATGAAAGTTGTGTCCGTTCTGAACTGGCAATGGGGATTTCTCCCGATTCTAGCAGAACAGCATTACTTGGAGTTGTCCTCATTGTACCAATGCAAAGTCTCAAGGCTTTGTTCAGCATTTTACTTAAGTCAGATTTGAATACTGCCCCATAAACAAAACACCCATTATCAATTGCTGACCGAAATAGTAAAGGCCTCGTCAATTGCCTTTCATCGTGATTAGGGCCCCGGTGCAATCATTTTTATGGCCCCCAATACAAATACATAAAATATATACTCAAATTGAACCAATAGGCCTCCTTTAAATGAGTGTGGATTCACACAGTCTGGATTCAGAGCGACCCAAACACACCCAGAGTGCCTCACACTTTGCTTTATTACACTTTGTCTATTCTTAAAACACAACAGTCTGGATTCAGAGCGACCCAAACACACCCAGAGTGCCTCACACTTTGTTTTATTACACTTTGTCTGTTTCTTAAAACACAACAGTCTGGATTCAGAGCGACCCAAACACACCCAGAGTGCCTCACACTTTGCTTTATTACACTTTGTTTTCTTAAAACACAACAGTCTGGATTCAGAGCGACCCAAACACACCCAGAGTGCCTCACACTTTGCTTTTATGGCAATGCTGAAGCGCATCTTTGAGTGCGTTGAGCACCATGTCGACACTCGCTCTGCTGCTGTTACACCCCATGAGTCCCACACGCAGCACCTGGAGAACCAACAGAGCAAACACGTCAGACTTTGTCCTCCTCGACCGTTTCACTGTCATATTTGCACAATGCCATCCATGTACGGTAGTGAGTGCGTCCCCACCAGGCCGACAGAGGGCCCCAGGCCCCCAGACACCTCCAGGTTGTGAGTCTTCATGATGAAGGAGGTGATCTCCTTCCAGTCGTAGCCGGGTGGAGCCAAGATGGTGGTCACCGTGGGCAGTCTGCGGCTCTGCGCCAGGAGTTACCGTAGGAGGGAGAAACACGAGGAGTGAACTAGAAGTCCTGACATCGGCCGGGAGTTCATTCCCCAACGGTGGAATGAACTCCCTGCCGATGTCAGGACTGCAGAGTCGCTCACCAGCTTCCGCAAGAGACTCAAGACTCACTTGTTCAGAGTTCGCCTGGACTCTGCATAACCTCCCTCCTTACCCCCCTCCCCCCCTTACACTCCTACAAACACCCCCCCATACGCACTTATTGTATGTTTGTACGCCCTGCCACTTAATGTACGCACTTATTGTATGTTTGTACGTCCTGGCACTTAAAAATAGTACTTAGCATTGTGTAGCATCTTATCCTAGCTATCTTCGTTGTATACGGGGAATGGGTTAAACTAGCAATTGTGAGTGCTTTGCACTGGTTCTATGAACATCCTTACGGTATTGAAAGCGATATATTGTTTCTCGTTATTCTGACAAATGTACTTATTGTAAGTCGCTTTGGATAAAAGCGTCTGCTAAATGCCCTAAATGTAAATGTAACTAGCCCCTAGCTTCATACGGACTGCAGGGGACTGCAGCTCAAAATGTTTCATGTTCATCAAATGAGAACAACCTTCATGATAACAATGGCAGGATAGCAACATGATCTTAACTTAAAACCACAACAGGATACTACAAAATAGAACCAGCATCAAAGTGCTTTAAGATTTGTCTGACAGACACATTTAGAAAACAATGAAAAGCATGACAAAAATGAAAACATACTACAATAAAGTAAAACTAAAGTAAAAGTGAATAAAAAGTAGTAAAGTATAGTATCACTGTTCTCCTAGTCTCGTTATTAATCGTAGTAGTAGAAGGATTAGTAGGATATACGAACACACAGTGGGAGGGCTAACCTTGTCCTTGACAAACAGTTTGAGGCCCATGTCCTCCAGACCGGTGTGGAAGTACTCTGCCACCGTGCGATGTCTTTCCCAGGACTTCTCCAAGCCCTGAGGGGAACACAAGACACCGCTTAACCAGTGTCGTACGCCCTGGTCCGGTCTAGCTCTGTTGGTAGAGCATGGCAGTAGCACTGTCACAGTTACAGGTTCGATTCCCAACGCGGCCACTCGCGTATGCAGTAAAGAAAAATGCTGCGGTTAAAAGTGTGGCATCTTTTTATTGGATAAGCAAACGCGCTCTCAGTGCCTGGGTGTCACCAAGGTCTTTTGGTTTTACATTTTAGTGTAAAAAATGGATGTGACCTATCATGTTATTTCACACAACCAACACTTTAATTTATGTCTGCCTGAGTACCAGTACTAGCTATGTGCAAACTGGGACACAGGCAGACCTAAATCAAACGCACCTCTAATTAATTAGTGTTAATAAGACACACCTGGGGTCTTCCTGTGGAACGGGTGCACTCGCAATCCTTGGGGTGAGTTACTGAAGAATTCTTTAATCATTAACCAAATGATGGTTTGTTTAAAGATGAACCCTGGTATTTTGTTGTGTAGAATTGGTTTAAAGTCTGTTGATACAAAGTCCATTAGCCTGACCATGAGCTTTGTGGTTCAAAACAAACTGAAAAATGAGCTTATCTGTAGCAGCAGTGACGTTGACACCAGATTACCTTTAGAGGGTTCCTATTTGACCTGAGACATACATTTACCTGATGCATTTTACATACACATACATTTACCTTTACATACATACCTTTTTGTACATTTGCACATTTTATGCGTAAACATACTTATTTTATATATAATCTTTTTCATAATAGTACTTCGTTATGTCGTAACTAGTACTGCGTCAATACAGTTTAAGCCTGAATGTCGATCAGCCAATACAAGCTTAGAATATACCCAGTGACATCACAAGTGGGAATGGCCACCCAGATATATGATGGACATAACCTACCACCCTAACCCGCGGCCCGTACCAACTGAGCTAACCATCAAACATCTGGGCGGACACTCCCACTTGTGATGTCGCCAGAGGGTCGATTTTCAAAGAGTGGCCCTTGAAGCGGCTCCTCACCTCCTCAGCCAGCATCCTGAGGGCCTCTCTCAGGGAGTAGAAGGCTGACACGGGGCCAGTGTGGTGGTATCTACAGACAGGGAAACACAGCGTCTGGTGGGCCTAGCACTGCATTATGGAGCGAGCCGTTATATTGTTCCCTGGCAACAAAGCTAGATCGAGTGTTACTTAGCATGGCAGTTGAAGTGCAAAGCTAAGTGCTATGCTAATCCTTGCATGAATTAATTGAACACTATTCCTTACCTTTTTACTAACCTAACTACAACATACTAAATGTTAGATGATTTTGAGATAAGAGTGGTATGATGGTCGATTCAATTCTATTTCACATGAGGTGCAGGGAAGGTGTTTAGACAGAACACGTGAGTCCTAGTATGTGCTCAGACAACATCAGAGACTAGAGTTTTGTGAATCCAGACCCTGGTCTAGGCTAGTCCTGGTCTAGGCTAGTCCCGGTCTAGGATAGTCCCGGTCTAGGCTAGTCCCGGTCTAGGCTAGTCCTGTTCTAGGGCTAATCCCGGTCTAGGCTAGTCCTGGTCCAGGGCTAGTCCTGGTCTAGGCTAGTCCTGGTCCAGGGCTAGTCCTTGTCCAGGGCTAATCCCGGTCTAGGCTAGTCCTGGTCCAGGGCTAGTCCTGGTCCAGGGCTAGTCCTGGTCCAGGGTGATCCAGAGGTCTTACGTTCTCGCCGGCTTGTCATCACACCCCCAGTAGTTAGCGAGCCAGGCCAGGTCCAGGAAGAAGGACACAGGCTTGGTCTTCCTGTTGAACGCCTTCTGGCTGCAGACACGAGCGTAGGAACACGTTGTTAACATTGAGTACGTATTCTTAGCGGTTATAACAGGCAAGCAGTGGGTACACTCATGTTGATCTCTCAACACAATGTGTGTTTCTGTATTGACTATAATCCTGTAGGATGTGATAACATGACGTACTGCTGTTTAATATTGTGTAATACTGTATAATATTGCGTATTGTTGTTTAATACTGTATAGTATTGCTGTGTAATACTGTATAATATTGCGTATTGCTGTTTAATACTGTATAATATTGCGCATTGCTGTTAAATACTGTGTAATACTGTATAATATTGCGTATTGCTGTTTAATACTGTGTAATACTGTATACTATTGCGTATTGCTGTTTAATACTGTGTAATACTGTATAATATTGCTGTTTAATACTGTGTAATACTGTATAATATTGCGTAATGCTGTTTAATACTGTATAGTATTGCTGTTTAATACTGTGTAATACTGTATAATATTGCATATTGCTGTGTAATACTGTGTAATACTGTATAATATTGCTGTTTAATACTGTGTAATACTGTATAATATTGCGTATTGCTGTGTAATACTGTGTAATACTGTATAATATGGCGTAATACTGAATGATTCTCTACGCACCAGGCTCTGGGGCTGAAGGAGATGGGAGCTGAACCAGGTGGAGCGTTCAGCACTTTCTGAGAACCTGTGTATAAAATATCAATTCCTACAAATACAAACGGTACAAATTAGAGGGAAAGAGTATACAAATATCAATTCCTACAAATACAAACGGAGGAAAGAGTCAAAAATATAAATGGTTCCTTCATTTTCAGATGCATTTAAAAAAATATTGATAATATCCTGTTATCACAAATAATATAAGCCCAGATAAGATACTTGGGCCTTAATCATTCATCTCTAATTGAAGGCAGTTCAATAATTCTAATGAGAGCTCCACCTTGTTTGTCCATGTAGAGAGGAGCTCCACCCATCGACGCCACGGAGTCGACCAGGAGCAAGCAGCCGTACCTGTAGACCAGGTGAGCAATATACAGGTACTACACTGTATCTTTATATACCTGTAGACCAGGTGAGCAATATACAGGTACTACACTGTATCTTTATATACCTGTAGACCAGGTGAGCAATATACAGGTACTACACTGTATCTTTATATACCTGTAGACCAGGTGAGCAATATACAGGTACTACACTGTATCTTTATATACCTGTAGACCAGGTGAGCAATATACAGGTACTACACTGTATCTTTATATACCTGTAGACCAGGTGAGCAATATACAGGTACTACACTGTATCTTTATATACCTGCAGACCAGGTGAGCAATTAAACAGTCTGTATCTTTATTTACCTGTAGACCAGGTGAGCAATTAAACAGTCTGTATCATTATATACCTGTAGACCAGGTGGGCAATTAAAGTCTGTATCATTATATACCTGTAGACCAGGTGAGCAATTAAAGTCTGTATCATTATATACCTGTAGACCAGGTGAGCAATTAAAGTCTGTATCATTATATACCTGTAGACCAGGTGAGCAATTAAGTCTGTATCATTATATACCTGTAGACCAGGTGAGCAATTAAACAAATTGTAATCAGATGTAGCAACACATTTCTATAGCTCATAAGTCAGCTGTCTCCCGTGACAACCACACGGGTTAGCATGTCAGGTTAGCCCTGCGGACCGGACCACAGGTGGGGTTAATACCGCTGTGTTTATATGTGTGGAATCACAGAGAGTAGCCTAGCTCCATACTGGTGACAGAGGTCTCCGATGCCATCTAGGGAGTGAAGGACCCCAGTGGAGGACTCTCCATGGGCCAGGAACATTAGGACAGGCCGGTGCTTCGACAGGGCCTGCGTTGGATTAACAAAACTACTCAAACAAATGAATTAATATCTATATATGTTTGGTTCGCTTGATTTCTACATTTGAGAAAAGATGAGCTTCATAAACGAATATCTTAATAGTGATGACGAGGAAAGACAGTTTCAATGAAAACCGACCTTGTTAATTTCGTCATTCGTGAAGCAGCCACCAGGGGGTGCTGCAATCGTATTTACTTTTGCACCTGTAGAGCGGTCAAAAATATACACAGAAAAAAATGGCATCGTTACAACACCCAGAGTAATCCACGAATCATCAGAAGTAATTATTACAACATTAAAAAAAAAAACAAGTCAACGTACCTATCCTCTCCGCCATGTCTGCGGCCCGTTCTCCCCAGATCCCGTTGACCGCGATCAGGACGCCGTCCCCCGGTTCCAGGGTGTTGAAGAGGGCACACTCCATCGCCGTGTGGCCGGTGCCGCTGACGGCGAACGTCAAGTTGTTGTGAGTTTGAAACGCATACTGGATCCCACTCTTGATGTCATTCATTATCTGGGATATACGAGAAGTGACCAAATTTAGGGGGCAATTTAACATTTTTAAATCACCAAAAAGTCGTTAGACAAGATAGAAAGTTAAAGACCATTCCATATCAACAAAGTCTCCCCCACCAACCTCAAAAATTTCTGGGTGCATATGCCCGATGATGGGGTTGGCCCCAGCCTCCAGGATCCGCGGGGGGACATTGGAGGGACCCGGTCCAAACATGAACCGGTGCGGAGCCACGAACGGTTTGTTCAGACATGAGGGCTTCGGGACGGACAGAGACGACATGGTTACTGTGCGACGATGGACTAGACAGGAGGAGACGAACGAAAACGCCTGAAAAGAGGCCGACGTGGACTATCCACCCCCCCTGTCCGACCACTGAGGTTCTTGTGTCAATAACGCGACATGGAGGTTCGCTGTGGTGACCCGGGCGACCTGCCGTGTTATTATAGCCTACATACTCTAACGTTACATCATGGTTGTGCCATATGTTAATTTCGTCAACAAAAAAAAAGAAGTGATCATGCTCCATTTACATTTTAGACATTTGTTCTTTTCTAATCGGAACAGCTAAACCCTAGTAGTGTATTAACGCGTTGTAAAGTCAATTATTGACAACACGCTGATCGTCTGCAGTGGTCGTGTGTGAGCCGATTAAAAACGGACTGACGTCCTTTACAAACAGGGGCGTAGCCAGGGGGTGAAAGGTACAGGGGTCAGAAACCCGGGGTTTATGCCCCCGCTGTTTCCGAAGATGATTATTTGGTTTAGAATTGACAAAGAGCCATAAAGGCTAATTTAATTAGTAACTTGTTCGACGAGCCTTTAGGACAGTCCGGTTCAGAGACAAGTAGTTTGGCCACCCTTTCAGTTATTCTGTATTGTTGTGAAAGAGACCTGATGCATTTATTTATTATTCATCTATTGGATTATGATTATATGATTATTATCCCTATCGTGAAATTGTTGCTATGGCAACAATTGAATTAATTAGTTTAGTTTGAAGAACCTCTACAAATAAGAACAACATAAGAACAACAACACACCGGCTGTCTGAGTCGTAAAAGTTTTATTAGGGTCAGCGTCAGAGTTTGGGGGTTTGATGCTGCCGTGGAGAGACGAGCAGGTGCTTGCCCAAGGGTTCGGGGCAGAAGGAGCCCTCTCTGTAGACCAGCCGGCCGCGCACCAGGGTGGCGTGCACCAGTCCCCTCAGCGTGCCCCCCAGGTAGGGCGTTATCTACAGGGAGACCCATCACAGGTCCACAGATTTAACAAAAAAGTGTTTCTTTCAATTTAAAGGGCCCCTATTTTCCCCCCCAGATGTTGATTAGCTGTTACCAGCCTTGACATCTACTCCTTTGCAGACATCACAAGTGGGAGTGTCCAAGATCTATGATGGGTAGATCAGCCTACCAGCCTAGTGGACTGTACCAAATGGTAGGCTGGTCTGGGTGGCAAAATAAGGGCCATTTAAAGACGGATTAATTGTTTGGCGTAGCGTTTGCGTCCGGGTGACGGTACGGAGGGCTGTGTTTGCGTACCTTGTTTTTATGATGTATGTTTCCTTCCTGGACCTGGACAATATGAGGAAAGAACAAATAACCAGTAGGAGTCTTAGACGGTGGCGTTTATCACAATCCCAAACCGGTCCCACTAAGATCACTTAGGCTAACGTGCAATAAGGACAATGATTGTGTGTCGAGAATATTCAACATATTCATGCTGTAATGCAGTTACATTTATAAACTATGAGTCGCGTTTATTATTCAGTAAACGTTATGTTTACTTCCTTTTCTTTCGGCAATTTTAAAGTGTTTTTTTATTTTTTTATAAGCTAGGTTGAAGTAGTTCTGGTGAATAACCGTTTATTTAATACACACCACGAATTCCCGCTCCGGATCCCAGATGACCAGGTCGGCGTCGTAGCCGGGCGCGAGGCTTCCCTTCCGGTCGTCAAGGCAACACAGCTGGGATGTGTTCCGAGAGAGGAGTCGAGTGGCATCCGAGAGCTGGAAGCCCCGCCCACTAGCGGAGGTCCAGAACAGAGACAGACCTGACAGACGGACAGAGCTTCATATCCAGACTAACATTGGGGATAGATGTCTACTCTCTTGGTACATTTAGCCGCCAGCCTTCTGGTTCGTAGCAGAGGTCTCTCAAAGAGCCGGTTCGCTCTAACAGGAGACTTTGAGCCTGTCAATTATTACTCGGCAGTTTGTTTGTCTCTCGGTGGACTTTACTCAAACCCATGGACCGTCTGAACAGTCAGCGGCAGAAGAGACCTAATGGTCTACTAGTTAAAGTTCAGGTGCAGACCTCTACCTTACTGTACTTAGGGTCAGACAATAACTATGATTATACAATATGGCTGTTCTAGTAAATCCCTGCCTAACTAACATGAGTGACAGCCAACAATAGGAGCGATTGGATAGAAAGCTTCTGAAAGGTTCGGGGTTCGATTCCCAATGTCCGCATTCTACCTGTAAGCGGTCCTAGAGCAAGATAACCCCTAACCCCTACCTGCTCCTTCACTACATGTAATTTGGTAAATGGGTAATTGGGATAATGAATGAATGTTAAATAGTGATGGGTTGTCAGTGGTTACCAAACTGCAGGGAGGAGATCCCTCCCCAGGCCAGGTTGAAGTCTCCACTGTCCAGGTTCTTGAGGTCGGGGGTGCAGGGGGAGTGGTCCGACACCACCATGTCGATGTCTCCGGCCTTCAGCGCAGACCACAGCTGCTCCTGTGGGACCAGAGAGCCCACCGCTGGTCACCAACACCGTTCTTGTAGTACGGTGGCCCCGGGGAACCAAAAAGGCCCCTGGAGACCCATTATGATGAAGGCCCTTAGAAACGGGGACCAGGGGGAAGGATAGTCCGGCTATGACAGGACTTTAACAAGCAGGAACACGCTGGTCTGAACCAATCACAACCGCCGACGCTTTCATGAGTCCCCACTCGGAGCTGCAGGTTTTCAATTACATTGAACCTAACGCAGGAACACGACAATACAAAGGTACACAAGAAGAAGAACACAATCCAGCCTCTAATCAGACACGCGCTGCTGTCAGCACCTCCTGCTTGAGCACCGGCTGACTCGGCCTTAACGCCGGTGGCAGTACTGACCCGGCCTTAACGCCGGCGGCAGTACTGACCCGGCCTTAACGCCGGCGGCAGTACTGACCCGGCCTTAACGCCGGCGGCAGTACTGACCCGGCCTTAACGCCGGCGGCAGTACTGACCCGGCCTTAACGCCGGCGGCAGTACTGACCCGGCCTTAACGCCGGCGGCAGTACTGGGGCTACCTGGTTGGCTCGGCTCCGGATGGGAGGGCAGCATTTGAACTGCGTGGCCCCAGGGGGGATGTCCTCGGAGGAGAGGGTCAGGTAGTGGTGGGTGGTCTCCACCGTCAGCGGGGCCCCCGCCGCCCGGGCCTCCCGAATCAGAACCAGCGGCTCGGCCGAGGACAGGTGAACGATGTGACACCGGACCCTGAGAGGTCAGAGGTCGGAGACTTCAGAGGGACACTGGGATTCGAACCCAGAGCCTTAGGGCAGGGTGTCAAGAGCCTAACCACTAGACTATCCTGCCCCTCGAATAACGGGACGGTTATGTTGTTACTGCTTTAATATTGAGTCATAAAGCAGACGTTGCGCTCCTTTCCCTGCGTATTGTCGAGTATGTTTTTCAGCGTCGCTACAGTACTGCAGTGCAGGATCCCTGGCGATGCTGCCGGTGAGCATCTTGTGGCTCTCACCGGTACTGCAGGCAGAGCTGTGTAACGGTGCGGATCGCCTCCACCTCCATGACGTCCTTCCGCGACCGCAGGAAGGTGGAGTACTCACACGGGTCTGAGAGCACAGGGGAAACTCCAGGTTCACGAGGGTCCAGAAAGGCCACCACAGGATTTGGATTGGCTGATTGGGTGTCGTGGTGTTGGCTGGATCGGCGCATGGCTGGAGGTAAAACCTGGCAGCGTTGCATTTACTTTATGGGATTATTTGATTAGAGAGATGGGTAATACTTACCACCTCTCTCCTCTATCGTCTCGGGAACCTCCTTCTCAGCGTGGAACTAGGGGAACACAAAACCCAAATGACCACCGTTCCTTCTTTTGAGCAGATGCTGATGTAAAGGTGCAGGGCAGGACGTGGGTGGGTTTACTTCCCGGGTCACTGAAGCACAGCATAAACAGAAACACCCAATGCGCTGTGGAGGCCCTGATGGACGGTGAGGTCACCTACCAGCAGGACGCTCCCGGTGCCCTGCAGCTGCTGCATGGCGGCGTGGAGGTCCGGGTCGGACACGTGGGGGAACTCCTCCACGCCGCTGTGGATCAGGAAGCACTTGAAGCCCGCCACCCCGGCCCAGACCATGGGCCGGAGCTCTAGCTGTGGGGAGGGCCCCGGCACGGGGGGGTCGTTAACATGCTGGAGGACTGCCTGCATACACAGAGCCTCTGCAGGACCAGAACTACACCACTGGCTCAAACCACTGGCAAAACCCCTCGAACCACTGGCAAAACCCCTCGAACCACTGGCAAAACCCCTCGAACCACTGGCAAAACCCCTCGAACCACTGGCAAAACCCCTCAAACCACTGGCAAAACCCCTCAAACCACTGGCAAAACCCCTCGAACCACTGGCAAAACCCCTCAAACCACTGGCAAAACCCCTCAAACCACTGGCAAAACCTCTCGAACCACTGGCTCAAAGTCAAAACACCGCACTCCTTTTTAAAGCTTTATACTTTCGACCAACAATAACCGGTACGTCGCCATGACATCACTGGTACGTCGTCATGACATCACCGGTGCGTCATTATGACATCACCGGTGATTCGCAGAAAAGCTACTGCTATTCTGAAGGGTCAGTGTCACTCGCTTCTGGATGAGTTGGCACCGTTGCATCAGAGTGCCTGCTAGGAGGACCAAGAGGTACCTGGTCTCATTTGTACCGACTGCCTATGGCATCAGCGCAGCATCTGCTTCACTACGTTAAGCACAATGTTGTTGCCCTGTAGTTTGATCTGATCTCCTGTTGACGCTATCTCTATATTCCATTGTATTGGTGCTGTGTGTGTGTGTGTGTGTGTGTGTGTGTGTGTGTGTGTGTGTGTGTGTGTGTGTGTGTGTGTGTGTGTGTGTGTGTGTGTGTGTGTGTGTGTGTGTGTGTGTGTGTCCGTCCCATTTCCCATCTTCTATGGGACATTAAAGAACTTGAACCAAATGATTGAACTATTCACTCTTGTTGGCCTTCTCTACAGTTCCCATTGGACAGAGGAGAGACGCTGCAGCTGTTGACCAACCACAGTACCTGGTTACCCGGGATGACTCCGCCCCAGAAGGCCGTGTCGACGAAGCACTGGCCCTCCGCCACGCACATCTTCTCATCCAGGTTCCCCAGCGTGGTGGTCGGGGGGATGCTGTTGCTACGGGAACAGGAGGCACGAGACGGTTTCAAAATAAAGGTCCCACTAACTATTTAGATACCCGGCAGGTGCGTTTATCCTACGCAACGTACAGTGAATCTCTTTCCAGAGACCGGCCGCTCGGCACAACGTCGCCTACTCGTTGGCAGACAACGGGGCTCAAACCCAGAACCGTTTGGCACTGGGAGTCGAACACCCGAGCTACACTCGGCCCCGTACGCCCCCAATCCTTTCAGCTCACTCATGGGTGCAGACAGCCGTTCCGGGCGGCGCAGGCCTGCGGGAACAAGGTTTGGGTCGGGGGGGGGGCTAGGATGTCACGTACAGCGGCATGTCTACGATGGTGGTGACGCCGCCGGCGGCCGCGGCCCGCGTGGCGGTCCGGAAGCCCTCCCACGACGTGCGCCCGGGTTCGTTGACGTGGACGTGGCTGTCCACCAGGCCCGGCATCACCACCCGGTCGCCCACGTCCCACACCTGCCGACGCAAACACAGGGCTAGCGATGAGGTCACGGAGGTGGCATCATGTGGCCTGTGTGATGCCGGTAACGGGACGCCATTTTGCAGGACGTCGATCCACGTCTGTTGATCCACGGCCATAAACCGTGTAAACCATCCAGCCTGTTTAACAGCTCTGCGGTTGGTCCGGAGCTGGTTTGCAGGATCTTTTCAATGCATGCCACCTTGGTTCCTGGCGTCCCTGATGAGGTAACACTTATATAAGCAGAAGCTTACCTTCTGCTGTTGACCCGACATGGCAGCACATATGAACCGACGGGACGGCTGGAGAGACAAACTAAAGGCAACGCAGCCGACAGGAAGAACAGGGGAACGTTTGTTGTTGTTCGTCTCGTAACGCGTCTGTACCCTCTCATCGTACGGCGTTGTTTTTATTTTTTATATTTAGACAATGTATTTTAATTACATAACATTAACGACTGATCACAAACCACTGATACTGTACCTCATAATTGCCTATAACTTTGACTTTTGCACATAACTGGATATCTGCACATAAGTGGATTTTGTATTTAATTGGATTTTGTTTATTTAGTTAGTTATATTATTACCCTGTAATATACCTATTGCTTTCTAGTATATATATATATATAAAAATTTCTGTCTAGCATTTTTTATCTATCTAGAATATTATGCCGTCAATAGGTAGTAACTTGTAACTTGTCACAAGAATGTCAGTGCCCAGTCTGACTCGTTGTGTTCTGTGCATATGACAACACTTTGACATGAACGGGAATTTCAACAATGACGATGGATTGTAACGTTCACACTAGCCCACCTCACAAGAATCCTCCTCCTCGGAAAGCGCGCTCCCGGGACGAACGCTTTCGATCTTGCCGTCCCTGATGTAGATGACCGCCGGCTGGATGACGTCACCGAGCAGCACGCGACTGCTCCGGACGGCCCGGACGGCCGAACCGAGCTCCATGTTCGACGGTGTCAACAAGACGACTGATTACTCGCTGGCTACAACCGGAGGGTCTGAGATACAGTGTGAAGTGTTGACAACGTGTTGTAGGCCTGCAGCACATGACCGGTTAACTCCACCTCCCTAACCTGACTAACATAGGAGAGGCTGTTCATGGGGGGGGGGAGGGAAGAGAGACACCTGGAGCGTTACTCCCAATTATTACCCAACTAGCTAGTTTCGGCTACCAGCCTTTTTGTTGTCTGACATGTTGTCTGGTCTCTGCACCTTCACAGACTCATGGTGGTCTCAAGGTAACCTAGAAACGGTTTTCCCTGACAAGGTGAAGCACTGGACATGCTCAGCCACAAAAAAAGAAAATGGAGCTTTCATCTGGAAATATTAGGCTTCTGACTGGTTGGGCTCCACCTATAGGTTACACTCTATCACTCTCATCACAGTAAACCCACTACAACACACGAGACTACACCACCAGGGCATTCTACTAAACTTGGCGGGCATAGTCATCGTAAAATACGGGATTTGCTACCCGCGTTTCAGCCCTCGCACGGTTGGGTGACAACGAACGGGAACTCCGGCGTGAACTGCCGCTGAAATCTCCGTTTTTGACATTTGGTTACACAAGTAGGTTACAGTCAATTCCACAGTAGGCGCAATATTTAGTAACAATAGTTGTAATAATGATTAAATTACTCTTTGATTGGTTTATTTGATTGGAATCGGAATTGGATAAACAAAATAAGGATACGTGTCCCCACAGCGCCATCCAGTGGCTGTACAAGGTTTCACCACATCTGCTGTGTTCCAGCAGCTGAACTCAAGTCCTACCTCGTATTGCCACATGCATTTCATTGAATGCTCAGTCCATCCCAACAATGCCTTCATCGTGTGAAATCGGTCCGAGGAGGACTCCTTCTAATACTGGACAGACCTAAAACACATTTGCTAAAAACATGAAACATAAGTACACACGTAAGCACCGTACTTGGGTCTTTAAACACACGTCTAGTGGGAGAAAAGACGGGCAGTGGCTCGTTCAGAACGATAAATTATTCAGGGTCCAGGGCACCGGATTTAGACGCTGCTGGTGAGCTAAGTGTTAGCAGACCAATAGCATGCTCGAGTGCTAAAGCTAGCTGGTCTTCACCCGGGGACGTCTGGGTTTTGCTAATCCACAGACAAACGGGCCTTTTTGCGGGTTGTCTTGAGTTGTGAAGGCCCAGTGGTTGTATTGCTGAAGCGCTGTGTTCAGACGCTCAAACACCGGTGTTTAAAGTGTTACTGCTGAATGAATTATTCAACATTAACATCATTGTAACATGATGATGAATTAAATACAATAGTTGCATCAGAAGGACCTGGAGGGGAGAGAGAGAGAGAGAGAGAGAGAGAGAGAGAGAGAGAGAGAGAGAGAGAGAGAGAGAGAGAGAGAGAGAGAGAGAGAGAGAGAGAGAGAGAGAGAGAGAGAGAGAGAGAGAGAGAGAGAGAGAGAGAAAAGAGGGATGAAGAAAGATCAATTTGGAGAGGTAGACAGAGAGACAGGTTTAGCGATACACAGGGGAGAGGCGGAGAGAGATCAATAAAGAGGAATTGTGTGTGTGTGTGTGTGGGGGGGGGGGGGGGAATCGGTCTGGACGGACTCCGAGTAAAGCAAGGCCATTGAAAGCTCTTGCATTGTGTTTCAGGTAACCTGACCTCCCCTGTTTTCCAGGATACCTGCGGCACCGCTACGTATCGGGCTGATAGACCCTGGAGCTAGCTCCGTACAAACCTGCCCCAACCTGGCAACACAGCCCGCAATACACACCTATATATACCACTATCACATATACTCAGATATATATATATATAATCATATTCTACTAATTGTTGTGAAACTATTCCTTACAAATTTGATTCCGTTTTATTTTTTATATAAGTCTGGTGAATAGTTTGACGGATATAAGATCGTTTATTTATCTGCAGTTAAGACTCGTGTGAGTTTTCAACTTGATATCCTAATCTCTCTCTCTCTCCTCCACCCCTCTCTCCCTCCTCACCCTTTCTGTATCTCTCTCTCTCTCTCTCGCTCTCTCTCTCTCTCTCTGTCTCTCTCTCTCTCTCCGTGCTGACGTCACCACAGAGCTCAGCATCCTCCCGGAGTCGCAGCAGGGAGAGGCGGCAGAGCCATTTTGCCGTTAGCAAGAGTGTATCCTCACCATTCAGACTCTCACTCGCTCCCTCTCCGTGACTTCCGTCCACCGGGGGCACCAGAATAGAGCTCTCCGGTTATCCGTTAACCTTGACTTCCCCCTGCTTGATGGAAGGGGGTCGGGGGGTAAAGACGGCGTCGTTTTGACCGGATGATAGCGTCATTGTCGCGGGACACCGGGACGAGACGAGGCGGTGGGTGGTGGATGGTGAATACGAACCAAGGACACACCGCAGCAGCCGAGCAGGCTCGAGAAGAGGAGCCAGCCGTCGTAGAGACACGGCCGAGAGGTGAGCTTCCTTTCCCCTCATTGTTCCAGTGACGAGGTGCCGATGCATTTTTAACGAGGCGCGTTCATTTAGTGAGCGGCGGATCCTCCCTTGATGGAAGGTGTAGGGCGCAGGGTGCGGCCGTGTGGCGCTGTCACCAGACTCCTGGCTCGGGGACCACACAAACATGTTGTCATTCAAGCCAAACGGTTGTGATTCACAGTAGATATCATGTTTTTTTTATATTTATGTTTTATTCATTATGAGCGAGGTATTGTGTGATGTCAGGCGGATTTCATATTGACTAATGCCAGGTCCTGTGTCTGTCGTAGCCTATGTCAGGTGAAAGGCGTCTGGTGGCAGATAGGAACGTCGTATCGATTCATACAACCCTGTCAAATGCCCATGTCTATTGTTATCAGCGGCGGCGTTCAGCTGTTCCTTGACGTGGCCCGGTGGTCTGTTAACACAAGCATGCGTTCATTATTTTGATGCCCAGATAACTCAAACAAACAGGCCTACACTTGCAGTTCGTCTTCCGCCCTTAATGTAGTCCTACTGGTCAGGATGGCGGTTGCATCAGATCAGATAATGTCTGGGTGCTTCCGTTCACAAGAGGATTACACTAGACTTTTTTTAACGCCAGGACCCTTTCTACTAAACGCAGGCTTGGCAACATCAAAGTGTGACGCAGTTTGCATGTAAACCAATATTAAGGTAACAGTGATTGCCCACAGCGTGTCAATATCCCCCAGACATCCGAGTTGAGGTAGATGTGGTGCTTTGTATTGGGTGGTGCAGGTGGAGTAGAGGGTTTCAGAACCACCTCATCGCCGGTCTCCTTTATGACCCAAGACAAGTATCATTTGATGAATCTGTTTATCAATATCCTGCCACAGCTATTTACCTCAGCTTTACAAGCCCCCGGTGTACACGGACCATACCATTCAAATCACATTCAGGGGATGAGACGTTTGGTTTGTTCTGTGAACACAACGTATGGTTCCACCTCTGCGTGATGCGTGGCCGACTCCATCGCATCCCACCCACATGCACACGCAGACACACACACACACACGCACACCCTCGCGCGCACACACACACACACGCACACCCTCGCGCGCGCGCACACACACACACTCGCACACACACACACACACACACACACACACACCCTCACGCGCGCGCGCACACACGCACATGCACGCACACACACACACACACACACACACACACATGTCTTGGGCAGCAGGCGAGCCGTGGGTGTGTGAGGGGTGATGGAGGAAGTAGCCGGGGTGACACAGCGCTTTCACAACCAGAACCGCCAGCCTGCGCTCACCTCGGACCATCCATCACCACGACCCCCCCCCCCCCCCCCCCTCTCTCTCTCTCTCTCTGGGGCGGGGGGGCTTGACCCTGATGAAACCGATGTAGCCCCCGCTTCGCCGCCGCGTGATTCACCGATGACTCATTGGTCGATTGTACGCGCGACGTTAATCGGTCAGGGGGGGGGGGGGGGGGGGATCGCGGCGAGAGCGACGCGTCCGGGGATGCGAGCGTTCCGGGCGGAGCCGACTGGGAGACGGGGTCCAGACTGAGTTGGCGGGGAGGGGTCCAGCAGAACGTAGACCACCCAGCCTCTGCAGAGGTTTTCACAGCATCACGTTTTATTTGGATGTTTTACTCTGCTGCTACAAGGAGGAGTGTGGTGGCCAATCAGAAACATATTGGGCCCCTCCGTGGGCACGCCCCTGCTGGGAGCTAATAGAAACACACTGGGACCAGAAGAGTGTGTGTGTGTGTGTGTGTGTGTTAGTATAGACCACCCCTTCCATCCATTAGCTCGGGTGATTTAATCAGACATCCTTTTAGAGACGGCACAGTAGAAATGACCTTGGTCTGTTCGACCCCTGACCTCATCTCTGTGGCCCTAAAATGAACCTAGGTGGTGTGTGTGTGTGTGTGTGTGTGTGTGTGTGTTTTGTAATGTACGTGTTTGTTTGTGTGTGTGTGTGTGCGTGTGTGTGTGTGTGTGTGTTTTGTAATGTACGTGTTTGTTTGTGTGTGTGTGTGTGCGTGTGTATGTGCGTGCATGTGTGTGTTTTCTAATGGGTGTGTGCGTGTGTGATTTGTAATGGGTGTGTGTTTTGTAATGTGTGTGTGCGTGTGTGTGTTTTGCAATGTGTGTGTGCGTGTGTGTGTTTTGTAACGTACGTGTTTGTTTGTGTGTGTGTGTGTGTGTGCGTATGTGCGTACATGTGTGTGTTTTTTAATGGGTGTGTGCGTGTGTGTTTTGTAACGTGTGTGTGTGTGTGTGTTTTGTAATGTGTGTGTGTGTGTGTGTGTGTGTTTTGTAATGTGTGTGTCCATACTGAGTCTATTGTTATGCTGGAAGCAGGCGGACATTTAGCTGTGGCTGCAGTTCTGTTGCCCGGGCCTTCGCTGACCATGCAGGCTTTGTTCCCACATGTCACACACACACACACACACACACACACACACACTACACCCACATCCCGCAGACGAGACCCACATTACACACCCTGCACACATGTGACACACACTCATGCTATACACACACTACACACATACTCCACATATGTAGCATGTACTACAAACACCACACGCACGCTACACACACACAACTACACACACAACTACACACATGCACTGCCCGCCTCAAAACATCCAACACACAACCATATCAACGTCTAGATATTTATAATGTATACACATTTATTTTCATCAATTGGATGATTTTGAAGAAATAGGCCACGCCTTGTGTCACCACTAACATGACACACCATGACACATGTAACTGACTAACACAACGCACATTGCAACACACATTACAACACAACACACATTACAACACAGGTTACCCCACAATACACATTACAACACACGTTACAACACAACACACATTACAACACAACACACGTTACAACACAACCCACGTAACAACACACATTACAACACAACACACATTACAACACAACACACATTTCAACACAGGTTACACCACAATACACATTACAACACACATTACAACACAGCACACGTTACAACACAACACACATTACAACACAACACACGTTACAACACAACCCACGTAACAACACACATTACAACACAACACACATTACAACACAACACACATTAAAACACAGGTTACACCACAATACACATTACAACACACGTTACAACACAACACACGTTACAACACAACCCACGTAACAACACACATTACAACACAACACACATTACAACACAGGTTACACCACAATACACATTACAACACACGTTACAACACAACACACATTACAACACAACCCACGTAACAACACACATTACAACACAACACACATTACAACACAACACAGGTTACACCACAATACACATTACAACACACATTACAACACAGCACACGTTACAACACAACACACGTTACAACACAACCCACGTAACTACCCACATTACAACACAACACACGTTACAACACAACACAAGTAACAACACACATTACAACACAACACAAATTACAACATAACACACGTTACAACACAACCCACGTAACAACACACATTACAACACAACACACGTTACAACACAACCCACGTAACAACACACATTACAACACACATTACAACAACATACGTTACAACACACATTACAAGCCACACACTTTACAACACAACACATGTTACAAAAACACATGATACAACACAACACACGTTACAACACACATTACAACACATATGACAACAAAACACACATTACAACACACAACACACGTTAGTGTGTTTTCAGGATTTTTTTTAAGGTTTTCCAAAACTTGGTACACCAAAATCTGTCTAGACGGACCTTGTGGCAAAACGATTCAGCATGTAAATAAAATTTCAGAAATGTTTGGCAAACAGGTTATGGGGGCGTGGCCGTTTGGGTTTGACCACGAGTTATAGCACCCCCTATGATGATTTTAGCGTTTTTGCTCCATTCACTTTTGCTCCACACACTTGCTTTGCAGCCACACTAATAAGTAACACTGTAAAACATGTATTGAATCTCCTTCCTGCCTCTCCTCCAATAGATCTGCAGTGAGCAGGTCCCAGCCTCACCTGAGCAGGACCAGAGCCCACCTGAGCAGGTCCCAGCCTCACCTGAGCAGGACCAGAGCCCACCTGAGCAGGTCCCAGCCTCACCTGAGCAGGACCAGAGCCCACCTGAGCAGGTCCCAGCCTCACCTGAGCAGGACCAGAGTGCAGTGAGCAGGACCAGAGCCCACCTGAGCAGGTCCCAGCCTCACCTGAGCAGGACCAGAGTGCAGTGAGCAGGACCAGAGCCCACCTGAGCAGGTCCCAGCCTCACCTGAGCAGGACCAGAGCCCACCTGAGCAGGTCCCAGCCTCACCTGAGCAGGACCAGAGCCCACCTGAGCAGGACCAGAGCCCACCTGAGCAGGTCCCAGCCTCACCTGAGCAGGACCAGAGCCCACCTGAGCAGGTCCCAGCCTCACCTGAGCAGGACCAGAGTGCAGTGAGCAGGACCAGAGCCCACCTGAGCAGGTCCCAGCCTCACCTGAGCAGGACCAGAGTGCAGTGAGCAGGACCAGAGCCCACCTGAGCAGGTCCCAGCCTCACCTGAGCAGGACCAGAGTGCAGTGAGCAGGACCAGAGCCCACCTGAGCAGGACCAGAGCCCACCCGTGGGTGCCAGAGGGGAGGAGGAGCCATGGCCGCCTCAGTGAAGGTGGCGGTGCGAGTCCGGCCCTTCAACTCAAGGGAGATGGGCAAGGACAGCAAGTGCATCATCCAGATGAACGGAAACACCACCAGTAAGTCTGTCTGTCTGTCCGTCTGTCTGTCTGTCTGTCTGTCTGTCCGTCTGTCTGTCTGTCTGTCTGTCTGTCTGTCTGTCTGTCCGTCTGTCCGTCTGTCCGTCTGTCCGTCTGTCCGTCTGTCCGTCTGTCCGTCTGTCCGTCTGTCCGTCCGTCTGTCTGTCTGTCGGTCTGTCTGTCCATCCGTCTGTCTGTCTGTCTGTCTGTCTGTCTGTCTGTCTGTCTGTCTGTCTGTCTGTCTGTCTGTCTGTCTGTCTGTCTGTCTGTCTGTCTGTCTGTCTGTCTGTCTGTCTGTCTGTCTGTCTGTCTGTCTGTCTGTCTGTCTGTCTGTCTGTCTGTCTGTCTGTCTGTCTGTCTGTCTGTCTGTCTGTCTGTCCGTCCGTCTGTCTGTCTGTCCGTCTGTCCGTCCGTCCGTCCGTCTGTCTGTCTCCGCCATTCCCCTCTCCTGGTTCTGAACACGGACGTGTGTGTGAAAGGGGAGGGCAGGGTATAGCCTTGGCGCTGGGGGGTTGCTGGGGGGTTTTAGCGATCCCGATGCCCTGCCCTCCCTGCAGGCATCAGCGAGCAGAACACCCCGTCTTCGTGTTCACTGGGAGAAAAAAAAAGGTCTAGGTTGATTTTTATTGTAATAGTGATTGATTTTGTACGACTCACGTTCACAGTCACTGCAGGAGTTGTCGATGTTAGTCTGAGGATGGTTGATGTTCGACCGTCACTACCAGAATAGTTGGTGTTTTTGGCTTTGTAGGGATGGTTGATGTTTGGGTTTATAGGGATGGTTGATGTTTGGGTTTATAGGGATGGTTGATGTTTGGGTTATGGATAGTCAGTGGGGCGGTTGTTGATAGGTAGTCATTATGGGGATTAGCAAGGTTCAATAGTCTTTAAGGGGTCTGTTGGTGTTTGGTAGTCAGTGGGTTGTTGATGTTGAGTAGTCTCCAAGAGTACTGTTGGTCCAAGTAGTCTCTCTCCTGTTCGCCGGTCTTTAAGGAGAGAGTTGATGTAGGAGAGTTTACGGTGATTGATGTTCGTTTTCACATTCAGGAAAAAACGATGATAGAAAAAGCAATAATCTAAGCCCTCTCTCTTAGTGCCATCCATTAAAACTCATTGCTGTAATAACTGAATGGTCTCTAATCTCTAGAGAATGTGAGCCAATATTTATTAAGGACTTTTATCTATTAATGGGACAGTGATCCAGGCTTTAAGACATAATGTTATAAAGCTTCTTATAATTAGGACCCCATTTCTTTGCTGGTCATATCTGTGAATAGAAACCTGCTGACGTGACATACCATTGCTAGTCACGTACCAGGACACTGGCCCTGGGCTGCTGGTTTGACCTATCATCAGGTCAAGTTGAATTCCTCAGTATTCTGAGCGCAGCTGGTTCCTGTACATAGGAGAGGACAAAGTTAGGGAATCTGGGATAGGTGGATACCTTTACAGACACTTTATCACAGTTTACTTCCGCTGGCCGAGTTTTGTTCGCTAATTACCCGCTTACAGAACCCCTTCCCCAGCTTTGAGCTCGTCCCGTCAGACTTTAGATATCAATCTGAAGGCTGTGAGAGTACTGCGTCTCACTTTGTGAGAATAGTGTGTGATAGAGTTAGGGTGTGGTGATAGTATTAGGGTGTGGTGATAGTATTAGGGTTTGGTGATAGTATTAGGGTGTGGTGATAGTATTAGGGTGTGTTGATAGAATAGGGTGTGGTGATAGTATTAGGGTGTGGTGATAGTATTAGGGTGTGGTGATAGTATTAGGGTGTGGTGATAGTATTAGGGTGTGGTGATAGTATTACGATGTGGTGATAGTATTAAGGTATGTATGATAGTATTAGGGTATGTATGATAGTATTATGGTATTTGTGATAGCGTAAGGGTATGTGTGCTGATGTCAGGGTATGAGGGAGATCTCTCTGAGGGATTCTAAGGAGCAGGTGGCTGTTCAGATACCTGATCTCTAATCTGTGAAGAAGTTAAGGCCACCGCTGAATAATGGATGAGCGGACCTAAAATATTTACAGTTTGGCCTAATTTAGCCACGTCGCCCCAGGGGATCGGAGACACTGTCCCCACGCTGGACGTGTTGTTGTTGTTGTTTTACCGGTGTAGCTCCTCTGAGAGGGAGATGGTTCACGTTATATCCTCATGCAGTCCTTCCGTTAACAAGACCCCGGAAAATGTCAAAGGGCAGTTTTCTCACAGCTGAAGATATCGAATATGAAAGCTAAAATGTCTTATTGTCTAACTTTGGATGGTCCGTGTCAACTAATTGACCCGTCATGCTAGCTAGAATTAGCTAGCAAGCATGCTAGGCAGTGATACTCGATGAAAACAATGTCCGGCCTGAACTGTGGTGCACACACACACACACACCCACACGGATGCACACATGCATGCACGCTCATGCACGCACACGCACACATGCACACGCACACATACACGCACACATGCACACACACGCACACGCACACATGCACTAACAGGCTGTTTGCTGGGTGTCTGTGTGTGTCTGTGTGTGTGTGTCTTTGTGTTTGTGCATGTGTGTGCGCACACATGCGCAAACACAAAGAGACACACACACACACACACACACACACACACACACACACACACACACACACACACACACACACACACACACACACACACACACACACACACACACACACAGATGCCCACACACCCAGCAAAGTGCCGGTTCCCTGGTTGTGACTGTAGGGTGCAGCAGCAGAACTATGGACTCTGCAGATGAATGAGTCCTTGTTCCACCCAGTCTGGAGCAGCAGAACCCAATCTGTCTCCTGTCTGTCTCTCTCCTCTCTCTGTCTCTCGCCCTCCTCTCTCACGCCACACCCTCCTCTTTCAACCCCTTTCTCTCCCCTCTCTCTCTCTCTCTGTCTCTCCCCTCTCTCTCTCTCACTCTCTCTCTCTCTCATTCCATGCCCATCTCACGCCTCTCCCCTTCATGCTCTTGCCCCCCTTTCTCTCTCTCCCCTCTCTCTCTCTCTCTCTCTCTCTCTCTCTCTCTCTCTCTGTCTCTCCCCTCTCTCTCTCTCACTCTCTCTCTCATTCCATGCCCATCTCACGCCTCTCCCCTTCATGCTCTCTCCCCCCTTTCTCTTTCCCCTCTCTCTCTCTCTCTCTCTCTCTCTCTCTCTCTCTCTCTCTCTCTGTCTCTCCCCTCTCTCTCGCTCTCTCTCCCCCCCTTTTTTCTCTTTCACTCTCTCTCTCCCCCCCTCTCTCTCTCACACTCTCTCTGTCTTCTCGTTCCTATGGGTGACCAGTGTGTCTCCCAGCGGGCCAGAGAATGGCAGCAGGCAGTGATTGACAGGCCCTTGGCAGACACATCCTCCACCCTTCCCTGCTCCCCCTCACCCCTCACCCCTCTGCCCCCCCTCCCTCTCCTCCCCTGTCTTCATTAAAATGCAGCATGCCAGCAGGAGCTTCAGGCCCTCTGTAAGGAACGCGTAATGAACCACGGTCGGGCCTCTCCCTCTCCCTCTCCCTCTCCCTCGCGGCGGCAGCTCATTATATATGTCCATACATCATTATTAAAAGGCTCACCAAGCACAGCGCACATCGTATCACATATTCATGATGCCAGAGGACCGTCATGCTATTCATCATGGTTATGTCATGGATCACATATCTGTACGTATCACATGTCTACACATAGGATCACATATATTGCTGTCCATTATGGTTTATGTCATGGGATCACCAATACATCATGATTATGTCATTGTTGCCTTACCACATTATCCAAACGTATATATGTCATCTCATATATATACTATATATATATATAAATAACATTTATCTAAACATATCACATATCTGTACATATATATCACCTGTGTTTCTCTACCGCGTGGCAGCTGTAGCGCGTTCCAACACGTTGCTGTATTTTCATTTGATCTCTGGTTCACTGGGGGTGGTGACCCCTGACCTGTGACCTGTGACACTCCCGACCCGGTCACATGTTCATGAGCAGCCAACCAGCTCCAGAGAGGATCCAACTTGGAGTCGGATCAGTTACTGTAAGCAGACAGCAGATCTGTGTCTCTCTGGTTCCCAAAACACCTGGTTTATACCGGTTAATACTGGTTAACACTGGGCAATATTCACTGTCTGCCCTCAAACCACGTGGTTATACCAACACAGCTGTCTGCACTCATAGCCCGGCATAGATCCCACAGTACTGCTACACTATGTACACAGTACTCATTCACAAGTACTGTGTGTGGACTGAGCAGAGATTAGAGCATTGAGCTTGTGTTTATCTGAACACAATGGTGGACCTAAAGCCCTTTCCTCTCCTTTAGAAAACAGCAAGCAGGTGGCCCACTCACACACTGACCACGTAGGCCGCACGGCAATGTAGCCCGGCAGGTTTGATTCCCACCTGCGGCCCTGTGCCACACGTCATCCCCTCTGCCTTTCAACCCACCGTCGCGTCTCTCTTCACTCTGCCGGCCGTAAAGGCTCAGAGCCCCAAAAAAGAATCAGCCACACACCAGTTCTCTTCGTGGATCAAAGCAACGCTGACAAATCATAGTCACACAAACGCTACGTCCTCATCCTCTCATCCACTCATCCTCTCATCCTCTCATCCACTCATCCTCTCATCCAGTCATCCTCTCATCCTCTCATCCACTCATCCCCTCATCCACTCATCCTCTCATCCACTCATCCACTCCCCCTCTCATCCTCTCATCCACTCATCCACTCCCCCTCTCATCCTCTCATCCACTCATCCTCTCATCCACTCATCCCCTCATCCTCTCATCCTGTCAGCCAATCAGAGGCTCTGGATGATTCCCCTGAGGTCCTGGGATGAGTCAGACCCCAGTCCAGGGATGATATCATTGTTAAAGGGGTGTAGGCTGTGGTGGAAGCGGTTAGAGCAGGCGTTCGTCCGGAGATGCTTTTTTCTCCTCCATGATGAAGTCATTTAATCTCCTTATTGCTGCAGGAGTGGTTGAGGTGTTGCGCTAATCTGATTGGGTTAAAATCACCGGGAAGGTGCCGGTAATTCCCCCCCCACACACACGCACACCACCAAAGAACTCCAGAACAGAAGCTCGTACCAGCCACCGTAGTTTTCCGTCTCCTCTAGACCTGGGTCACCTGGCGGCCATATTGGTCAGTTGGATGGGGAAACATTCTAGATTCTTGGGGAAACCGTGACAACGATTAGTCCTGCATTCCATTTCCCCAATCTGTAGCGATTAGAATGCATTTCCCCTAAGATTCCAGAAGGTTTCCCCGCCCAACTAACCAAAATGGCCGCTAGGTGACTAAGGTCTGTTCACCCATAAACGATCACTGTCCTTGGTTTGTGCGTGATGCTAATGTCCTCCATTGAATCTGATGCATTCCATGTTAGCATTAGCCTTGAAGGAGCGGCCCCCATCAGCTCTGTAGCAGATCATTTAGTTAGCTTCTGGTTAGGGTTTGATTTCATCATTTCATCCTCTGTTGTTGCTGTCCCAGCTCTGTGCTGACCCTCTGTGTTTTAAATGATGAGGACGAGGAAACAGGAGAACATGGTCTCTGATCTCTGAGAGCTCATGTCCTGTTTTCATTTGATACGAAGGTTTTAGAGTACTGCTGCAGCGCTTTTCAAAATGAATGTGAATATAATGGATGTGTGTGTGTGTGTGTGTGTGTGTGTGTGTGTGTGTGTGTGTGGGTGGTGTGGGTGGGTGGGTGGGTGGGTGGGTGGGTGGGTGGGTGGGTGTGTGGGTGTGTTCATCACACCCAAAGCTGGACTTGTTTTACAAATATTAAATAATAAACAATAATAGGAAATATAGTCATTATGTAATGCTGATGAGCATGACAATGACAATATAAACAATGATTTGTTGCTTTCATAGCTAGATTTGAGATATTAGATGATCGATCACGGTGACTGACGGAGACAGATGTTTCTAACGTTCCAGCAGAATACTGGAAACCGTATGAGTCACCAAAGAGGATTCTGGGAAATGCAAATTTGGGACTAATCAATCGTTTAAGGCAAACCAAATCTTTCTTGTCATCCAGCTGGACTGCAGAGCTCGTGGTGGTCTGCAACCAGATCCCACCAGAGCGGGAGGAAGCACTCCCCAGTAATGGAGGATCCACTGGGAACTATGACTCACGCCAGTTCATGTCCAGCCGGCTCCCATTTCACGGTCAAAACCCCAGCGCGTGCCTCGTGAAACGGCCCATCGCGTCTCAAGCACAGCAGTAAAGAGAGCAGATTTGAGTGTGAAACAGGGTTCAGTCCCGGGCTTCACGCAGCTCTGGGCTCAGTGGGAAACGTTTCAGGGTTCATTTGTGTACGCTTTGACCCGTAAACCTTCGCTGCTCCGAAATCTGAAGTGCGCTCTGATTCAGCGACGTGACCGCGTTCCTCTGTGACAGTGCGTTCTTTAAGTGCTGCCATTTTGTTTTGACCTTGTATTCTGCCTGAGTCGACACCCGGGCTAGCTCTGTGGGGGAGGGGCTGCCGGCGCCGTGCATCTCTGCTTCTGGACGTTTGCATTAATACTTCTGTTGTGCCGGAGGACAGTGAGTCAGAGAGCCTTTCAGGTTCCCAGGATATCACACATAACAGGAACACAGAGTGCTTTATTGGTTCATGGAACAGTTGTAAAAAAAAAGAAAAAAAAGAATGGATTTAATATTACACCTCGAGAAATACAAAGGCACAGTTTTATCTACGTGATTTATACTTTGATTATATCGTTGTTTGAATGCGATGATAGTTACCTCAAAATACTTTGAAGTAGTTTGAGAACACGGATGTTACAGCTGTAGTTAGACTCTAGTTGTGTGTTTCCGGTTAGTTTAGTGTGATGCATTAAGTCCAGCTCTGAGCATCTCTAGAGGACTGGCCTCGTACCTCTGTTAGCTCTGTAAGTCCTGTTAGCTCTGTAAGTCCTGTTAGCTCTGTAAGTCCTGTTAGCTCTGTAAGTCCTGTTAGCTCTGTAAGTCCTGTTAGCTCTGTAAGTCCTGTTAGCTCTGTAAGTCCTGTTAGCTCTGTTAGCTCTGTAAGTCCTGTTAGCTCTGTTAGCTCTGTAAGTCCTGTTAGCTCTGTAAGTCCTGTTAGCACTTTTTAGCTGTTGGCATTTTTAGCTCTGTTGGAATTGCTAGCTCTGTTAGAATTGTCAGCTCTTTTAGCATTGTTACCTCGGTTAGCTCTGTTAGCGTTGTTAGCACTGGTAGCTCTGTTATCACTCTTAGCACTGTTAGCTCTTAATGCACTGTTAGCCCCGTTAGCACAAGGCATCCGTGAGCCAGCCAGGATCCAGTTTCAGCTGCTCCAGTCTCCCTCTCGCCCTGCTCTGACCCGGGGCTTCTGTCCATCTTTCAGCCATCATCAACCCCAAGCAGCCCAAAGAGAACAAGAGCTTCAACTTTGACTACTCCTACTGGTCCCACACTACTGTAAGTAACTACTCTTACTGGTCCCACTTTAAGTAACTACTCTTACTGGTCCCACTTTAAGTAACTACTCTTACTGGTCCCACACTACTGTAAGTAACTACTCTTACTGGTCCCACTTTAAGTAACTACTCTTACTGGTCCCACTTTAAGTAACTACTCTTACTGGTCCCACACTACTGTAAGTAACTACTCTTACTGGTCCCACACTACTGTAAGTAACTACTCTTACTGGTCCCACTCGACTGTAAGTAACTACTCTTACTGGTCCCACACTACTGTAAGTAACTACTCTTACTGGTCCCACACTACTGTAAGTAACTACTCTTACTGGTTCCACTCGACTGTAAGTAACTACTCTTACTGGTCCCACACTACTGTAAGTAACTACTCTTACTGGTCCCACTCGACTGTAAGTAACTACTCTTACTGGTCCCACACTACTGTAAGTAACTACTCTTACTGGTCCCACACTACTGTAAGTAACTACTCTTACTGGTCCCACTCGACTGTAAGTAACTACTCTTACTGGTCCCACTCGACTGTAAGTAACTACTCTTACTGGTCCCACACTACTGTAAGTAACTACTCTTACTGGTCCCACACTACTGTAAGTAACTACTCTTACTGGTCCCACTCGACTGTAAGTAACTACTCTTACTGGTCCCACACTACTGTAAGTAACTACTCTTACTGGTCCCACTCGACTGTAAGTAACTACTCTTACTGGTCCCACACTACTGTAAGTAACTACTCTTACTGGTCCCACTCGACTGTAAGTAACTACTCTTACTGGTCCCACACTGCTGTAAGTAACTACTCTTACTGGTCCCACACTACTGTAAGTAACTACTCTTACTGGTCCCACACTACTGTAAGTAACTACTCTTACTGGTCCCACACTACTGTAAGTAACTACTCTTACTGGTCCCACACTACTGTAAGTAACTACTCTTACTGGTCCCACACTACTGTAAGTAACTACTCTTACTGGTCCCACACTACTGTAAGTAACTACTCTTACTGGTCCCACTCGACTGTAAGTAACTACTCTTACTGGTCCCACTCGACTGTAAGTAACTACTCTTACTGGTCCCACACTACTGTAAGTAACTACTCTTACTGGTCCCACACTACTGTAAGTAACTACTCTTACTGGTCCCACTCGACTGTAAGTAACTACTCTTACTGGTCCCACACTACTGTAAGTAACTACTCTTACTGGTCCCACACTACTGTAAGTAACTACTCTTACTGGTCCCACTCGACTGTAAGTAACTACTCTTACTGGTCCCACACTACTGTAAGTAACTACTCTTACTGGTCCCACTCGACTGTAAGTAACTACTCTTACTGGTCCCACTCGACTGTAAGTAACTACTCTTACTGGTCCCACACTACTGTAAGTAACTACTCTTACTGGTCCCACACTACTGTAAGTAACTACTCTTACTGGTCCCACTCGACTGTAAGTAACTACTCTTACTGGTCCCACACTACTGTAAGTAACTACTCTTACTGGTCCCACACTACTGTAAGTAACTACTCTTACTGGTCCCACACTACTGTAAGTAACTACTCTTACTGGTCCCACACTACTGTAAGTAACTACTCTTACTGGTCCCACACTACTGTAAGTAACTACTCTTACTGGTCCCACACTACTGTAAGTAACTACTCTTACTGGTCCCACACTACTGTAAGTAACTACTCTTACTGGTCCCACACTACTGTAAGTAACTACTCTTACTGGTCCCACTCGACTGTAAGTAACTACTCTTACTGGTCCCACACGACTGTAAGTAACTACTCTTACTGGTCCCACTCGACTGTAAGTAACTACTCTTACTGGTCCCACACTACTGTAAGTAACTACTCTTACTGGTCCCACACTACTGTAAGTAACTACTCTTACTGGTCCCACTCGACTGTAAGTAACTACTCTTACTGGTCCCACACTACTGTAAGTAACTACTCTTACTGGTCCCACACTACTGTAAGTAACTACTCTTACTGGTCCCACACTACTGTAAGTAACTACTCTTACTGGTCCCACTCGACTGTAAGTAACTACTCTTACTGGTCCCACACTACTGTAAGTAACTACTCTTACTGGTCCCACACTACTGTAAGTAACTACTCTTACTGGTCCCACTCGACTGTAAGTAACTACTCTTACTGGTCCCACACTACTGTAAGTAACTACTCTTACTGGTCCCACACTACTGTAAGTAACTACTCTTACTGGTCCCACACTACTGTAAGTAACTACTCTTACTGGTCCCACACTACTGTAAGTAACTACTCTTACTGGTCCCACTCGACTGTAAGTAACTACTCTTACTGGTCCCACACTACTGTGTGCACCACTGCTCTGGTTCCAACACACACGCATGGGAAGAATTACACGCACGCAGTCAAATGTTAACAGGTTGGGAAAAATCCAAGATACACACACACACACACACACACTCACACACACACACACACACACACACACACACACACACACACACACACACACACACACACACACACACACACACACACACACACACACACACACACACGGTGACCCTGTAAACATAAACTCTGAACAAAGCAAATGTATTGTTGTGTCTTTATAATCATTTACCATGTGTCACTGAAGAACCAAGTTAGGTTAGAGCCAGCTGTTCTACATTGAGAACACCTAAAGATGTATTTATAAATATGGAACATGGTACGATAATAATAACAGCGGATGTTGTGTGCGTGCAGCCGGAGGACTCGAACTTTGCGTCCCAGGTCCGGGTCTACAAAGACATCGGGGAGGAGATGCTCCTCCACGCCTTTGAGGGCTACAACGTCTGCATCTTCGCCTACGGTCAGACGGGAGCCGGCAAGTCCTACACCATGATGGGCAAGCAGGACGTCAAGGACCAGCAAGGAATCATTCCCCTGGTAGGGAACCTCACCCTCTCACTTCACCTCTCACCCTCTCACTTCATCTCTCACCCTCTCCCTTCACCTCTCACCCTCTCACTTCACCTCTCACCCTCTCCCTTCACCTCTCACCCTCTCACTTCACCTCTCACCCTCTCACTTCACCTCTCACCCTCTCACTTCATCTCTCACCCTCTCCCTTCACCTCTCACCCTCTCACTTCACCTCTCACCCTCTCCCTTCACCTCTCACCCTCTCACTTCACCTCTCACCCTTTCACCCTCTCACTTCACCTCTCACCCTCTCACCCTCTTACTTCACATCTCACCCTTTCACCCTCTCACTTCACATCTCACCCTCTCACCCGGTAACTGTATAATTTATAAGAAAAATATGTAATGTAACTGAGAGTAGTTTCAGTACGTTTTTGACTGTTAAGTTATCCCCATTTGTTAGAATAACTGTTAAAGGTCTTTAAGGTCGCGTACTTAAAAAGGGGAGCGGTCAAGCTTGCTGTTTCCTAAAACCGTCTGCAATGTTGGACTTTTGAGAAAAAGATCGGACCCGTCGCGTCACTTTACCAAATCAGTCCGCTAGAGAACGCGAATCCCTGACCAATGACGTAAATCGTCCAATTCTTCCACGATTTGTGAGGGCAAAATTAGCAAGCATGAAGTACGTGGTCGTAGAGTTCAAATAAGGAATCCTTGTGTGGTTGCTGTTGAGACCATTTAAAGCTTTCTACACCGTTTGTAAAAGCCAACAGCAATCTAAATGTGTGTGTGTCTCGTATGTAACACTTAATGTCTTGTGTTAATATTTTTAACTGTGTTGCTCCCACCAGCTCTGTGAAGACCTTTTCACCAAGTTCAACGACAGCAACATCGACAACAACATGTCCTACTCTGTAGAGGTGAGCTCTCAAGGCCTCCTCTGATTGGCTGCCCAGCGCATGACATCATAGAAATACTTCCTGCTTCTCTGAAATCCAGCAGAGGATCAGGGAGAGACAGCCAAACATGGACGATGCACCGGCCTGTCTAAAACCCTCCGTGCCGAACCCCTCTCTCTGTGTGCAGGTGAGCTACATGGAGATCTACTGTGAGCGTGTGCGTGACCTGCTGAACCCCAAGAACAAGGGTCACCTGAGGGTCCGCGAACACCCCCTGATGGGGCCCTACGTGGAGGACCTGTCCAAGCTGGCCGTCACCTCCTACAACGACATCCAGGACCTCATGGACTCTGGGAACAAGGCCAGGTGAGGAGCACAGCTTCCCTGCTCTGACCAGGCCGCGACAGAACATCTGGAGCGTGTTCACTAGCTCCAGGAAGCCCTAGTACACCCGCTGCTCCTGGCGACAGAACATCTGGAGCGTGTTCACTAGCTCCAGGAAGCCCTAGTACACCCGCTGCTCCTGGCGACAGAACATCTGGAGCGTGTTCACTAGCTCCAGGAAGCCCTAGTACACCCGCTGCTCCTGGCGACAGAACATCTGGAGCGTGTTCACTAGCTCCAGGAAGCCCTAGTACACCCGCTGCTCCTGGCGACACAACATCTGGAGCGTGTTCACTACCTCCAGGAAGCCCTAGTACACCCGCTGCGCCTGGCGACACAACATCTGGAGCGTGTTCACTAGCTCCAGGAAGCCCTAGTACACCCGCTGCTCCTGGCGACACAACATCTGGAGCGTGTTCACTAGGTCCAGGAAGCCCTAGTACACCCGCTGCTCCTGGCGACACAACATCTGGAGCGTGTTCACTACCTCCAGGAAGCCCTAGTACACCCGCTGCGCCTGGTGACACAACATCTGGAGCGTGTTCACTAGCTCCAGGAAGCCCTAGTACACCCGCTGCTCCTGGCGACACAACATCTGGAGCGTGTTCACTACCTCCAGGAAGCCCTAGTACACCCGCTGCGCCTGGCGACACAACATCTGGAGCGTGTTCACTAGCTCCAGGAAGCCCTAGTACACCCGCTGCGCCTGGTGACACAACATCTGGAGCGTGTTCACTAGCTCCAGGAAGCCCTAGTACACCCGCTGCGCCTGGCGACACAACATCTGGAGCGTGTTCACTAGCTCCAGGAAGCCCTAGTACACCCGCTGCGCCTGGTGACACAACATCTGGAGCGTGTTCACTAGCTCCAGGAAGCCCTAGTACACTCGCTGCAGCTGGCTGACCAGGAAGTCTTAGGATACATCCATGAGTTATGCTCGTGTTTGGTGACCTACATGGTCCCCGTTGGTGACCAGGACATATAGCAAAGAACGTAACATCTGCTGCTATTTTAGCTTGTGAGCAGCTTCGTACATCCATGGCTGGATCACACCGGAGAACCACACCGTAGTACTGTGTAGTTCCCTAGGGTACCACATCACTTATTCCAGGTTGTGTATAAGTACTGTGTAATTCTAGGTACACAGCACCCACCAGATTGTGTATCCGGTACACGACACAGAATGTTTAGACTTCCTGGTCACCAAGTCAAGTCACGGGTTATTGAGGAACGCAGTGTTTGACTCCGAATGAGTCATCAGATTCAATGAATGAATTAGGATTTCTTCTTCATTGAAGTTATCTGTAGTACCACACTACTCTACTACAGTACAGTAATAATCAGTGACCCACTTATGGGCTTTCTGTCCGGGAATGAAGCGCTCTGAATACCTCCAACATCAGGGTTATAAATGGATGATTTAACACGGAGTTCAGATGTATCAAAGATATGAGACATGCTGTATGCTAGCACAAATTATACTATAATAATCTGTGTGGATGCCATGAGCGTTTTGAATCTCTCTTCAAACCGCGTATTGAAAAGGGTTGCGAGATGGCGATGCGAAGAGAGATGTTTTCCTCCTATAAAGAGGCTGGAACGGTAGAACGATAGATGCAGACAACCGTTGATCCGAAACATCGCTGTGATGGGCTTACTTCTAAATATTCGAAGATTCGTAGCCCTTGCAATTACTAAACAAGATTTGTGACAATTGACACAGCCTATGGTGCGACGCTGTGGTAGAAAGGATTAATTATCTCTTAATAATATAAGGTACCTGAACATTGATTGAGTCTTATCAGACGTTAATAGCACGATTCTTCATTAATCTTTAATTATTAAATATGCAGTCAGCCATTTCTGCTCGCCACACTTTTGTTTTAGATTCAATTGGGTTTTGATTGAGTCTCAGCGGTTCTCATGTACTGATGATGATTTGACTCAATCAAAACACAAGTTAAAGCGGTACGGGCAAAAATGGCGGATCGCAGCTTTAAGTATAATTGTATCGAATGTTAACATAATCTCTGTTGGTTTAGTGGGATCTTTGTATCAGCTCACCACTGGTCCATCACTGTTCCTTTTCTAACCCAACATCAGGGTTATCCTTTTTTAAGTCCTTAATGATTCTGTTCTGTTGGCTTTGCTCTGTGGATCCGTTTTGCAGCAGTCCCACTTAACAATCCCCCAGCCTGAACCGCTGCCAGCTTTACTGCTCTCGACCCTGCACTCATCCAATCCATGTCGATTTTGCCTGTGCTGTAAATCACAGGCTTTTCCCCAAAGACCCTGATGACAAGTGAGAGCGTGGAACAATCAAAGCCATCAAAATTGGTGTTGCTGCGAAACACTTCCTAGTGTTGCACAACCTATGTGCATTATAATAACCAAACACAATATATGATATAGAGGCTTAACTTACAGTTAGTTCCATGACATGTTAATCATAGAAAAGAGAAAACACTTTTTGGACCATTATTGTAAAAAGATCTGGTCAAGCTGTGCATGTTAACTTAACTCAGTCTAGTTATTATTATTATTTTAAACCACTAATCAGCAAGTAATTGGTTGAACCTGCGAATCAGTCGACTTGGGAAATCCAAGGAGCTTTGTATTTGAACGTGGACGGTTCATACTAGAGTGCGTTCCCTGCAGGACCGTGGCGGCCACCAACATGAACGAGAGCAGCAGTCGTTCGCACGCCGTCTTCAACATCATCTTCACCCAGAAGCGCCGCGACGCAGACACCGACAACACTTCTGAGAAGGTACACCATGGGGGGGGTCTGTTTGGGTAGGTTTGTAGACAGGTGTGTACCAGGTATAGACTAAGTGTAGACAGGTGTGTACCAGGTATAGACTAGGTGTAGACAGGTGTGTACCAGGAATAGACTAGGTGTAGACAGGTGTGTACAAGGTGTAGACCAGGTGTAGACAGGTGTGTACAAGGTGTAGACCAGGTGTAGACAGGTGTGTACCAGGTATAGACTAGGTGTAGACAGGTGTGTACCAGGAATAGACTAGGTGTAGACAGGTGTGTACCAGGAATAGACTAGGTGTAGACAGGTGTGTACCAGGTGTGTACCAGGTGTGTACCAGGTGTGTACCATGTATAGACTAGGTGTAGAGAGGTGTGTACCAGGTATAGACTAGGTGTAGACAGGTGTGTACCAGGAATAGACTAGGTGTAGACAGGTGTGTACCAGGAATAGACTAGGTGTAGACAGGTGTGTACCAGGTGTGTACCAGGTGTGTACCATGTATAGACTAGGTGTAGAGAGGTGTGTACCAGGTATAGACTAGGTGTAGACAGGTGTGTACCAGGAATAGACTAGGTGTAGACAGATGTGTACCAGGTATAGACTAGGTGTAGACAGGTGTGTACCAGGTATAGACTAGGTGTGTCCAAGGTGTGTGGCATGTATAGAACAGGTGTAGACAGGTGTGTGCCAAGTGTAGACAAGGTGCGTACCAGTTTTAGACCTGGTCTAGACAGGTGTGTACAAGGTGTAGACCAGGTGTAGATAGATGTGAACCATGTATGTACCAGGTGTAGACAGGTGTGTACAAGGTGTAGACTAGGTGTGCACCATGTGTATATTAGGTGTGTACCAGGTGCAGACAGGTGTGTGCCAGGTGTGTACCAGGTGCAGACAGGTGTGTACCAGGTGTTCTGACCCCTGTTGTGTTGCAGGTGAGTAAGATCAGCCTGGTGGATCTGGCGGGCAGCGAGCGGGCCGACTCCACCGGCGCCAAGGGAACCAGACTCAAGGTGACGGCCCACAATCCTTTGCTTCTCATTCAAATCCATCAAATGACACTGAGAGAATACTTTGGAAGGGTTATATATTCTTACACTGGCACAGTGTATCACTCTTCAAATGTATGTTAATATTAGTATGGCTTCATACTAATGCTAGGCATGACCATAGATAGCTATACTGGTATACATGTATGCATGCACATCTGTTCTCCACTGTTCACCCCATGTAAATCCCAGAATTTGCCATCTGGGATTATAAAGTACCGCTTTATCTTATTCTAAACCTTGTGTCTGGCTGCAGGAAGGAGCGAACATCAACAAGTCCCTCACCACCCTCGGGAAGGTTATCTCCGCCCTGGCAGAAGTGGTACGCAACACCAGACATTATCTCTTCCTCTGTATGCGTCTAGATTCATCCGCAATTATTTCACGGCATCTGCATGGCATGCAGTCGTTTGCTTGGTCTACTTGATCTCATTATGAGCCCTGATGAATTGGTGCTACTGCTGAACAAAATCTTTTCATTGTTTTTGCTCTGCTCTTCGCCCTTTCCTCAGGACTCTGGACCAAACAAGGTAGGTTGTTGTCGAGATCAGACACCGCAAACTGGCCCTTACAATCTTTTCATAGCTCCAAATATGATGTACTTCAGTGGAAAATGAGCTTATTCATGGCTGCATTCGGCCATGAGTAAGCTCATGTTCATGGAGGTTCATATTTTGAACACATCCAGCCAGTAGGTGGCTCCACGTGAACGTGTTCTCTCCGTGTGCTACCGTCCTGACAGAACAAGAAGAAGAAGAAGGTGGAGAACCACATCCCCTACAGAGACTCTGTGTTGACCTGGCTCCTCCGCGAGAACCTGGGTAGGAGCATGTTGTAGCTTCCTCCATCTGCAAATCCATGTGACACGACCATGTGACCAAACCATGTGACACAGCCATGTTACAGGACCATGTTGTAGCTTCCTCCATCCACACGACCCATGTGACACGACCCATGTGACACGACCCATGTGACACGACCCATGTTTTTTCCCCTCCATCCACACGACTGTGCTACTGTGCGGTACTCCGTGTCTCCAGTTGACCTTGTCCTCCTCCTCTTCTCAGGAGGGAACTCTCGGACGGCGATGGTGGCCGCGCTGAGTCCTGCAGACATCAACTACGATGAAACCCTGAGCACCCTCAGGTAACGCTTCCTGTTCTCGTGAGAACAATAATAACGCTACGTTACTGTGGAGCGCGTCTCAAGGGACTCAAAGACATCCGTTCTCCAACTGTCCAAAGTTCACCTGAGGGCAGGAAGTAAAAGACAAACAAAACGACACACATTTGAGACGTATTTGCCCATAAGTTGAGTCCATGGGCGTGGCTATCTGCATGGTGGTGTTAGCTTACCTCCGCTAACACCAAGCTAACGCTAAGCTAACAGCTAACACCAGGCTAGATGTCCACCCACCTGAATGAATCCCCTCCTCCAACAGGTACGCGGACCGAGCCAAGCAGATCCGCTGCAACGCGGTGATCAACGAAGACCCCAACAACCGGCTGGTGAGGGAGCTGAAGGACGAGGTGTCGCGCCTCAGGGACCTGCTGCTGGCCCAGGGCCTGGGGGACATCATCGAGAGTAAGGACCACGCCCTGTTCCGGGGGGGCCCTTGTTCTGGGGGGGCCCCCTGTTCTAGGAGGCCCCCTGTTGTGGGGGCCCCCTGTTCTAGGAGGCCCCCTGGGGCTGAAACAACGGGAATAATTATTAACCGTAATCATTATGAAGTGTAATAATTCATAATGGTTATAATAATTATTTGTTATTATTGTTTATTTATTATCAATACGTACACTTCAAGTGTCCTTCAAACAATCCCTCTCATCTCCTCCCCTTCCTCACTGTTGTTTCACCCTCTGTGTTCTCATAAACTACACCAGTGTTAAAGAGTAACAGTCAAAATACAAACTGCAGCGACAGCTCCCCCTCTGGTGAAATACGGCTATTGCACTTAAAATACAAAAGTGACATCACCGGTCATTGAGCCAATTGGAAGCAGGAATTGCATCATTAGCACGTGTTTGACCAGAGGAGGCGCTGTCACTGCTGTTTGAATGGCATGTTTAGCTATTCTTTCAATATTGTCATGAGAATGTCTGGACTTTCTTGCACCAATTGAGCTAGTTGAACCTCTGGATGATGCGGTTGCACCATGTGACCCAGAGAGATGGAGTTGTGTTCAAGACAACCTGGGACATCAGAACCACCAAATCAAAACATTAGGTTTTGGACTTTCCAACACATCGTTGGTTTGGAAAGTGATTAACACTTAAAATGTCACCTTGTCTCTTTTGTCTTTCTATTTTTCTCTTCTTCTCTTCTTCACTTCCTTCTCTCAGCATATCGGGGTTCTGGAACCGAGATAGCCGGTTTGAAATGTGTGTTTCTGTGGCTTTCGCTTCCGCTCTTTTTTCGCATCTTAGCACGGCTAGCATCTTAGCACGGCTAAAATCGTAGCACGGCTAAGATCTGAGCACGGCTAGCATTGGAGCATGGCTAGCATCTGAGCACGGCAAGCATTTTAGCACCCGTAGCATCTTTGCACGGCTAGCATCATTAGCATGGGTAGCATCATTAGCATGGGTAGCATCTGCGCGCGGCTAGCATCTGAGCATGCCTAGCATCATTAGCACGGCTGGCATCGTTAGCACGGCTGGCATCGTTAGCACGGCTGGCATCGTTAGCACAGCTAGCATCAGCGGCATGCTTATTGTTGTCTTTTGAGTAAGTCTTAGACACCTTCCTGTCTCTGCAGCACCATCGTAGGATAGCCAGCTGATTGTGAGACAATGGGAAATTAACGAGTGCCCCATTGATTGGTTGATTGATTGATTGCTCGGTTGGAACAGTATTTAAATGGTATTACCTATTGATTATGCAGACGTGATGTAGTCTTTATAAACCATACGTCTCTGTAAAGTATCAGTTGTCCTGATTGATTCCTGATGCATGCAGATATTGATAGTCTTGGATCTATTTCTACGCCTGCGTAACTTTGGTGCTGTTGAGACATTCAAAGAGGTGTTGATGCAGCATTTTGGCTGGGCTGGAACGTGGGCGGGGTGAGGGTGGAGGAAAAGGCATCCGAATAAACCGAATCAGACTCCACCAGAGACTGCTGCGGGGTAACGAAAGGCAGGCGACCAAAACCCGACTCAGGATTAAATCTTTAATAAGGCTAGACACCGACGCTGCATTGCTCACCCGGTGTGTGGTGAGGGTTATTGCGCCCCACCCAGGTGGGTGCTAAACGCTGGTATGAGAGGAGGTGTGATGTCCCGCGCGCGCGCGCGCTATGTAATGGGCTCTGAGTGCCTGTTAAAGCGCTACATGAACGCGGTGAATTATTATGATCGTTAGCTGAAACGTTGAGCTCGTGCTCTCGAGTGGGTCTGCTGCAGTCAGGTTTATTTGCTTGTCCCGTTCTGCAGCGTTCCGCAGCATTCCCCGCCCCCCTCACACCCAACGTCCTCTACAGGGCAGCCACAAAAAGGAAGGCATACTTGAGGAATACTATCTAGGAGGGCTCCTTCCTGCCCGGGAGGACAACCGCCATTAGTGTGGCTTGTGTTCCTCCCATTCCGGATGTCCGTCACGGCAGCGGTTTGGGAATGTTCTACCGTCCGTCTGAGGACCCGTTAGGAGGCCCGCGGGATACGGGCGTCTAGACGCGATCCGTCGTCCCCGGGGCTTTGTCGCTCTGCGTTGCCATGGCAACACCCGGTGGCTGACGCGATTCATCCCGCCGGACGTAATTAAGGAGGGCCATGGCGTTCCCGGGGAAATTGTCACATCGCGTAGCGAGGAAGAGCATGGTGAACTCCGCAGGGGCCCTCAGAGGAACCTCTGAGGGTTAGAGGCCCTCAGAGGTTCCTCTGAGGGTTAGAGGCCTCTGAGGGTTAGAGGGCCCTCAGAGGTTCCTCTGAGGGTTAGAGGCCTCTGAGGGTTAGAGGGCCTCTGAGGGCCTCTGAGGGTTAGAGGCCTCTGAGGGTTAGAGGGCCTCTGAGGGTTAGAGGGCCTCTGAGGGTTAGAGGGCCTCTGAGGGTTAGAGGGCCTCTGAGGGCCTCTGAGGGTTAGAGGCTTCTGAGGGTTAGAGGCCCTCAGAGGTACCTCTGAGGGTTAGATGCCTCTGAGGGTTAGAGGCCGTCTGAGGGTTAGAGGCCCTCAGAGGCCCTCTGAGGGTTAGAGGGCCTCTGAGGGCCTCTGAGGGCCGGGGATCTGAGCGACGCCACCGCAAGAATACGAAGGCGTCGTAGTGCCAACTTAGTTTCACATACAGTTAAATTGCTGGGTGAAGGAACACAAGGTACAACAATAAAAACAAAATAACTACACAGGACATAATGCTAAACCAAATACACACCGCATCGCGGCCGTTAGAAAGCCTCAGTAATGTGTGTTCCTCTGGCCTATCAGACGCTGCTATTAATGTTATGATCCCTCCAGGAAGTGTCTGGTCCGCCTCCGAGACAGGAAACAGAGGCGTGTCGTTCCGTGGTCCATGACTAGAGCAGAGCTTAGTGAGCACTTCAATATCCCTTTGGGTATATTATATTATATATATAAATTCAAAATATACGTACACACATCGCTTCAAAATCCAAGTCACTTCGTTCACATTCGAGATGCCGAGTCCCTGGCAGCCATGTTGTTGTGAGACGTTCGATTTCGTGTGTTTGAGGTAATTCAGCGTGCGGTTCTTCACCACCGAGAGGTCCTTCAACGCATCGCCGTGCGCTACGCTCGCGCCCAATCGCAGGGAACTAAAAACTAGAGAGCAGGCAGGTAGCCAAAGACAAGTTGAGTAAGATCCAAAAGACATGCCGGAAGGACACGGGTGAAACACGGCACACGGTGAGATAAAAAAGAACCGATCAACGGGGGGAGAACTATTGGAAGTTAAAATACACCGGTGAACGAGCCGTCAACACAGGTGATGTGTGGCCAGCGAGACACCAGCAGTGATCCGGGTCGGGCCCGTGTGGGGACCCCCGGGTCGGGCCCGTGTGGGGGCCCCCGTGTGGGGACCCCCGGGTGCTGAAGGGTTTTACCGTCGGACCCCAGGTGGTCTGCCGCCTCTGCTGTCTGCATCTGTTCCGTTGCTTCCCGTGCGATCGGCTTTTGAAGCGTGCCGTGGCTGCTGCTCCATCGACGTGCTTCGCTCCTCACGTTTCCTCTGAGTCCGTTTGTCCTTTCTAGCTTTCAAATGATCCTCTCTCTCTTCCTCTCCCTTCTGCGCCCCCTCTTCTCTTCTTGCTTCTCTCTCTGTCTGCTTCTTCCTGCGTTTTGTCCTCGCTCACCCCCAACTCCCCTCACCCCCAACTCTCCTCACCCCCTCACCCCCTCGCCCCCTCACTCCCTCACCCCCCTCACTCCCTCACCTCCCTCTTTCCTTCACCCCCTCACCCCCAATTCTCCTCACCCCCTCGCCCCCTCACTCCCTCACCTCCCTCACCTCCCTCACTCCCTCACTCCCTCACCTCCCTCACTCCCTCACTCCCTCACCTCCCTGACTCCCTCACCTCCCTGACTCTCTCATCCCTCACCTCCCTGACTTCCCCATCGACCTCACTTCCTGTGTACAGCCCCCCCCCCCTCCCTGACAGACGTGACCGATTTCAAGAACAATAACAATAAACGCCAGGCTGTCAATCAAAAGGATGATCTCTCCACAGTGACCAATAGCATGACAGGGATGAGCCCCTCCCCCTCCCTGTCGGTGCTGTCCAGTCGGGCCGGCTCCATCGCCAGCCTCCACGACCGCATCATGTTCAGCCCGGGCAGCGAGGAGGCCATTGAACGCCTCAAGGTGATCACACACCGATCACGCATTGATCATGTATTGATTACGAATCGATAATGTGTTGACTAGTGTTGTTAACTTACACTCACGCATTGATAATGTATTGATAACATATTGATAATGTATTGATAAGGTGTGGACAATTTATTGATAATGTTGCATTCCCGAATTGTTGTTTTAATTACCAGGAAACCGAAAAAATTATCGCTGAACTCAACGAGACCTGGGAGGAGAAGCTCCGTCGCACTGAAGCCATCCGAATGGAAAGGTGGGATCTGGCTATTACCTGGCTAGAACCTGGCTATTACCTGGCTAGAACCTGGATATTACCAGGATATTACCTGGATATTACCTGGCTAGTACCTGGCTAGAACCTGGCTATTACCTGGCTAGAACCAGGATATTACCTGGATATTACCTGGCCAGTCTCTAGATATTACTTGGATATTACCTGGCTAGTACCTGGATAGAACCTGGATATTAACTGGCTAGAACCTGGCTATTACCTGGCTAGAACCTGGATATTACCAGGATATTACCTGGATATTACCTGGCTAGTACCTGACTAGAACCTGGATATTACCTGGCTATTACCAGAATATTACCTGGATATTACCTGGATAATACCATGACTATTACCTGGCTAGAACCTGGATATTACCAGGATATTACCAGGATATTACCAGGATATTACCAGGATATTACCTGGCTAGAACCTGGATATTACCTGGCTAGAACCTGGATATTACCTGGCTAGAACCTGGATATTACCTGGCTAGAACCTGGATATTACCTGGATATTACCAGGATATTACCTGGATATTACCTGGATATTGTCTGGCAGGTCCCTGGCTAGTACCTGGCTATTACCTAGCTAGCACCTGGTTATTACTCGGCTAGCTCCATGGATATAACCTGGCTATTGTATTTCTAACAAATAGCAATATTCTGTTTATTATTTGGTTATTTTATGGTTAATAAATAGTTTATTGAAAACTATATTTTGGTATTTACCTGGCTATAACCTGGCCATTACGTGGCTGTTACCTGGTTAATAAATGGGTTAAAAAACGACTATATGTTAGTGAATGTCAGTCTATTATCTGTATATGATCCTCTGAGCTGTGAGTGCGAGCTTCTGATTGGCTGGTTCTCTGCTGTCCTCAGAGAGGCTCTGCTGGCTGAGATGGGCGTGGCCATGAGGGAGGATGGAGGAACCCTGGGCGTGTTCTCACCCAAGAAGGTAAGGACAGCAAACATCTCCTCAGGTCCATCTAAACAGCAGTAATAATATGTATGCATCAGGTCCATCTAAACAGCAGTAATAATATATATGCATCAGGTCCATCTAAACAGCAGTAATAATATATATGCATCAGGTCCATCTAAACAGCAGTAATAATATATATGCATCAGGTCCATCTAAACAGCAGTAATAATATGTATGCATATGATTCAAATATAGAGCAGCCAGCTAAACCTGATTGGGGCAAGACAAGATCACGCTTTATTTATCCCAGAAGGGGAATTTAGGTGTTGCAAATACAACAGAGAAGTAAATCAAACAAGAGACGATAAAAATACGAATAACAATGCGAATAAAAACTGCACTACCCATATATACACCCATGTATACAAAAACAAATACATCTAATAAAAGAGAAGTATTTTGTTTAGGATAAGATGTATTTATTGATCTCAGAGGGGAAATTTGAGAAGAACAATGATCAATGAACTGGAGGACTAATCCACTTGTTAATGTGCTAACCTGTAAAGCCTTCAGACAGCCACCGAAAGCCAGAGCCCGTCTTTATAGACACAGTGGGACTGTTCTCTCCCAACGAGGTTCGTAACTTCTGAGTGACTCCATAGAGTCGTACCTCCTTAGTCTACCTGAGAGCTCCTCTACCTTAGTGTTCTTCTACCTGAGCAAATCTTCCACCTGAATCTACCTCTACCTGAGAGCCGCTCTACCTGAGTGCTCTTCTACCTGAGAGCTGCTCTACCCGAGAGCTGCTCTACCCGAGAGCTGCCCTACCTGGGTGACTCTTCTACTTGCATGTCCCTCTACCTGAGTGCTGCTGTACCTGAGAGCTGCTCTATCAATCACCTTCAGACTCCTTAAGCCTTCCAGTTTGACCTATCGGGCGTTCCTTTTCTCTCTCTAACATATGTAACATCTATTGATAATGCATTCATAACATATATCTAAAGGTGAATTGTTTCTGTTAAGACCCCTCATCTAGTGAATCTCAACGAAGATCCCCTGATGTCCGAATGTCTTCTGTACTACATCAAGGATGGAGTGACCAGGTAAGGAGCTCATTGAATTGTCCTGTCACCAGGTAAGAGCGAGCTGAGGTTGGGGTGTGAACCCAGAACCTTCTGCATGTCTTGTGTATTTTCATCCAAGCCCTTCAATGTATTATTTCATTTGGGTTGTTTAAATGTGAGAATGATTGATGTTGCGCAGGGTCGGTCGCGTGGACGCCACCAGTCGCCAGGACATCGTCCTCAGTGGACACTTCATCATGGACGAACACTGTACCTTCACCAGCTCTACAGGCCCTAATGGAGAAGGTGAGCGTCTTCCCTGGGTAATACACGAGCCTAACTAATGCATTAGCCTAGTCAATGCACTAGCCTAGCTAATGCACTAGCCTAGCTCATTCACTAGCCTAGCTAATGTGCTAGCCTGGCCAATGACTCTGGACCGAATCTGAAGTATGGTCATTTCCTAAGATTTCTTGGGTATATTTTGTACTGTTAGACTGTTCGATTACACTCCTAGGGACAAGGTATATTTATCTTCCTTTTAAATCTACTGATCGATTTATTGTTATGGAGCACTGACTGGCGACTCACAAAACCACAATCTCCAAATAGACATTCATCTGTTCGTGTTGATTGGTGGATATTGCATATTGAAGTAGGAGAACCAATCAAAACACAACAGAAGGTGGATACAAACTCAGAGCTCTGCGACTAAGCCATTGTTATCCACCGACTCGTCCGTTGAGGATCTCCAAGCTCTGTTGGGTGGAGCTGCTGTGGGTGGAGCGGCTGTGGGTGGAGCGGTGGAGAGGAGGTTCTTCTGACGTTCCTGCTTGTTCCCTCTGAGCAGCCGTGGTGCTGGAGCCGTGTGAGGATGCCGAGACGTACGTGAACGGGAAGAGGGTGACCGAGCCCACGGTCCTGAAGTCAGGTGAGCTGTCGGGACTTCCACTCTGCGCTCCGTCTTGGAGGTACAAAAGGTTCAGCAAGGTCTCCAAGGATGTACCGACAATCGAGTTGGGTCTTAAACGTTCAGGGTTTGCTACCCATCTGTTCGGTGAACTGAATGGAAGCATATGTAGGAACCCATATTTGGGGTTCTTAGAATAGAAGTATTGACAATCAATTTCTACACTATTGCTATGCCAGTCTTTGGACCCCTATTGGTTGGTATTCTGTTTAGCTCTGAGGGAGCATATTCCATATGCCCTTTAAATAGAATATAAATAACAGTTTAGCCTTGCAATGAACCGGTATCTAATACCAGAGCCGGTCTCAACACTGGTACATCGGAGACGGCCTTGAGTCCTGACCTGGCTTCTGGATTTGGGCCCCTGCAGGGAACCGCATCATCCTGGGGAAGAGCCACGTGTTCCGCTTCAACCACCCAGAACAGGCCCGGGCGGAGCGGGAGAAGACGCCCTGCGCAGAGACCCCCGTGGAGCCCGTGGACTGGGCCTTCGCCCAGAGAGAGCTGCTGGACAAACAGGGCATCGACATGAAGCAGGAGATGGACCAGAGGTAGAGGGGGACCAGGAGACGGGATGGCATAGGGTTGTGGTGTTTGGTCCTCCAGCAGGGAGGGTGGAGGGTCTTATGGTCTCGGGACTCGAGGCTCAATGGAAAGCACTTTGAGATCCATTCTATGTTTCAATGGTGCTTTAGAACTTAATTTAAGCTTACATACTTACTTACTTAATTTCTGAATTACTTACTTACTATCTGGTCTGACCCCATTCAGACAGACAGTCGAAAGCAGACAAAACCAGGTTCACAATATAAAAGTCCTTCAATGTGCTGTAATGTAATTGATCAAAATGAGAGGATTGACTTGCCTGGTTCCAGTAAAAGCCCTCCCCAAGATTCCTCTATCTTGTTTCATAGCATTTTTCATCAGAAACACAGAAGGCCGATGCTCAGACTGCCCTTAATGCTTCATTAAATGCTGCTAATGTTGGTGAACGTGTTGTAATCTATCTATGATGATGTGCTCCCAGACTGCAGGAGCTGGAGGACCAGTACCGTAAAGAACGAGAGGAGGCCAACAACCTTCTGGAGCAACAGAGGCTGGTAGGTTGACAAGCGACAGCTAATCAGAGACCTAGAAATGTGAACGTGAACCTGGTTCCCGGCATGTTTTGCCATTGTTAAGCCACGCCTTGCTATGAGGGTAAATGTGTTTGGTTCAGGACTACGAGAGCAAGCTGGAGGCTCTTCAGAAGCAGGTGGATCGCTGCTTCCCTGACGCCACGGAGGAAGAGGAGGAGCCCGAGGAAGAAGGTAACGCTACACTCAAACTGTTATTTCAGTTGACTTAAGTCATCTCGTAGGGAACACCTGGAGCCATGGCACCTACTGAGCTCTCGGTAATTTAGTCAGAGCGACTCAAATACATGACGGATGCTTTTATCCAAATCCACTCATTAGCCGATCGTCTTACTAACATTAAAGTGCTGCATGACGATATAGGAATCAGGAAGAAATGTCTGGTACATAAAAGTTACATCTCAGGATTACAAAGTGTGGTCCAATTTCAATGTAAGAGCTAAAAACAACAATAAGGAACAAGTCGTTCCTTACGAGGAACAAGTCGTTCCTTACGAGGAACAAGTCGTTCCTTACGAGGGTTCCGAACTTTGGTCGTTCACGTTCCCGTTGTGTTTCCATGGTAACCCACAGTCCAGTGGACGGAGAAGGAGACGGAGCTGGCCGTGTGGGGCTTCCGCAAGTGGAGGTCGTACCAGTTCACCTCCCTGAGAGACCTGCTGTGGGGCAACGCCATCTTCCTGAAGGAGGCCAACGCCATTAGTGTGGAGCTCAAGAAGAAGGTCAGGAAACACATTGATCCCTCACCATCCCTTGTCTCTGATCACTACCATCCCTCGTCTCTGATCACTAGCATCCCTCGTCTCTGATCCCTCACCATCCCTTGTCTCTGATCACTACCATCCCTCGTCTCTGATCACTAGCATCCCTCGTCTCTGATCCCTCACCATCCCTCGTCTCTGATCACTACCATCCCTCGTCTCTGATCCCTCACCATCCCTCGTCTCTGATCCCTCACCATCCCTCGTCTCTGATCACTAGCATCCCTCGTCTCTGATCACTACCATCCCTCGTCTCTGATCACTACCATCCCTCGTCTCTGATCCCTCACCATCCCTCGTCTCTGATCACTACCATCCCTCGTCTCTGATCCCTCACCATCCCTTGTCTCTGATCACTAGCATCCCTCGTCTCTGATCACTAGCATCCCTCGTCTCTGATCCCTCACCATCCCTCGTCTCTGATCACTAGCATCCCTCGTCTCTGATCACTACCATCCCTCGTCTTCTTCTCTCAATGCTTCTAACGATGGGACATATCGGATTTGCATTCATGCTGTGGTTGTAAATGCTGTATGTTACTGTATTGTATTGTTACGTGCAGCCATTAGGACACTGATGTATAACATGTGATCTTACTGCTGTTACTAGTACACTTTTATCCAAAGTGACTTACAGTAAATTCAGACACAGTTCATTAATGAGCAGTTAGGGTTAAAGGGCATCTTAGCTCAAGACATTGGGAATAGAGCCCAGAACCTTTCAGCTGGGAGTCCAGCAGCCTCGCCGCCGTCCTGCTCCCTGAACAACTGATCCAGAGAGATGTAGCCGATGTCCCAGTGTATTTCAACGCTCTGTCACGGGCCGTTTTTGGATTTACAAACGATTTCCGAATGAAATGTGTTTTGACTTTTGACTTTGTTCTGCCCTCTGAACCGACCCCCCCCCCCCCAGGTCCAGTTCCAATTCGTGCTGCTGACGGACACGCTGTACTCCCCGCTGCCCCCTGACCTGCTGCCCCCCGAGGCTGACAAGGACCGCGAAGCAAGGCACTTCCCCCGAACCATCGTCGCCGTGGAGGTGCAGGACCAGAAGAATGGGGCCACCCACTACTGGACCCTGGAGAAGCTGAGGTACGCAGCAGGGGACGGGTCTGGGTCTGTTCTGCATGTGGTCTGGGTCCTCAGTTATGGAGAGGTTTGGGTGGAGTTTGGGTCCTCAGTTATGGAGAGGTTTGGGTGGAGTTTGGGTCCTCAGTTATGGAGAGGTTTGGGTGGAGTTTGGATGGGGTTTTGGGTGGAGTTTGGATCCTCAATTATGGAGAGGTTTGGGTGGAGTTTGGGTCCTCAATTATGGAGAGGTTTGGGTGGGGCTTTGGGTGGAGTTTGGATGGGGTTTTGGGTGGAGTTTGGATCCTCAATTATGGAGAGGTTTGGGTGGGGCTTTGGGTGGAGTTTGGATGGGGTTTTGGGTGGAGGTTGGGTCCTCAATTATGGAGAGGTTTGGGTGGAGTTTGGATGGGGTTTTGGGTGGAGGTTGGGTCCTCGATTATGGAGAGGTTTGGGTGGAGTTTGGGTCCTCAATTATGGAGAGGTTTTGATGGGGCTTTGGGTGGAATTTGGATGGGGTTTTGGGTGGAGGTTTGGGTTGAATTTGGATGGGGCTTTTGAATGGCCTTTGAAGACCCAAACGACGGTCATTGGAAGAGTTCTACTTGACATTTAAAAACCATTTGGCTAACCTAACCATCCATTCGTGCTAATTCTCAGTAATAAGATCCAAACATCCGTTTTGAATCAAACTGATATGCATATCACCGGAGGTCACTATCAGGTAACCCATTCTTCGTCCGCCCCCCAACAGGCAGAGGCTGGACCTGATGAGGGAGATGTACGACCGCGCTGCCGAGGTGCCCAGCGGCAGCGCCGTAGAGGACAGTGAGAGCGTGATGACGGGCGGCGACCCCTTCTACGACCGCTTCCCCTGGTTCCGTCTGGTCGGCAGGTAACGGACCAACCCCCCCCCCCCCCCCCCACGGTGAACCACTTGAATGGCCAACCGCTAACCAATCACTTGGCGATCAACAGCCAATTAGGAGCACGTTTGGGCGGACGTTAACCAACTCAGACAAACACTGAATGAAAGGTCCTCACAGAGCAGCCTGCCAACATCTTGGTTATTGTTCACCATTGAAATCACTTCACTGTTACTGTGTATAGTGATGAACCATATGCTACTATCAAACTGGTCATAAGCGATATTTATATGGAGGGCTTCCTGTTCACAGCATATTCAGGTTGTCTCTCCCAACTGTCTTGTCTACTTATCTTACTTATCTACTGTTGATCACCATCTCCACGTCAAAGATCCTGAAAAAGATCTGAGATCTCAAAGGTGAGGCTTCTCTTGGGGTCGGGATCCGGCCTGGTCCTGGTCTGGTTTGATCCGGTCCGATCCGGTCTGATCCGGTCTTGGAGTGTGTGTGTGTGTGTGTGTGTGTGTGTGTGTGTGTGTGTGTGTGTGTGTGTGTGTGTGTGTGTGTGTGTGTGTGTGTGTGTGTGTGTGTGTGTGTGTGTGTGTGTGTGTGTGTGTGTGTGTGTGTGTGTGTGTGTGTGTGTGTGTGTGTGTGTGCGCTTCTACTCTGACCAACGTACTAACGTAGATCCCGTCCGCCGTGTCTCCGGTTGCCCCAGCAACTTCATTTTCAACGCGTGCATGAGTGAGCGCATGAGCGACCCCACCCCCTCCCCCACGCTGTCCGTGTCGGAGGTGACGGAGCCGGCGGACGAACGCAGGGGGGAGGCGGAGGACCTGGAGGAGTTAGAGGACCTGGAGGATGATGAGATCTTCCTGGACCACCCGTGCTTGGAGCTCGGGGGACAGGATGAGGAGGAGGTGGAGGAGAAGGAGGAGGAGGAGGAGGATGAGGAGGAGGAGGAGGAGGAGGATGAGGAGGAGGAGGATGAGGGAGCGTTCTGCGGAGGCTCCAGCGAAAGCCAGGATCCCTTTTACGACCGCTCTCCAATATTCAGTGTAGTGGGAAGGTTGGTGAGGTTCCAGAGGCCTGCTGGGAAGGAAACTAGCTCTTTCACGCTGAGGGACTCAGGGTGTGCTCCCCCCACTGAGAGGGAGGAACCAATCCTAACCCCGCCCCCACCCCCACCCCCTTCTATCATTATAAACATGACACTTCCATGGATGGACAGCTCCAGGTCCAGAATGTAAAAGTCCTGTTCCATGTTTTTGCGCTGTCCCTGGACTGAGCCAGCAAGCGTCACCATGTGATCAGATCTAGCCAACCGGATGGGTTGGAGCTAACTGGCCAATCAGATGTGTTGGAGTCAACTCGCCAATCCAGTTGGCTAAAAACCCTGTGGAGGACTTTTACTTTCTAAACCAGGAAGTTTCACCACTTCCATTTTGTCAAAATGGCAAACATGTTTTCTTTTTTACGTGTTGTCCACTATCCATTGAAAATCGTTGTTAAAAGTATATTTTGTTGTCGCGCAGACTAAAGTTAAGCCCAGCTAACTTTAGAGACGCTCACATTGCTTCCTGCCCCTCCCCCGACATCATCATCATACCTCCACCCAGCTGGCATCATCGCTCCACCTGTTTGAACTGTACATGGATACAGCTGGAGGTCGCCACACACAGAACACAGAGGCCAACATGTTACCTGTAAGCAGAGGTAGAACATTCCAGTCTCGGTTTTTCTCCGTCAACCCCCAGCTGACTTCACTCCACTGCCTCTGGGCGTAACCCATCCAGATGGTAGGCGGTAAATACTGGGGAGGAGTTCTACTTTCTCCACCTGGAGGAGCCTCCTCTGCCCAGGGATCTACTGTAGGTGCTGAGTACAGTTCAGTCCTGGGCACGACTTTAGAAAACCTGGTAAAAAAAAAAAAACCGAGAGGTTTAATCCAAATTACCATGTCTGTTTTTGTTTTTACAAATCTCTGTTTTTCATAGACAAACTACCTTGTTTTCTAACCCAAAACGGATATCCATTTAGTTTGATTGTGGAATGTCCCCATGCTTAAACTTATACTTGAACTAGTGCTTGAACTAGTTTTTAAACTAGTACTTGAACTAGTACTTATACTAGTACTTGAACTCCTTTTTAAACTAGTTCTTTCCCATTAAATCCTTGCTCTTAGCGATCCATCCGATGCTTTAGCAGCATTCTTCCCCTTTGCTTTCCGCCCTCAAAGTGACTCTTAATTTTGACCTGAACGCCGCCTCAAAAGTTCCTGCTTACTCATCCATCCCTTTAATCTTTTATAGTGCATCATCGCTTACGCCACTCGTGAGATACATTCTGATAATACTTCACGTTGATCCCTGACCGCAAATCTGGAGCGGACACTGGTAGACATTTCTGGGCTTTTAGGCTTGCCATAGTCTGTTCTGCACCTTTAACCCTTAACCCCCTCTGATGAAAGCATTAGCTGCCACTTAAAGCTTCCCCGCTGCTGACAGCCAAGCAACGTTGGCGCTCAACAGCTGCTTGTGCCCCCATGTGTGTGTGTATGTCTAGATGCTAGGTAGAAAACCACTGGCCAACAAAGGCACTGACATGTCTGATGGACTCATCTTCCTACAAACCCACCACAGCTGTAATTGTCCTGTCGGGCTGTGGAGGCAGAATAGATGGTATGTAGGAGATGCAGAGAGAATCAAAACCAAGAGAATCTCAAGATGAAAGAGCTGGTTTCTACTGCAGCAGTCTCTTTTAGGCATGCCAGAGCACATTTTTATTTCGGGGGTCAGTTTTTTACTCGAACACGTTGATGCCATTTCCTTTTTTTTTTCTTTTCTTTTTTTTGCACAAGTAAGCTCCATCACTTTCTGACCTCATCCTTCTTGTTACTTTGTCGTAGCGCACCGTGTGTCACGCTGTTGCCAGTGTTGTTCCAGCTGAGTCATGGTTCGTCTGCTAGCTTTCTGTTTCGTATTCTTTGAATTCCTTTGAGTCTGGAAGCTGACAAACGTTTTATTAAGAATAATTTTCGAAATCACCTTTTTTTGTCCTGAGCATGCCTTCTTTACGCCTCACCAATCTTGTCATCTACCCCCTTCTTTAACTCTCCTGCACCCTTAAATGTCTACCCGCTTCCCTCAATTCTATTGGCTCTTGGTAAACGAGGTATCTTAGCACTCCACATGTTCAACCAACCGAGAGGGAACTGAGGCACATTCCAACAAAGATGAATTTGCTAGAAACCTGTTATTAAAGCTAGAGAATAAAAACGAGTAGTATGCTATGTGATTATGAAGTATTAGTCGTATTACACTCCTTTTGTAAAAGTTCATCCAAACATAAGCAGTACTACAGGAGAAAGAAGAAAGCTTTTGAGCACATGGAAACACCAGCCAGGTACACCCGTCAAATAAACAATTCTATCCGCCACTGTTTCTTCTCAATCTCACCGAGAAGCGGGGCCACGCATTCGGCTTATCGGAAACACAGATAGTTCCTCCTGTGTCCGGTTTATCTGTCCGGCCCGGTCAGAGTGCAGATCACGATCCTAGTCTCGAAGGGCTTCCCAGGCCCACAGTAGACACACCTTCACCCCTAAAGGAAGTACAAGTCCCTAGCCCTCTACAACGTTCAGGAAAACACAAACCACTAGGCCTGCATGTCAGCCACCGAGGGCCCCAGGATGAGGTCCTTCGGCCCCGGGGACATGCTGGTAAAGCCGTCCAGCTTCTATTTGGTTGCTTTGCGGCTGTTTATGTTTGTCCTGTTTGGTGGTGTTTTATTTCCGATCACGTACCGCAACTCGCACTAATCCATGATTTTACCCTTGATTCATTTTCTCATTTTATGTCTCTTGTCTCTCCGCCTCTCTCCCTCTCTTTCTCTCCCTCTCTTTCTCTCTCTCTCTCTCTCTCTCTCTCTCTCTCTCTCTCTCTCTCTCTCTCTCTCTCTCTCTCTCTCTCTCTCTCTCTCTCTCTCTCTCTCTCTCTCTCTCTCTCTCTCTCTCTCTCTGTCTCTCTCTCTGTCTCTCTCTCCGTGTCTCTCTCTCTCTCTCTCTCTCTGTCTCTCTCTCCGTGTGTCTCTCTCTCTCTCTCTCTCTGTCTCTCTCTCTCTCTCTCTCTCTCTCTCTCTCTCTCTCTCTCTCTCTCTCTTCCTCCCTCCTCCACTGGTCCAGGTCCTTCGTCTACCTGAGTAACCTGCTGTACCCGGTGCCTCTGGTGCACCGCGTGGCCGTGGTGAACGAGAAGGGGGAGGTGAAGGGGTTCCTCCGGGTGGCGGTGCAGGCCATATCAGGTGAGCCTCCTCAGAGAGACACCACGCTCTGAAGAGGGAAGGTGAAGGGGTTCCTCCGGGTGGCGGTGCAGGCCATATCAGGTGAGCCTCCTCAGAGAGACACCACGCTCTGAAGAGGGAAGCGCGCTCTTTGAAGGAAGAGAAGTTGGGCGAGGTTGGAAGGAACAGACTGACCTGATGTGGACAAACGCATGCCTTGCAGAAAAATGTTTTTCGGCGTTTCTTCCAACCCTCAAGATTTAGTTTTTTCTTACTGAGATTTCGGCAGATGATGCGAACATTGCGTGATTAGTCAGAAAGGCAAGGTGTCTATTCATCCATTTCTGCAGTCCGATTTCTGATGACCCATCTCCACCCCATTGGTCTTGCCTAATGAAACGTTCAGTAACCAAACCGCATTGAGTACAAAACAAGTTAGCGTACAAAGAACTTCTTTGGGCCTGCTGAGATTTTTTTTAACTTCTTTTGAAGTATGCTAACCGCTTTCGACCACACCAGTGAGTTTGTCGCCCCCTAGAGGGGAAACGTGTCTAATTGACTCATCACAAGCAGTGATGAGCCCTTTGGTTTAGTTCCTTCATTTTCTGTCTTTGGTGGACATTAAGTTAAGGTGTGTTGTGTTTCGTTCCAGGCGATGAGGAGGCTCCAGACTATGGCTCAGGGGTCCGGCAGTCAGGAACGGCCAAGATCACCTTCGACGACCACCAGTTTGAAAAGGTACAGGAAAACACATCATTAATAATCACAGAATACTGCGTTGGCTTCACGTACATGGGGGGGGGGATAGATAGTACTAACCCTATCTATCCATCAAGCACCAGACCTAACCCTGGTGCTGTAGAAGGTGGACTATAGTGAGTCTACAGGATTGTGTTCTGACCGACTGTGTGAACTCTGTGCTAATCCAGTTCCAGTCCGAGTCCGGTCCGCTGGTTCCGCTGGGGGGCGTGTCCCGGGCAGGGGGCGTGTCCCAGGAGGAGCTGCGCTTCGTCGAGGGGGAGGGGACAGAGTGCGGAGACAGCGCCCTCTGCTGACGAGGTCAACAACAACACATGTAAGACTCTCTACCCTCGCTACCTGCTCCTTCATGACCTGTGTCTCAGTTCAACGTAAGTCCCTTTGGATAAAAGTATAGACCGGCTTAGCGAGTAAATATGTAGACGGTTTTTACCTTTATTTATTTAATATATATCGATGTAGTCGTTCTGTTCTGTAAGTGCGACCGCCACAGCTTTTAGCATGATTTTGAGCTAGCATTGACTGAATAGTCATACTAATACTATTTGACTACATGGTATAATCTTTATATAATATGTAATATGTTTACCCCCCCCCCCCCCCTCTCCAGCTGGGTCTGAGGAGGCAGAGGGTGCGGCCAAGGCCCCCCTGGACGCGCCTCTAGGGGGCGCTCTGGAGCACCTGAAGATCGGCAGCCTGTTCACCTTCAGGGTCACCGTGCTGCAGGCCTACAGCATCTCCGCAGAATACGCAGACATCTTCTGTCAGTTCAAGTGAGTCGCCGTCGTTTTGAGCCACATTGAGTCCGCTAGTCGTGGGACGATGCTGAATCCAGATGTGCATTCACGGGTGTCTTTGGGTACGGGCACGTCTGCTGAACCGAAGCGTGTCGTTGTGTTCCGCCAGCTTCATCCATCGCCACGACGAAGCGTTCTCCACGGAACCGCTGAAGAACACGGGGCGCGGCCCCCCTCTGGGGTTCTACCACGTGCAGAACGTAAGAACCAGAGAACCTTTCCACCATTCGTCCTCAACACCAGCTGTTATACTCGGGAAGAAGGGGGCTTTAAGAACATCATGTACTGTACTCAACCACAAGGTAAAGGTGACGTGTCATCAGAGGTTATAAAGGTACACCATGTCACACATGTACTGTACTCAACCACAAGGTAAAGGTGACGTGTCATCAGAAGTTAAAGGTACATGTCACACATGTACTGTACTCAACCACAAGGTAAAGGTGACGTGTCATCAGAGGTTATAAAGGTACAACATGTCACACATGTACTGTACTCAACCACAAGGTAAAGGTGACGTGTCATCAGAGGTTATAAAGGTACAACATGTCACACATGTACTGTACTCAACCACAAGGTAAAGGTGACGTGTCATCAGAGGTTATAAAGGTACACCATGTCACACATGTACTGTACTCAACCACAAGGTAAAGGTGACGTGTCATCAGAGGTTATAAAGGTACACCATGTCACACATGTACTGTACTCAACCACAAGGTAAAGGTGACGTGTCATCAGAGGTTAAAGGTACATGTCACACATGTACTGTACTCAACCACAAGGTAAAGGTGACGTGTCATCAGAGGTTAAAGGTACATGTCACACATGTACTGTACTCAACCACAAGGTAAAGGTGACGTGTCATCAGAGGTTATAAAGGTACAACATGTCACACATGTACTGTACTCAACCACAAGGTAAAGGTGACGTGTCATCAGAGGTTATAAAGGTACACCATGTCACACATGTACTGTACTCAACCACAAGGTAAAGGTGATGTGTCATCAGAGGTTATAAAGGTACACCATGTCACACATGTACTGTACTCAACCACAAGGTAAAGGTGATGTGTCATCAGAGGTTATAAAGGTACAACATGTCACACATGTACTGTACTCAACCACAAGGTAAAGGTGACGTGTCATCAGAGGTTATAAAGGTACAACATGTAACAAATCAACTGTACTGAATCATAAAATGACTTTGATATGTCATCAGAGAGTTAGCAAACATACTTGCTTGTCCAACAACAATGCTAAAGCCACTCCTTTGAAATGTCAGATTCTGAACGTTTTCTTTTGTTTTGATTAACAATGGAAACAGCCCAACAAGAATAAGAAATGTAATCACTTTTAAACTCACATGAGCCATTCAGTAAATCACAGAGATACAGGCTCAACTAATGCCTATGGTGTTCTTATCTGGGTCCGTAATGTCGCCTGTCACATCTCTTTGTGGCCAACGCGTGTAAGCGTTGACAACGCGGTTAACCTCAGCGCCGTCCCGTGACTTGTCAGATTGCGGTGGAGGTGACCAAGTCCTTCGTGGAGTACATCGGGACTCAGCCCATCGTGTTCGAGGTGTTCGGTCACTACCAGAAGCAGCCGTTCCCCCCGCTCTGCAAGGACGTCATCAGGTAGGAGTTACGCCCCCCCCCCCCCCCCCCCCCCCCCCCCCTGCCCCCCTGCGGTGGTGGAGCGCGCCCCGATCTGAGCCGCTCTCACAGGCTCCCAGAACAAGGCCCACACCTCATGGCCCCTATGGGGACATTGAGTACATGTTATTCTTATTGCATGGGTCATCATGTCCGCACTAATGTGTGATACATTGAAAACACACAGTTCTTTCTCCATTTGGGCCTTCGGTTTACACCAAAACTGCAATGTCGTAGATCAAAAAAAACGACCCGTTCAAAGATCCTATCCTAAGGGGATGGATTCGAAACCGCCGGGCTCCCGAAAACTCATGAAAATGCTGGCGTAGGATTGTGCCTTGAGCCAGATTGAGCCAGATTGAGCCAGATTGAGCCAGATTGAGCCGTGAGCAAGCTCATGAGGCATTCGCAGCCAGCTAGTGTTGGTCTGGGCATGCTCATGAGACATGAGCTAAACAGAGCAGGGCTGTTTCAGAATGAGTGGATATTAATATATAAATGTAAGTATAGTTGTGTGAGGGTGTTGAGGTGTGTGTGTGTGTGTGTGTGTGTGTGTGTGTAACCCTGGTTCTCTCTCTCATGTGTATTCATATATAAATGTGAGTATAGTTGTGTGAGGGTGTTGAGGTGTGTGTGTGTGTGTGTGTGTGTGTGTAATGATATGTATGTGAGTATAGGTGTGTGAGGGTTTTGGTGTGTGTAACCCTGGTTCTCTCTCTCATGTATATTAATATATAAATGTGAGTATAGTTGTGTGAGGGTGTTGAGGTGTGTGTGTGTAACCCTGGTGTTGTGTCTCATGTATATGAATATGTATATGTATGTGAGTATAGTTGTGTGAGGGTGTTGAGGTGTGTGTGTGTGTGTGTGTAATGATATGTATGTGAGTATAGGTGTGTGTGTGTGTGTGTGTGTGTGTGTGTGTGTGTGTGTAATGATATGTATGTGAGTATAGGTGTGTGAGGGTTTTGGTGTGTGTAACCCTGGTTCTCTCTCTCTCAGCCCGCTGCGTCCATGCAGGAGACACTTCCCCAGAGTCATGCCCCTCTCCAAACCCGGTAAATACTTCACCTACTTTGTGCGTGTGTGTGTGTGTGTTTGTATGGTAAAGCATTCACATTTGTACTGCATTCTGCGGTTGTATGTATGTACTGTGTGTACTATGTGTGTATTTGTACTGCGTTCTGCGTGTGACTGTGTATTACGTGTGTATTAGTACTGCGCTCTGCTTGTGAGTGTGTATTACGTGTGTATTACGTGTGTATTTGTACTGCGTTCTGCTTGTGAGTCATACTGTGGTGTGTGAGCAGCGGACTCGGAGGCGTCTCCGGAGCGGGAGAAAGCTCTGGAACTGATCCGCTACCTCGTCCCTGATGTCCTCAACGGTCTCCTGGTGGACTCGTTGTCAGGCCACGCCCTCTCCGCCGCCGGCCTGGCCGCCTCCTTCCTATTGGAGGCTGAGGAGCATGCTCAGTTGGAGGCTCCGCCCACCTCCATCTGTTCAGTTATCAGAGCTCAGAAGCCTGGTTGGTGGATGACCGTGGACCAGGACCACTGGAACCCACAATCTCTTTATATCATCTTTATATTTTCATATTTTCATATCTGTATATTTAAAATAAATTATATTTATTTATATTTTTTATATGATATATATGAAATAATTTTCTTATATCATCTCTACTTTTATTTATTTTTATTTCATCGATAATTATATATTTACGTAATCATCTTTATATTTTTATACAACCTTTATTCTTTTTATATCGATTTATTTATTTTTATGCCGTGTAAAATGATTTTTATGTTATATATATTTATACATTTGATAAGATATTTGATACAAGAAGAGGCTGTTTTGGGTTCTGGTGGTTCTGGAACCAGACAGTCTCGTGTGTTTCTGGTGGCCTTCTGCGTGGTGGACTTTCCCTGTGGTTCCTTCTCCTTCGTCTCCATCTGGATCACATGGTCTCCTCTGTTGTTATGGATACGGTTCTTCAGGCTCTTGTGAATACTGGGGACGTTTTGTGAAAGTGCTCCCCCTGCAGGACAGTGTTCCCTCTCGCTCTCTCGCTCCCTGCGTCCCTCCCACTTCCACTCTTCATCTCCTCGTAGGGTTAGCGCTGTCCGCGGCTCTGCCATGCTAGCCCAGGGCTAGTGTTGCTCTCCGTGCTAGCGCCGCTAGCCCCACTCTCTGATGGTTTACCTTTCCCTACTCAAGATGCCCCTTGATGCATGAGGACATTTTGGATCCAGGCTGTGTGAAGGGCAGATGCATTTAGACATAGGACGGGATAACCACAACCATGCCAAACCATAGCGCTGAATGTCTACCCTCAGGGACAGCACCCCTTGTGGTGAAATTGTGGTCATTACAATTGCTGTCGCCGATTAGCTGAAATTGTGCAAGGTGATGTCACAGAAACTCTAGTGTTCCCTAAAACACAGCCTTGTCCAAACTTCCAGCTCGCATCGAGAGGTTTACAATGTCTCACTATGGTCTAACGCCCATTTTCTCTCTCTCTCTTGCTCTCTCTGTCTCTGTCTCTGTCTCTGTCTCTCTCTCTCTCTCTCTCTCTCTCTCTCTCTCTCTCTCTCTCTCTCTCTCTCTCTCTCTCTCTCTCTCTCTCTCTCTCTCTCTCTCTCTCTCTCTCTCTCTCTCTCTCTCTCTGTCTTTCTCTGTCTGTCTGTCTCTGTCTCTTTGTCTGTCTCTGTCTCTCTCTGTCTCTGTCTCACTCTCTCTCTCTCTCTCTCTCTCTCTCTCTCTCTCTCTCTCTCTCTCTCTCTCTCTGTCTCTGTCTCTGTCTCTGTCTCTGTCTCTGTCTCTCTCTCTCTCTCTCTCTCTCTCTCTCTCTCCCTCTCTGAACAGTTCCCGCTACCAAGCTAACAGCCATGACGCGTCCTAGCGCCGGGCCGTGCCACTGTAAATACGACCTGATGGTTCTCTTTGAGATCTGTGAGCTGGAAGCTAACGGAGAGTGAGTAGCCAATGTCAGAGATTAGCTTAGCACATAGCAATTAGACCGGCTAACATTGCTTAGCTTAGCAATTTCGTTCTTTAAAAACATCAAATCTATGTGTGTGTGTGTGTGTGTGTGTGTGTGTGTGTGTGTGTGTGTGTGTGTGTGTGTGTGTGTGTGTGTGTGTGTGTGTGTGTGTGTGTGTGTGTGTGTGTGTTCAGCTACATCCCAGCAGCGGTGGACCACAGGGGAGGCATGCCGTGTCACGGGACCTTCCTGCTGCACCAGGTACGACCTTCGACCTCTGACATAATATGTATATATCTGTCTGTCTGTCTCCCTATCTCCCTCCCTATCCCTCTCCCTTTCTCCCTCCCTCCCTCGCTCTCTCTTTGTCTCTCTCTCTCGCTCTCCCACAATTCAATACACTTCAAAGGGCTTTATTGGCAGGGGAAACATTTACATTGCAAAGCACAAACAAGTTAAAAAAGATCTCTCCCTCCCTCTCGCCCTCTCTCTCTCCCTCTCTCTCCCTCCCCCCCTCTCTCTCCCTCCCCCCCCTCTCTCTCTCTCTCTCTCTCTCTCTCTCTCTCTCTCTCTCTCTCTCTCTCTCTCTCTCTCTCTCTCTCTCTCTCTCTCTCTCTCTCTCTCTCTCTCTCTCTCTCTCTCTCTCTCTCGCTCCCTCTCTCTCTCTCTCTCACTCTCTCTTTCTCTTCCTCTCTCTCCCTCTCTCCCCCCCAGGGTCTCCAGAGGAGGGTGACGGTCACCATCGTCCATGAGTCCGGGGGGGACATCGAGTGGAAGGACGTCCGGGAACTGGTCGTGGGTGCGTTGGGTTGTGTGCGGGTATACACTTCACAGGGAGGGGTGGGGTTCTGGTCGTGGGTGCGTTGGGTTGTGTGCGGGTATACACTTCACAGGGAGGGGTGGGGTTCTGGTCCTGGGTGCGTTGGGTTGTGTGCGGGTATACACTTCACAGGGAGGGGTGGGGTTCTGGTCGTGGGTGCGTTGGGTTGTGTGCGGGTATACACTTCACAGGGAGGGGTGGGGTTCTGGTTCTGGGTGCGTTGGGGTCGCTGCTGCTGCGGGTATTCAGAACACAGAGGGTGGGGTGCCGGTCATCTGGTCTTAGTCACAAGTCATCAGCGGTGGAGTCCCGAGTCATGGGGACTGTATCCTCCACCCCTCTGCCTGACGGAGGTTCTGTGTTCCCAGGTCGCCTGCGCAACACCCCGGAGGCAGACGAGACCATCATCGACCCGAACATCCTCTCCCTCAACATCCTGTCCGCCGGCTACGTCAGGCCCACGCAGGACGACAGGTGGGTGCTGGTGCTAACCGCTAGCGCACAGCTAACTAGCTCTGGTTAGTTTTGACTAGCTAGGTCTTGACCAGTGTCTTTACTCGTCACTAGTGACCACACACACGAGGCCCACTTTGTGTGTTCACGGCTATTCAGCCAGAGGTTCAGAACCATTTAAAGTTAAGAAACTATTCTTTTTTATACAGTGTATTGCCGTGTTTGACCTGTAGGTGGCAGCAAACTCACAATCCTGGTCTGGTGTGGCGATATTCCTTTCAAATTGCATTCAGCTTGCCTTTGAAATCATGTGGTCAGCTGGAACTCAAAACGAGACCGTAAAATAGAGCAATAGAGTATCGAGATGCTCTATTCTCAAAGCCGAACGAAGGTTTTGAAAACGGTTCTGTTTTAGCAAACCTTTGGTTTCATATTAGTGGGATGAATTCCAGAGGGGGATATCACCAGGACAGATGTGTGTCTGAACTACCCAGCATGAGGACCACATCTGGGTCACAATAAGGGACGGCACAAGTGGTTTAAAACGGCTTGTCTTGTTTGAGTTTCTTCACCCACAAAACACTGAAGGCCCATCACTGTTACCCAACAAAATAGAAAGGTTGCATGGCCTGGATCTCACACATGTTTTCCACAGTTTTCCACCACCACCCATCAGTCTGTCACTGGGCAAGTAGAAGTATTAACTGGTGTGTGGGTGTGTGGGTGTAGGTGTGTGTGTGTGTAAGGTGTGTAGGTGTGTGGGTGTGTGGGTGTAGGTGTGTGTGTGTAGGTGTGTGTGGGTGTGTAAGTGTGTGGGTGTGTAGGTGTGCAAAGGGCAGATTATGCTGTGCTGGCTTCACCACCCTCCCCATGTCATGATGTCATGCCTCCATCACTGCACCGTCACCTTGCATCGTTGCATCCCAGCGCCCCCACCCCCCTCGCCTCCTCCGCCCCTTCAGACTGAGAGCGCAGCGTGCATGAAGCTACAGCTAGAAACCTGCATGCCCTAAACGATGCATTCTGTTGAGAGTTAGCTTTTTTATTATTGTAGGGTTTGTTCAAAGTCAAGCACATTATGAAGTTGCCTTTGTAACAAAAACACGTCTTGTTTTGAACTAACCATTTAGACGAGGATTCAGGGTTAACACATGTATCTTCATGTATCACACGAGACTTCTGGTATCATTTGGTTTCATTTAATGAATGCATTGATTGATATATTAATGAATGCATAATCTAATCCCACTAGAACACCATAATCTAGTCTAACCCCACTAGAACACCATAATCTAGTCTAACACCACTAGAACACCATCATCTAGTCTAATCCCACTATAACACCATCATCTAGTCTAATCCCACTATAACACCATCATCTAGTCTAATCCCACTATAACACCATAATCTAGTCTAATCCCACTATAACACCATAATCTAGTCTAATCCCACTATAACACTATGTACCATAACATAATCCCACTAGAACCATCACATAATCCCACTAAAACCATCACATAATCCCACTAGAACCATCACATAATCCCAGTAGAACCCCATGTACCTTAATCTAGCCTGGTCCTCTAAATGCAGTACCGCACTGTACATCAATTTCAACGCTTTTATACTACAAACTATATATATTAAATATTCAGTGACTGTCAAAGACAAGTCCATGCAAGGCGGGCGTGATATTACACACACACACACACACACACGTACACACACTAACACACACACATACACACACACACACATACACACACACTAACACACACACACATACACATACACACATACACATACACACACACACACACACACGTACACACACTAACACACACACATACACACACACACACATACACACACACTAACACACACACACATACACATACACACATAAACATACACACACACACACATACACACACTAACACACACAAATACACAAACACACACACATACACACACACACACTAACACACACACACACACATACACACACACACACACACTAACACACACACACACTAACACACACACACACACACTAACACACACACACACGCACACACGCACTAACACACACACACACACACTCACACCTAAATTCCCTAGAAACTGTAGTCAAGTGTGGATGACACTTGACTACACGTGACCACTCCCCTGGTCCCCTCCTCCACCCGATGTTTGAGGAGGGGAGCAGGGGGTGGAGGACGGGACCAGGGGGTGGAGGACGGGACCAGGGGGTGGAGGACGGGACCAGGGGATGGAGGACAGGACCAGGGGGTGGAGGACAGGACCAGGGGATGGAGGACAGGACCAGGGGGTGGAGGACGGGACCAGGGGATGGAGGACGGGATCAGGGGGTGGAGGACAGGACCAGGGGATGGAGGACAGGACCAGGGGGTGGAGGACGGGACCAGGGGATGGAGGACAGGACCAGGGGGTGGAGGACGGGACCAGGGGGTGGAGGACGGGACCAGGGGATGGAGGACGGGACCAGGGGGTGGAGGACGGGATTAGGGGATGGAGGAGGGGGTGAGGGGGTCTACAGGGTGTGTGAGGGGGGACTGGAGGACCCCTGTCACCAGGCCAGGATGATCTCAAGATGGCCGCCTCCTTCGTCCCTCTGTCCCGCTGCCTGAAGACAGCAGGACATCCCATGCCGCTGTTCTCCACTAACTTAATGTTGTTTTATGTTTTTACAGACAGTTTCTTGATTCGGACATGCCTAGGTATTTGATACGCCGTCTTCTTTAAAATAGAACATATTTCATCATAATCATCATCATTATCTCTGTTTTCTTTTGAGATCTTTTTCTTGTCATTCAAAGTTCTCCTGTTTCTTCCTCCTCCTCCTCCTCCTCCTCTGACTGATTATTATATTGATAATCTCTCCGCCATTTGTCTCTTGCTTGCCTGGCCCTCCCTCCCTCTCTCCCAGTGCATTGTGGGAAATGCAGTCCCCAGCTGTGCATGTGCCCACCTCTCTAGTGTTATGGTTACGGTGCGTGGTTGAGCTGGCATGGACGCTGAGGAGGATGGTTCGACAGGATGTGCATGGCTGGCTTTGATTCCCTCTCTAGCTCAACTGGTAGAGCAAGGCATTAGCATTGCCAGGGTTAGGGGTTTAATTCCCTGTCTGGCTCCACTGGCAGAGCAAGGCATTAACACTGAGTGAGCGTTTCGATTCCCACTGATATCAATGTTGACGGTTTGGATAAATCCGTCCACCATGTGTAAAATATGTATTACTTAGATTAGAGTCTTTAAAGAAGACTTCAGGGTCGAGGTTTTGTTGACATTTCATCTTTGTTTTAAAATCCTCATCCTAACTCTCCTTTTAGATGAATACTAGAGGACTGGGAAAGTAAGATTGCTGCGACTTTCTGTTCTTGGACAGATGCAACACATGTCTGTCCTTAAATGTATTAAAAACTAGTTTTTGAGATTTGAAAGAGCAGTTGCGGGTAGATGCCTTTAGAAGACAGTACCGCTTCAGCTGAAACTTGATTGATCTGACCCATTTCACAGAAATCTATTTCCCGAAAAGGAACAACACAGCAATGTGTTCATCTTTTAATGTTTGCAATATTTAGAACAATACGGTCTGTTTTGCTTTTATCTTTGGCAAGATTGATTGGTCCAAATCTGCACATTGGTGTTTTTCACACAGTTGACTGCATTGATTATATGTGAAGCTGGAAAACATTATTTTGTACACAGGAACATTTTGAAGTAGAGCTGATCATTATTAATGAGCCTTTTAGGAGGTGGGTAACAAAGCCCCCCATGCTCTCCCTGTGTGTCAATAGATCTTGTTGTTTCTAAGTGTTCATGAGAAAGAACTGTACGACTTATTGTTCTTCGACACATTAACGTTCTTAAGAACTCTTGAGGAACCCCAGAGAAGCTTGAAACCCGCAGAGCGTTGCGAGACCTGCTCCAGGTTGTCCCGGCCCGAAGCCATGACCGGCAGGTGGAACTAAACATGACCTCATCGGTCGCCCGGGGGCTCGACTCCGCCCTCATGGGGCGAACCGTTCCTCAGAACCGAGCCAACCGAGCCGGGCTCTGGGAAGTCCGCAGCACGAACGAAGGCGAGGTCGACACAAGTCCTGCCAGCAGAATGACTTAAACCTGGCCTTGGCACTTTTTAAAAGCAGTGTGAAAAGACCTTTCAAGTGTTTCAAGACTTTTCGTCTCTGCAACGTCGGCCGTCACGCTCTGCACTCGCACATGTGCCTCCATGACTCGGTGTGTGCGTGTGCTCATCTCAATCTGTGCGGCACACGTGTGTGTGCTTCGCTCTCCCTTGATAATTCGGTTATGAACATAATATTCGCCGTTTGGCGGACGTCGTACAGTATGCCGAGTGCATAGTGGGGGCAGGATGGTCTAGAGGTGAGGGTGGTTTACTCCCAGCTGAAAGGTTCTGGGTTCAAGCCCCATTGTCCCCAGTCTACCTGTTAGCCATCCTAGAGCAAGATGCCCCCTCACCCCTCACCCCGACCTGCTACACCCCTACGCTACATGTATCTGAACTCACTGTAGGTCTCTTTGGGTAAGCATGGGGTGTCCCCCCCCCCCCCCCCCAGTGTAGGTCAGGAGTATCCTATCTGTGCCGCTGTGGTACTGCAGTGCAGAGCAGACGTGTCTCTACTGCAGAGCGGTTCGCTGGTCACCCCAGACCGCGGCCAGCAGACCTCTGCACGAGAAGCTTCACCAAAGCGTCCGTGTCTTTAATGGCTCACAGAAACATTGGCTCGTGTTTGAATCAACCGGTTCATATTGAAAGCGTTGCCGGGCGTCACGCCAGGAACATAACTGGTTTCAGCTCTCACTGTGGGAAACAGTGGAAGCGGTGTGCGAGAACGTATGGATTAAATCATGGAGGAAAACAGAAATAAAAACGTGTTTTTTTGCGGCGGTGGTCATGTGTTTCCAATGGACCTAGTCAGGGGATAGTGCGAAGGCTCTGTGTTGGATCTCTGCAGCTCCCTGCTCTACCTGTAAACATCCCCGAGCTGGATCCCCCTCGCCTCGTCCAGAATGACCCGTCTCTGTATTAGCTGTAGCTTTGGATAAAAGTGGGTCCTAAATGACTCAATGGAACAACTAAGTATACATTGACCCAGATGGATGAGTATGTTACACAGGGATGCAGGTTATGTCCCTTAGTCAACCTGGGAGTGGATGAGTGGACCAAGAAACATAAATATATTAAGACCTTGATGGTGTGTATGGGTGTTTATTTAAAAGGTTAAATAAATGAAACTATACCATCTCTGCCACACCGCACAGACCAAAACATCAACAAAACTTCAACAAAACGTCCTGTATCTCTCACCTCGACACACTTCCTGTTTCTTCCCTCGACATACTTCCTGTATCTCACCGTTACCTTGGTGATTTCTCTCCTCAGCACCTCCCTTGGAGTTGACCATAGGTATTCCATCACAACCCTGCCATCACTTTGCCTGTCTATCTCACCTGCCTGTCTCACCTGTCTGACAGTCCGTCCGTCCCATCTGTATTTCTGTCTCCTTCCCACCGCTCGACTCTCTTCCGATGACATCATCACTACGTGCCCGCGGTGCGCCAGAGTTTTGGTGGCATGGGCGTCATCCCCCCCCCCCCCCCCCCCCCCCCGTTCTCTCTCCAACTCCACCAACTTCACGCATGGACGGTTTCCACTCGGGTCCTCACAGCACCGGGTAACCACAGGTGGAGCTCGTAGCGTTAGCCACGTTCGCGTTCGATTCGGCTGGTCCCAGCGCCGCAGTAAAACACACAACCTCTGGGCCGCCACACATGGTGTTGGCTGGAACCTCTGGAACCTCTGGAAATCAAAGGCAGTCCAACGTGACGAGCTGCAGCTGTGTGTTGCCCCGCTGTGACACCGGAGTGGAAGGCGTTCCAACCTTCCTCATACTGCATACTGTCCTGAAGGGAATGATGGGAAAGAGGGGGGAATCTTGATGTTCATTTGTCTTCATGTCAAGTACGTGCTGTTGTTGTTGTCCACCGTAAGAGAAAGAAATGTTTGAGTGACTTCATCGTACTGGTGCAGTTGATAACCGATTTTCTTCTGTCCATCTCTCCCACTGTAACACCACTACCACCATTACTGCTACTACCTCTACCACTACCCCTACTACTACTACTACTACTATAACTACTATACTTCTACTATACTACGTCTCCCACTATACTACTCCTACTGTACTACTACTGTACTACCACCACCACCCCTACCATGACTACACCCACCACCACCCCTGCTCCGTCAGGACGTTCTACCGGTTTGAGGCGGCCTGGGACAGCTCCATGCACAACTCCCTGCTCCTGAACCGCGTCACGCCCTACGGAGAGAAGATCTACATGACCCTGTCAGCCTACCTGGAGGTACTTTATTACTCTCAGCCTACCTGGAGGTGCCTGCTGTAGTACTGTATGGTGTAGAGCATCATCAGCCTACCTGGAGGTACCTGCTGTAGTACTGTACTGTATGGTGTAGAGCATCATCAGCCTACCTGGAGGTACCTGCTGTAGTACTGTATGGTGTAGAGCATCATCAGCCTACCTGGAGGTACCTGTATGGTGTAGAGCATCATCAGCCTACCTGGAGGTACCTGCTGTAGTACTGTATGGTGTAGAGCATCATCAGCCTACCTGGAGGTACCTGCTGTAGTACTGTATGGTGTAGAGCATCATCAGCCTACCTGGAGGTACCTGCTGTAGTACTGTATGGTGTAGAGTACCATGTACTGGTGTACAGGATCATGTACTGGGTTACATTCGTTTACTACTTACACTCAGCCTACCTGGAGGTGGTAGGAGCACTGAAGTGCTGTACTGTACTGTAATACTGTGATGTACTGTACTGTAATACTGCAGTACTCTAGCCTAATATAACGCGGTAGTACTCCGATGTACACCAGTACCCTAGCATACTGGTTTAGTGTACTGTCGTGCTCTGGTGTGTTGGTGTACTTTAGAATCCTGCAGAAGTGTAGTATTACGCAATAATGGTGATATACTGTAATGTATTGCAATACTGTGATTTTACTTTAACGTCTTATCACCCACTAAATCCTCGAGTATATCACCCATCCCTGTTCCATCGTTAGTCCCGCCCTGACACCCGGACAGGTAACCACGGCTCCGCCCTGCCCCGTAACCAAGCGACCGTCTCCCCGTGTGTTTGTGTCAGATGGAGAGCTGCACGCTGCCCACGGCCATCACCAAAGACGTGTGCATGGTGTTCTACTCGCGCGACACCAAGGTGCCCGCCTCCCACACCATCCGCACGCTGTTCGGCACGGGGAGCCTGCGCGCCACAGAGGGGTGCGTTCACCGCGCCCACCGGCCGAAAACCTTTCCGTGTGCTCCTTGGCCTCGCACTGTGTGTGGGCGCTGTGGGTCTGTTGCAATGAAGCTGCTGCTACTGTGTGTGTGTGTGTGTGTGTGTGTGTGTGTGTGTGTGTGTGTGTGTGTGTGTGTGTGTGTGTGTGTGTGTGTGTGTGTGTGTGCGGTGTGTCCATTCCTTTGTGGTACTTTGTAGTGTAATTGTTTGACGATCGTTTGTTCGTTCATTCGTTGGTTTGAAAGGGATTTTGGACTTGTATTTGTTACCTGGGAGATTATGATGTCATCTCTCTGTCTCCTAGCAACCGGGTTACGGGCGTGTACGAGGTCAGCCTGTGTCACCTGGCGGACGCCGGCAGCCCAGGTAGGAGTGGCTCCAACACTGCGCAGCTACCATGGGGGGGGGGGGGGGGGGTCCATACCCATGATGCATTGCTTTCAACCCCCCAAGATCCTTACCGTGGCCGTAACTGTGCTTAGCCCTTAAAGGGCCAGCATGTCACCACCAGGTGCGATGGTTATTGGCAATTACATGCCATTTCAAAATGGACCCCTTGGTGACATCACAAGTGGGAGACCCAGACGTGTGATGGATCAGCCCACCAGTTGGTACAGTCCACTTGGGAGGCGGGTAGGGGTAGCGTTAGGGTTGTCGACGTCACACCTGGTGGTAACGTAAGGGCCTTTTAACCAAACCTAACTTAACCTAACCACATCTACTCTTACCTGACATCAAGCTAAAGTTAAGCATTTGATCCTTTTACCTGAACTTAAAATATAGAAATAAAACAAAGAAATACAAAATACAATAAAATAAAGGGACTTGACCTTTCCCCACCTGTGTCTCGTGGTGTTCTTGTCTCACCTGTCGGGCGGGGACTCTTAAAGCACTGAGTATCTCTAATCCCGTCTCACCTGTCGGGCGGGGACTCTTAAAGCACTGAGTATCTCTAATCCCGTCTCACCTGTCGGGCGGGGACTCTTAAAGCACTGAGTATCTCTAATCCCGTCTCACCTGTCGGGCGGGGACTCTTAAAGCACTGAGTATCTCTAATCCCGTCTCACCTGTCGGGCGGGGACTCTTAAAGCACTGAGTATCTCTAATCCCGTCTCACCTGTCGGGCGGGGACTCTTAAAGCGCTGAGTATCTCTAATCCCGTCTCACCTGTCGGGCGGGGACTCTTAAAGCACTGAGTATCTCTAATCCCGTCTCACCTGTCGGGCGGGGACTCTTAAAGCGCTGAGTATCTCTAATCCCGTCTCACCTGTCGGGCGGGGACTCTTAAAGCACTGAGTATCTCTAATCCCGTCTCACCTGTCCCCCAGGTATGCAGAGACGGCGGCGGCGCGTGCTGGACACGTCGGTGGCGTACGTCCGCGGCGAGGAGAACCTGGCGGGGTGGCGGCCGCGTAGCGACAGCCTCATCCTGGAGCACCAATGGGAGCTGGAGAAACTCAGCCTGCTGCAGGAAGTACGCACCAATCACTGACCGTCCTTAAAGGGCCAGTGACCCTATATCGTGTTGTTTGCTTTTTAACGTTACAACGTCTCCTACTATGTGATTGTTTCGGAGGCACTTCACTTCCACTTTAGGGTCTGTCAACACTTCGGATGGCTTAAGACTTACACTTTGTCCATCTGGGTGAATGACAATATATCAGAAATATTTTTCTTTATTCATGTCTGACTCCTTTCAGCGTTTGATGATTCCCCTTTTGTGTTTTGTTGCCGATGAATGATTGTGTTAGAGTCTCAGCCAGGACCAGCTGTTGTAGACGTTGGAATATCAGTTGTGTTGTGCTCCTCCTCTCAGGTGGAGAAGACCAGACACTTCCTGCTCCTCAGAGCCAAGCTGGAGTCCACTCTGCTGTTGGGCCTGGAGCCGCTGGCCAGCGTCAGCGAGGAGGAGGTGGAGGAGGAGGCTCCTCCGAAACCTCCTCAGGCCGACCGGGACCTGGACTCTCCCTCCGCAGACTTCCACAGCGAGAGACAGAGGGAGCTAGCTGCTAAGGTTAGCCACACCTTGCTGCCAGAGTGCTTACAGGCATTCAGTTTTTTGTGTCATTATCCTGTTCTACTGTTAACTATAGCACTCGTTTAAATGTAAGGCTGCGACTATTTCTACTTTTCAGGGGATCTTTCCCAGGATGCATTGCTCTCCTTAGTGCCCTGACCCTAATCCTAAACCCTTATCTCATATCTGACCTTCACAATTTCACACTTAATGCCTAAACCAACTTCACTGGTACCTAAACGTTAACCTTTCTAACCTTTCTTTCATGGTGATGAGGCAGCAGGAATCTACCTAACAAAATTAAACAGCCTCTCAGCGTCTAGGTTTTCTTTGTGCTGAAGCCGAAAATGGCCAAATACCAAGATGGCTCTGTTGAACGTCGACCTGTTGTTGTGATGTGTGTTATTGTTGTGTTGTTGTTGTGTTAACGGGTTGTGTTGCTCTGTGTGTTAGTGTCTGCGGCTGCTGACCCACTCCTTCAACAGAGAGTACAGCCACGTGTGCGTCAGCGCCAGCGAGAGCAAGGTCAGACACCTTAATACGTATACTGTGTATATATATATATATATATATATATATATATATATATATATATATATGTGTGTATATACAGGTATATCCAGCCTTTATCGTCATATGCCAACCTATAAACCAAGCTTTATACGTTGCTTCAGGGAGTGGGATAGTCTTGTGGCTAGGGTGTTCCACTCCCAGCTGAAAGGTACTGGGTTCGATCCCCAATGTCCACAGTCTACCAGTAGCAAGATGGCCCCCTAACCCCCACCTGTTCCTTAAAGACACGGCTCTGACTTCACTAATGTCGCTTTGGAGAAAAGTGTCTGTTCTACCTTCTATCATGTTCCACTGCTTTCTATTCGACTTCATTCTCTCGTGTTCTCCTCCAGCTCTCTGAGATGTCGGTCACCATGCTGAGAGACTCCGCCTCCAGCTCCGCCCTCAACACCATCACGCCGTCCACCACCTGCCCGTCCCTGGTCGAGGGGTCCTACGTCAGCGCCGACCTCAGGTCAGTCCCGCGAGACGCTAGACGTGCTGCCACTCTGTCCGTCAGAGGACCCGTGTTCCGCGTCCCGCCCCTGGCCGTGCCCTGCGAGAACCCTGCGTGTGCTTTCTGTCCCAGACCCCCCGCCATGCGCTCCCGGCCCCCCAGCCCGAGCCCCGGCGCCCAGCAGAGCGGAGGGGAGGCCAAGAAGACGACGCCCGCCGAGACCAAACCCCCCCGCATCCGGAGGTTCGTCCCGGACATCCAGGAGATACGGGTCAGGTGAGTTGCACCTCCCTAACACCTGCCACGCTACCGTGAGGTTCAGGAGGCGGAGGAGGCAGAGGAGGAGGTAGAGGAGGAGGCAGAGGAGGAGGCAGAGAGGAGGTGGAGGAGGAGACAGAGGAGGAGGCAGAGGAGGAGGCAGAGGAGGAGACAGAGGAGGTAGAGGAGGAGATAGAGGAGGAGGTAGAGGAGGAGATGGAGGAGGCAGAGAGGAGATAGAGGAGGCAGAGGAGTAGGCAGAGAGGAGATAGAGGAGGAGGTGGAGGAGGCACAGAGGAGATAGAGGAGGAGGTGGTGAGGAGAACGAGGAGGAGGTGGTGAGGAGAACGAGGAGTAGGTGGTGAGGAGATGGAGGAGTAGGTGGCGAGGAGGACATTGGCAGTAAGAGAAATAAGGAAGGGGGGCAGCACAGAATTGATGTAGTTCCAATATTTATTGTCTCCTTCAAAAGTAATGTAAATATAAAATTGATCCCGATCGCCGTGGTAACAACATCCCGGTCTTCTCCCCCCCCCCCCCCCCGTGCAGCCCCATCGTGTCTAAGAAGGGCTACCTCCACTTCCTGGAGCCCAACACCAGCGGCTGGGTGAAGCGCTATGTGGTGGTGCGGCGGCCCTACGTCTACATCTACAACACGGAGCGGGACACGGTGGAGCGCGCCATCCTCAACCTCTCCTCCGCACAGGTGGAGTACAGCGAGGACCAGCAGGCCATGCTCAAGGTGAGGACAAGCTCTCTCTGTCTCTCTGTCTCTCACTTTCTCTCTCTCTCTCCTTATCTCTGTCTACTTTCTCTCTCTCCCTCTCTCTCTCTCTCTCTCTCTCTCTCTCTCTCTCTCTCTCTCTCTCTCTCTCTCTCTCTCTCTCTCTCTCTCTCTCTCTCTCTCTCTCTGTCTCTCTCTCTGTCTCTCTCTCTCTCTCTCTCTCTCTCTCTCTCTCTCTCTCTCTCTCTCTCTCTCTCTCTCTCTCTCTCTCTCTCTCTCTCTCTCTCTCTCTCTCTACTTTATCTCTGTCTCTCTCTTGCACATTATTTCTGTCACTCTATTGTTCTCTGTCACTCTTTTGCTCTCCATCACTCTCTAAATCTCCGTCTATAACTCTATCATGCTGTATCCCTCTCTATCAATCTCTCTCTATCTGTCCCTACCTCTCTTTCCCTCTCTGTCTCTGTCGTTTCCCCTCCCTATTGCTCTCCATCTGACCGGTAGACAAAGTGCCCAGCTGTTCCACCCTGAATAAGAGTGTGTGTGTGTGTGTGTGCGTGTGTGTGTGCGCGTGTGTTTGTGCGTGTGCGTGCGTGTGTGTTCGTGCGTGTGCGTGCGTGTGTGTTCGTGTGTTCGTGTGTGTGTGTGTGTGTGCGCGTGTGTTTGTGCGTGTGCGTGCGTGTGTGTTCGTGTGTGTGTGTGTGTATTCGTGCGTGTGTGTGTGTGTGCGTGTGTGTGTTCGCGTTTGTGTGTGTGTATGCATGCGTGTGTGCGTGTGTGTGTGCGCGTGTGTTTGTGCGTGTGCGTGCGTGTGTGTTCGTGTGTGTGTGTGTGTATTCGTGCGTGTGTGTTCGCGTTTGTGTGTGTGTATGCATGCGTGTGTGTGTGTGTATGCATGCGTGTGTGTGTGTGTTCGCGTGTGCGTGTGTTTGTGCGTGTGCGTGTATGTTTGTGCGTGTGTGTGTGTATTCGTGCGTGCGTGTGTTCATGCGTGTGTGCGCGTGTGTGTGTTCTCTGCAGACCCCCAACACGTTTGCTGTGTGCACGGAGCACCGAGGGATTCTCCTCCAGGCCAACAGCGACAAGGACATGCACGACTGGCTGTACGCCTTCAACCCCCTGCTGGCCGGGACCATCAGGTACGCCCCCACGCACCTGCGGCCCGCCGTCATGATCGGGGGGCCGCGGGGCGCAGACTGGGCTCCCCTAAAAGAGAATCAAATTAGGCATTTTGTTTGAACGCTATTCTCTTCATTCCAATGCAATTCCCTACTCTTCTCTCTTAAAATGTAACATGGATTAATACGGTATAGTAGAATGTGGAAGTAGGATAACAAAGACAGCACCCCCATCGAAGACTCGAATGGTCCGGTCATCGTACTACAAATGGGATTTTGATCCTCGTCAAAGTCATTCTCATTCTCAGAATGTGTTGAAATGTCGCTTTTATCTTTTCAAATTGTGTTTGTTCTTATTTTACAATAGTATGAGATTAGTGTCTGCTTAGATGGTTCTCTATTGTAGTAAACATCCGATCTCACTGTGTGTGTGTGTGTGTGTGTGTGTGTGTGTGTGTGTGTGTGTGTGTGTGTGTCAGGTCGAAGCTGTCCCGTAGAAGAGCTGGACCACTGAGGATGTGAGGAGACTCTGGTCCCACCGGAACACAAAGACTGAACCTGTAGAAAGATCTCACCCCACCTCCCCCTCCACACCTCCTCCTACACCACCACCCCCGTCACCACCAATACCCGCACATGCTCAGTTCATTACCTGCCTTCTCAAGACCCTGAACTCCTCCGACACCTTGACCCCCGACCCCTTGACCCCTGGCCCCCGTGTGTGTCAAGCCTTTTGCTGCTGCTGTTGTGTCGTTCTCTGGGTTGAGCTGACCTTCGTTCAAGGACCACGATGTACGCTACGATATCGTGGTACGGTGTACGCTACAATCCATGCTACAATCTACGCTACGACGTACGCTACGATATCGCGGTACGATGTACGCTACAATCTACACTATGATGTACGATACGATATCGCGGTATGATGTACCCTACAATATATCGCAGTACGATGTACGCTACGATATCGCGGTACGATGTACGCTACGATATCGCGGTACGATGTACGCTACGATATCGCGGTACGATGTACGCTACGATATCGCGGTACGATGTACACTACGATATCGCGGTACGATGTACGCTACGATATATCGCGGTACGATGTACGCTACGATATCGCGGTACGATGTACGCTACGATATATCGCGGTACGATGTACGCTACGATATCGTGGTACGATGTACGCTAGGATATCACGGTACGATGTACGCTACGATATCGCGGTACGATGTACGCTACGAAATCGCGGTACGATGTACGCTACGATATATCGCGGTACGATGTAGGCTAGGATATCGCGGTACGGTGTACGCTAGGATATCGCGGTACGATGTAAGCTAGGATATCGCGGTACGATGCAGCGGTGCCGAGCGGTACGGTGTGTGAGGCAGCGGTTTGTTGTGTCAGGCTCCTTGCGTGTGGTGATTGTAGTTGTTGTCCGCGACACTAAACTGAGCTAAACTTGTTCCTTCCTTGAAAAGCAAAACAAACAAAAAAAAATAAGCAGCAGCGATTGTATCCATTACTTACGGCTGCCATGGCGATAAGAATCCCTTCATTTGCATATCAACCGTCGATAAAGTACGAAAATATGAAAAAAGTTCCGATTCTTCTCCATTATGCTAGAACTACAGTATATACCGTGTTTAAACTGGTTTGCATTAAAACAAAATACTACATTATAGGGTTACTGAATAAAACAAAATACATATATACGCGACAGCCGAGTTTATGACTTTGAAACTTTGTGTTTGACTTCTGGTTCTGAGGGGGGATTGGGGGATTGGATAATGTCCTAATGTCAGAAACACCCCATAAGGTTGACCTCTGAACCGCAGATGTTGAGAGTCAGGTACAGGAGATTAAAGAATGTTGAAGTTTCATCTCTGCTGTTCATTTCAGAGTTCATCTGCTGTCCCTCAGTGGAAAATCATCAGATTAATATCAATAACCACCCCTCCCCCCCCCCCTTTATTTATCTCTCTTAAAATGTGATATATTTAGGTATCTTAACAGGTCTTATTATTTATTTCTGCATGTATTTATTTATAAAAGCCATTTATATTTCTAAAGTTGTAGTAACGTGCAATTTCTGCACCCCGCACTTTTTAACATGAGTTTATTAAACATTAACACCCTCACCTCGTCCCCAAACACATTTTAACTTCTTGATTCATAACATGAGGAATACAGAAATGAACGCCCACTGTTTTCGCGCCGAGAATCGCTTGAATATCAAGCGGTCGTTGAAGACTCAAACCCAGTTGAAGGTGTGTTGTAACTGACGGGAGACGCGCGTGTTCGCAGGTCCTAGGTCGTAGGTCGTAGGTCGTAGGTCGACTCTAGCATAGGGACAACGTACTAAGCCTGCTCTGTGTGCTCTTAGGTGGTAGGCTTACAGCCGGGGCTGCTGGGTCACTTGAATAGACGATCGACGTAGTGCCTCTCTCTCTCTTGCGCTCTCTCTCTTGCTCTCTCTCTCTCTCTCTCTCTCTCTCTCTCTCTCTCCCCAACATTGAATCTCTTTCTACTCCATCCTGCTCCGACGCTGTCCGTCTTAACGTTGATCTAAACAGCTGTAGATCTAAACAGCTGTAGATCTAAACAGCTGTAGATCTAAACAGCTGTAGATCTAAACAGCTGTAGATCTAAACAGCTGTAGATCTAGACAGCTGTAGATCTGAACAGCTGCAGATCTGAACAGCTGTAGACCTGAACAGCTGCAGATCTGAACAGCTGTAGACCTGAACAGCTGTAGACCTGAACAGCTGTAGTCAGACTTGTGTTTAATGGGTTCTTGAGTACGCTTATCATGTGGGAGGGAGTTATAGACACACTGGTTTTATTTAACAGTCTAGCACATATCGATACACAAAGAAAACACCAACTGGATAGTCCCGTTGATGTCATCTCCCCAATTTGGCCAAAGTGGAATCTGTCATCTATAAGTGGAAGTTAAAAAGACAAATTCAATTAGGTTGCTGAAAAAGGTGCGCTACTTTTCCATTTCTAATCCCACTGACCTTCATTGCATCACCCCTTAGCTTCTATGCACTTTACCAATGTCTCCGCAGTAGAAATGTCTTGATAAGAACTCAACTCAAGGCCTTTAAATCACAACCTCCACCCGTGGTTCTGCCCGTCCATCCATGATGACGGACGGGCAGCTGGAAGCATCACAGCGGGGTACTAGGGGCAAATACTACGGGGGGGGGGGGGGGGGGGACTCCAAATATTTGCGACGGCGTATTTCTCTGTGTAGAACACATTTGGAAATATAGGACTATTTTAGGTTTGAGGTGTTTCCAGACGGAAAGTTCTGGGTTCGATCCCCAATGTCCTCAGTCGACCTGTAGGCACCCTAGAGCAAGATGACCCCTGACCCCTAGCTGCTCCGTAATGACATGTATCTGGATTCACTGTAAGCCATTTTGGATGAAAAAGTCTTAGACTAGTAAGCTAGTAAAAATAAGATAGGGGCGTTGATATTGTCCATGTCTTAAGAAAAAGTGAACAAAAAGCCCCACCTGTGATCTTGATTCATCTGTGAGACACACATATAGTCTGCTTACTGCCCTACATATCTCTAGACATAATAGAGTAATTCAGTTCTCCTATCACTCAACGTTTTGTTATGATCACTGCTGCTCAGTGCCCCCTTCTCTGGCGAGAAAACGTGTGTTTATGCCACTTTGATATCTGATACAGCGATCGGGACGTTTAATTGATGTTCAAATGACATTCCATTCTGTTCATATCACGGGAGGAGTCCAATGAGTTGCAATGAAAGCAAGATCAAAAAGGGCATTCACATTGTTTTTGTTTAAAAATATCCAACACTTGACAGTTTTGAATTACACTGAATTCGTTGTTGAAGCTTTGGTTGATTATTTTAACCACAGGAATAAAATCCACTAGATCCAGTTTGTGGATCCGACCGGACTCTTATCCGGCTGTTTCCGGTTGTCCTTTTGTGTTTTAATTGTTTCCCCAAAGATCCCCATTGTGTCCGCCATCTTCTTCTTGGTACAACACTGAATCTTCACACTGAATGTAAATCACTATTTAACAAGGAACTCGCTGCGTCCATGTATCGCTGTGTGTTCCTCCTGGTTTCCTGACGATTGTAGGTGTGTGTGTGTGTGTGTGTGTGTGTGTGTGTGTGTGTGTGTGTGTGTGTGTGTGTGTGTGTGTGTGTGTGTGTGTGTGTGTGTGTGTGTGTGTGTGTGTGTGTGCGCGCGCGCGTGCATGTGTGTGCGTGCGCGTGCGACGGATCGCTGTTGATTCATCCACAACAAGGGGACGTTCATCTTTTTCATTTATGTTTGTGCTTCCGCATCTAACCACGCTTTAATTTGGAAAGCCCCTTGCGTTTGACCCACTGGGCACTTCCTTTGCGTTGTACATAAACCCGATTGCTGTGAAACTGTATTATAAAGCTGTCACCATTTGTACAATCTGAAATGGCCAGCGCTTCCATTGTTGTGTCGAGTGTTAGAGTTAAGTGTCAGATATTTGTGTACACTAAACACATGGTCATATAATAAATAAAAAAGGAAAATTATGCAACACACTTTTGTCTACTTGTGTCATGCTTTGGTCAACTTATTGTGTGAAAAAGTACCTTAATGTTTAGTACAACTGTTAAAAAATTTGTTACAGAGCTACCATAACATAGTAACACCGATTATTATTCAACTAATAAAAACATTTATATCAATAAAACATCATACAAAAATTTTGATTGCTTTCTTTTGCACAGACTATCCTTTAGTTCTTGTCTACTACTGTTCTGTACTTGCTACTGTGGCAACCCAGTTTCCCCGTATAAAGCAATAAAGTAGCCTGCTATCTTATCTTATCTAGGCCAATGTAAAGACTCATGTCAGGAAGGACGGCAGGCTCTGCAGTAAAACGGAAACGACTTTCATCTCTTGTCTCTGGACTGTTGGAGACTTACTGAACATTTGACAGCTCGCGTCTCAAACCGTTGCCAGGTCCGCGGAATAAGGGGTAGTTTCAGCATGCCCTATGTAACCTAAATGAATTAAAAACCCAAAGAAACTGTTAAAGTCGTCTTAGTTCTAGTTATTATTAGTTCATGCAAGATTAATAAATTCGTTTGAATAATAATACGTGTTATGTTGTTGCTGATTTAGCTTGTTTATATTGCCGTATCTGGCAACCCATGGTAGGGGTGGAACTAGTCGGCTAGTAGCTGTTGTTAAAGACTCGTTAACCTTCTGTTTGAGTTATTTGTTAACTGGTTCTATTTATTGTTTTCTCTGCGACATCACGGCAGTTTACAAGGTCAGCTCGCTTAAGCATCAATACAAACTAGAATCCGCTGTTCCGACAATGAAAACGCAGTGCAAGATGAATTAGCTCATGTGTTAGCCGTTCATCGATGTTAAAAAGCGACGTGTTCCTCTTCTCTTAAACCGCCGGTCGGTGTCTAATCATCCCTCCACACAGCCTACTGTTCTGTCTTTAGGATGCCATATAACTAGACTTTATTATACCAACAGTGTCTTTCTGATTTCATATGCTAACTAGAACTTTATTATACTAACGTAGTGTCTTTCTGAGTTCATGTATCTATGCTTTACTATACTAACATAGTGTCTTTATGGTCGACTATAACTAACATAGTGTATATTATTTACGTTTCTATCTTGAGCGACTGTTACTGCAGCGTTGATCTGACATGTATATCCTTACTAGAGACTAACACGCCATCATCATCATCATCATCATCATCATCATCATCTAATCAATATCAGATGATCAGTCATGGCCAGTTAGACAAATCGTCTGGTCCTGTGCAGGCTATGGCGGAACGGGTCTCTGAGCGTCATCCATCCCAGGTGACTGGTGACAGGTAGGACACCACAGCATGATGCTATAGTAGTAGAAACATAACTCATGACATCTGAATCAGGACGCAATTTGGTTATCTGCGTTTTATTTGATGCATTAACTGATCACTGTTGTGCTCCTCATGTGATAAGAAGAAGGTTTTGTGTTGTGATAGCAATACTATTTATTTAATCATTCATTATTATCGTTTATCGTCTTTGCATGGTGTTGTATGGTCCCGAAATGAAGATATCGACTTATCGTGATACCCAGTTTTATATTATAACTGAATTACGATGGGAAGATAGGCCCTTAAAATGATTACAGATGATGTTTGAAACATCAGTGAGAAAATAAAAGCTGTAGTACCTAACCCTAAAAGTTTTAGTCTGATACCATACTTTAAATTTCCATGTGCTTCAATGTAACGACCCTGAGTTAAACCGTTTAGGATTTAGAATTCATAAGCATATCGTGATATAATGACCCATAATGATCATGAAAACGTCGATCTGAACAGCTGTAGTCAGACTTGTGTTTAATGGGTTCTTGAGTACGCTTATCATGTGGGAGTGAGTTATAGACACACTGGTTTAATTCAACAGTCTAGCACATATCGTGATCATCACGATCATCATCATAATGATCACATCCCCCTTGTGTTTGTGTTTTAAATGGAGGATCTACCTGGACTACAACGCGACCACGCCCCTGGAGCCAGCAGTGATCCAGGCTGTTTCAGAGGCCCTGAGGGAGGCCTGGGGAAACCCCAGCAGTAACTACATCGCAGGTGAACACCGCTACGCTAACATACTCTCTTACAGATTCTTACAGAAATATGCAGCCGTAAGAGGTTTGCCCGCAGAACACATTGACGTTTACTCACGTGATCATCAAATTATTTAGAAAATGTGTTGTCCTTTTTTTTAAATCTGTAATCTAAATGTAGTTGTATTTTCACCAGTGGACTTTTTAGTTTTAAAGTTGTACTTAATCTAAGTGCAGAGAGATGATGGTACTTCCCATAGAAGCTACGATAACTGTTTGTCCTTGAGTAACTTGAAGAACTTTGCAGTAGTAAGTAAGTACTGTGGGCTCTCTCTCCTCTGTTATGATTCCTATACACTCTCCAAGTATCTTTATCCAAGTACTCTTGGATAAAAGCGTCTAAAGGACCAGTAACCAGCATGTCTCCCACTGTGTGTGTCCTGCTAAAGGACCAGTAACCAGCATGTCTCCCACCGTGTGTGTCCTGCTAAAGGACCAGTAACCAGCATGTCTCCCACTGTGTGTGTCCTGCAGGAGCTAAAGCCAAGGCCCTGATCAGTAAAGCCAGAGACGATGTGGCCACCATGGTGGGAGGGAAGGCCGAGGACATCGTTTTCACCTCTGGTGGAACCGAGGTGAGACACTGAAGTCGTAGGATTTTAGTTTACAGATAGTTCTTAGTTCATGGGTCATATTTGGGCTGAGGGTTCAAAAAATGAGTTCCATGTATTTGTGTCAGAAGTCATTTTATGCCTAAATCGTCACGTTCAAAGTCATCATCTTGTTTCATCGGCCACAGCTCTTGGCATTAAGATAAGATAAGGCAATACTTAATTGATCCCAGACGGGATAATCAGGGGCCACAGCAGCAAGAACAGTACAGTAGTAGAATAAAAAGAGATACATGTAATAAAACTACAAAGAAAAATATGTCCGTACACGATCAAAGTAGTAGAAATGTAACGGACTAGCTGGGTCAGATAACGTTGTTGTGTGCCTCTTTCCTTCCAGGCCAATAACCTGGTGTTCCACAGTGTCTTGGAGAACTTTAAGAGGAGCTCCACTGCTGGAGATCAGAGCTCCACTGCTGGAGATCAGAGCTCCACTGCTGGAGATCAGAGCTCCACTGCTGGAGATCAGAGCTCAGGAGGACCTTCTGGGGAGACCCAGAACAGAAACCCTGGTCGGCCTCACATCATCATCTCCAACGTAGAGCACGACTCCATCAAGCTGGTGGCGGAGAACCTGCAGAAGACCGGACAAGCTGGTGAGGAACCACAATGTTCTGGAGCTTCTGAAGACTGGACCAGATGGGAATGTTTTATTTTGCCTCTTGTGTCAAACGTTCACCATGGCATACAGGACAAATATAAACAATATAATCAAAATAGAAACTATAAAATGACTAATGATAAAAAGACTAATGATTCACTTTTCATCAATGTTCATAGTTCATCGATTGGCTTATTTCCTTGTAACCTCAATGTGTCTGTCGCTTGTTGGAGACAGAAGTGACGTGTGTAGCGGTCTCCATGGTTACGGGGCGGGTGGAGGTGGAGGACCTCCTGGTCGCCGTGAGACCCAACACCTGCCTGGTGTCCATCATGCTGGCCAACAACGAGACCGGAGTCATCATGGTAGGGCACCAGAGGCTTTCAAAGTTAACGTCACATTTGTAAGAAATTCGCATCTCATCCCGACAGCAATCAATAAATCAAATGACAAAAAAAACAAAAAACATCTGTTATCAGCCCCTGTTGCGGGCCTGTAATAAGCCTGTTCAATCATTTCCTTTGGCCTGAATGAAATGATTGGACTGCCTACCTCTCTGTCTACCTACCTACCATCCTACCTACCTACCTACCTACCATCCTACCTACCTACCTACCTACCTACCTACCTACCTACCTACCCACACACACTCTGCCCGTAGACTCATTACGCGTGACTGAAGTCTTCCACAAGGCTAGGCAGACCTGTTGCTGAAGCTAGCGAGCTAATCACTCGTTTTGGGGGAGTGGCTTTGGAGGGGAGGCCTGAAGGGGGGGGGGGGGATATTATTTTGGTTGAATACTTTCAAAATCTTGCCTACCCTGGCTGGTTTTTTCCGAATTGCCTACCCCAGCTTTAAAGATAAACCCTTGCTTAAAATTAAAACCCAAAACTAAAATAAACCAAGGTCACTTTTCGACGTTCGCCATGGTAGTATTTTGAAAGCACTCTCTCTCTTTGCAGCCAATCAGGGAGCTCTGCCAGAGGGTGAACGATGTCAACAAGCAGCGTCGACATCCCAGAATACTCTTTCACACCGATGCCGCACAAGCTTTGGGGAAGATCCACGTGGATGTTGCTGACCTGGGGGTGGATTATCTCACCATAGTGGGACACAAGGTGAGGATTTAGTGTCCTCCGTGATTACCAAAAAACTACAACAATCCCCCATGATTACCAAAAAACTACAACAATCCCCCATGATTACCAAAGAACTACAACAATCCTCCATGAATCCCAAAAAACTACAACAATCCCCCATGATTACCAAAAAACTAAAACAATCCCCCATGATTACCAAAAAACTACAACAATCCCCCATGATTACCAAAAAACTACAACAATCCCCATGATTACCAAAAAACTACAACAATCCCCCATGATTACCAAAAAACTACAACAATCCCCCATGATTACCAAAAAACTACAACAATCCCCCATGATTACCAAAGAACTACAACAATCCTCCATGATTACCAAAGAACTACAACAATCCTCCATGATTACAAAGAAACTACAACAATCCTCCATGATTACTGAAAGAACATTGCTGCCATCTAACAGTGAAGTTGAAGTTAAAAGTTAAGTTTAAGTTGAAAGAGTGAAATCATTGTAGGCACTGTGTAGTAATATAGTGAAAAACAGGAAAGAATACCAAGATCAGTATACAATGAAGAAAGTCAAAACATCTATACTATCCTTGATAATGGCTGCTGCTGTATTTTCATTTCTTTTGTCACATCAAAATGGAGTCGGGCATGCCATTTTCTTCAATTTGACTCTGTAAGTCCTATGTCTTCATTGAGGACCACTGAGGATGGGCCTTCGCCTTATAGCTGACAGGAAGATCTCAACCGTACTCTGGTGTGTGGACTCTCTCTAAATCCTTCATTCCGCTTGTAGTTCTACGCTCCCCGTATCGGAGCGCTGTACGTCCGCGGCCCAGGAAGCGGGACCCCTCTGTACCCCATGTTCTTCGGCGGCGGCCAGGAGAGGAACTTCAGACCAGGGTGAGGTTGTAGTCCGTCTCCGAGCCGGCCACACCGCACGCGCGTTTCACACCACAGCCTGGATGATTCTCACCTGTTCTTGTATTCTACAGAACGGAGAACACGCCCATGATTGCAGGTCTGGGGAAGGTGAGTGTGATGCGTGGTTTTAGTGTGTGTGGACGGTGCGAGGATGGCTCCAGTAGCTCAGGAGGTAGAGCGGGTTGACTTGTAAGCGGAAGGTCGCTAGTTGGATCCCCGGCTCCTCCTAGCTGAGTGTCGAGGTGTCCCTGAGCGAGACGCCCTCACCCTGACTGCTCCCGACGCGCTGGCTGTCGCCTTGCATGGCTGACTCCTCCGTCGGTGTGTGTGTGTGTGTATGAACGGTTGTAAGTCGCTCTGGACAAAAGCGTCTGCTAAATGCCTAAAATGTCCTATCACCTAGAACTACAAAGTCAATGTCATTGCATGTGTGCTCCGAGTAAAACACGTGATTCATTCGGCTGTGATTATAACAAGCAGTACATAGTAGTGGGTTTCCGATGTGCAATGATGTCTATCTCATTATAAACACGTTGAAGGCATTTTCACATAAAAAAACATTGGCAAAGTCAAGTATAGACGGATCACTAGTCACTATCACAACAACTTCACAACAGCAATCAAACCTGAAATACAATTTGTCGGTTGCTAGGCTGCAGAGTTGGTGACAGCCAATCTCCATGACTACGAGACCCACATGAGGACGACCAGGCTTTACTTGGAACAGCGACTCAAGGTACGCTAATAACTCGGCTCACTAGCTCAATAACTAACTCATTCATCATTTTTCATTCATGTCCATTGGTGTACACCTGTGTCCATCCGTCTATCTGCTCCCACTCCATGTTTGGATCCTACGGGGTCCATCCAGAGGTGTGGTTGTGATGTGGAGTGTGTGTCTCTCGGCAGGAGGTCTTCGGGGAGGAGAAGGTCCGCTTCAGCAGCCACTTCCCTGGTTCTGAGACCCTCCCCAACACCTGTAACTTCTCCATCCTGGGTCCACATCTACGAGGTGACCTGACGGACTCCTCTACCTCCTGAACAAACCCCAGCCCTAACCTAACTGTCTGTAAACTAACCCTAACCTAACCATCTCTAACCTAGCCCTAACCTAACTGTCTGTAAACTAACCCTAACCTAACCGTCTGTAACCTAGCCCTAACCTAACTGTCTGTAAACTAACCCTAACCTAACTGTCTGTAAACTAACCCTAACCTAACCATCTCTAACCTAACCGTCTGTAAACTAACCCTAACCAAACCATCTGTAACCTAACCATCTCTAACCTAACCCTAACCCAACTGCCTGTAAACTAACCCTAACCATACCATCTCTAACCTAACCTTAACCTACCTATCTCTAACCTAATACCTAAACTAATAATCTCTAACCTAATACCTAAACAAATTATCTCTAACCTAATACCTAAATGAATCATCTCTAAGCTAATACCTAAACTAATCATCTCTAACCTAATACCTAAACTAATCATCTCTAACCTAACACCTAAACGAATCATCTCTAACCTAACACCTAAACGAATCATCTCTAACCTAACACCTAAACTAATCATCTCTAACCTAACACCTAAACGAATCATCTCTAACCTAATACCTAAACTAACCATCTCTAACCTAACACCTAAACTAATCATCTCTAACCTAATACCTAAACTAATCATCTCTAACCTAATACCTAAACTAATCATCTCTAACCTAATACCTAAACTAATCATCTCTAACCTAACACCTAAACTAATCATCTCTAACCTAATACCTAAACTAATCATCTCTAACCTAATACCTAAACTAATCATCTCTAACCTAATACCTAAACTAATCATCTCTAACCTAACACCTAAACGAATCATCTCTAACCTAACACCTAAACGAATCATCTCTAACCTAATACCTAAACTAATCATCTCTAACCTAACACCTAAACGAATCATCTCTAACCTAATACCTAAACTAACCATCTCTAACCTAACACCTAAACTAATCATCTCTAACCTAATACCTAAACTAATCATCTCTAACCTAATACCTAAACTAATCATCTCTAACCTAACACCTAAACTAATCATCTCTAACCTAATACCTAAACTAATCATCTCTAACCTAATACCTAAACTAACGTTTGAGCTGTGTGTGAGCATCAGGTCCTGACAGGTGGATGTTCTCCTGCTGTGTGTGAGCATCAGGTCCTGACAGGTGGATGTTCTCCTGCTGTGTGTGAGCATCAGGTCCTGACAGGTGGATGTTCTCCTGCTGTGTGTGAGCATCAGGTCCTGACAGGTGGATGTTCTCCTGCTGTGTGTGAGCGTCAGGTCCTGACAGGTGGATGTTCTCCTGCTGTGTGTGAGCATCAGGTTCTGACAGGTGGATGTTCTCCTGCTGTGTGTGAGCATCAGGTCCTGACAGGTGGATGTTCTCTTGCTGTGTGTGAGCATCAGGCCCTGACAGGTGGATGTTCTCCTGCTGTGTGTGAGCATCAGGTCCTGACAGGTGGATGTTCTCCTGCTGTGTGTGTGTGTGCAGGTCGGAAGGTACTGTCCTGCTGTAAGACGCTGCTGGCCAGTGTAGGAGCTGCCTGCCACTCAGACCTTGGAGACAGGTGAATACACGCAGAACAAAGGACATAATGTGCATGAAGCCATGATGTTATGATATTGGACACTAACGATACTATCAAACTATGGTATCTAAATCATCAAAAGCAATTCTATCAATCGGATTATATTTAATTGTTTGTAACTATATTTATATGGGGGGCCGGATAGTGTAGTGACCAGGGTCAACTACTAGCTGAAAGGTTCTGGGTTCGATCCTCACTGTCCACAGCCTAACCTGTAGACATCCTAGAGCAAGATGAACCCTAACCCCTACCTGCCCTTCAATGACCTGTGGTGACCTGTGACCCGTAGACCTGTGACCCGAAGTCAGTGTCAGTCACATTGGCTAAAATAAACATGTCACTGTGTCAATGAGACGGCAACAAAAGGGATCTAAACGATATGATAACGTCTTTCATAACTGCGTGGTACCAGTGGACGTCTGACTCGTGGCCCTGCGTCTGATTGTCCCCCAGGCCCTCCCACATCCTGCTGAGCTGTGGCGTTAGCCCGGAGGTAGCGGCCAACGCGCTGCGGCTGAGCGTGGGGCGCGCCACCTCGCGAGCGGACGTAGACGCGGTGGTGGAGGACCTCAGGAACACCGTCCGACTGCTGGAGAGTTAGGACGGACCCTTCCATTACGCTTAACTGAGGGGGGGGGTCAACTCGGACAGTCAGGATGGACCCTTCCATTACGGTTAACTGAGGGGTGGGGGGGGGGGGGGGGGGGGGTTTCAACTCGGACAGTTAGGACGGACCCTTCCATTACGGTTAACTGAGGGGGGAGTTCAACTCTTACCAGTTTAGGGGGGGATTCAACTCTTTTGACAGTTGAGATGGACCGTTCCATTCCAGACTACAGGGTGGTTAAACTGACATTTAGAATGGACCGTTCCCCTCCAGATCGTGGGTGTTAATGCTGATTTTTGTCGCGGGATTATGCAATTATTTCACGCTGCATGCTTTTGTATATATCTTTGATGTGATTCATATGAGGTGTCTGCGTGTGTTCGTAAGGATCAGGCCTCAAATGCAGACTAGAAGACCGTTTGAAACAAATAAGTCTTCACGAGACAAAAATAATCAACAAAAGCAACAGACCAGAAAACTGCTAGCTACGGTTGAATAAAAAAGTGAACCAAATGCTAAGACGCTTACAGGTCAGGACGGTCAAAGCTGAGCACTTCAATACACAGGAGGAAACAATTCACAATCAACACGGGGGGGGGGGATATCGAGGTTAAAGAAAAGAATAAATCAAGGGGGAGGAACAAAGACAAACGGAACAGAGTAGTCCACCAAAAGTAACTAATTCAGTAGCATGTGGTGGTCTTTGTGATGTGAAGATGATGTGTCATGCAACATATGCATGTGAAGCTCCTCACTACTCTCATAAATGACCCGGGAGTCGAAGCAGGGAGACGAAGCGGGCCCCTCGTCTCTCCGAAGGGCCTCCCATCGTAGTTCCCCGTTTTTTGGAGGGGTTCGGGTAACCTGGGTGTATCCACGGTGTACTTGTGTATTTCTTTGTTTCGGTTTGTACTATTTATTAGTGAATAGGCTTTGTGGACGAATGGAGCTATTCAAGAGATCTTAAATGCTGCATTAAAAATCCTCTGATTCTGAATATCATCATTGTTATCAATCTTCGTGCCGCAATAAACTATTCATCCCCACCCAGTTGACCTCGTGAACTGTCTTCTGACTGAGCGTTTCCCAGCTGCTCCTCTTGTGCCCTACTCCCGCGGCCCACAGCCCCCCCACTGCTGCCCACAGCCCCCCCACCGCTGCCCACAGCCCCCCCACTGCTGCCCACAGCCCCCCCACCGCTGCCCACACCCCCCCCACCGCTGCCCCCAGCCCCCCCACCGCGGCCCACACCCCCCCACCGCTGCCCCCACCCCCCCACCGCTGCCCACAGCCCCCCCACCGCTGCCCACAGCCCCCCACCGCTGCCCCCACCCCCCCACCGCTGCCCACAGCCCCCCGTCTCTCGTTACGCCAAAGTTTCCGACGCTCGCCTGGCGCTCTGCGTCTCCACTGGAGCGAGGGAGCGCCCGCCGTCCAGCGCCACACAAAGCACCGCGGGAGGCCAGCGGAGAGCCGCCTCGCCGGCCGTCTTTCATTACCTTTCTGTTCCCCTCCACCGCCCCCTCGTCCACCACCTCCGCCCCCTCGTCCACCACCTCCGCCCCACGGCCGCGCAGAGCAGCTGCTCCCTGCTCGGGTGTCTCTTTCCTGGCTCCGGACACCGCGGTGACTCCTGGCCGCGTGGCTTTGTCTGCCTGTGATCACAGAGCAGTGGGCCAGAGGGATGTCAGAGTGCTGCAGGGAGAGGAGAGCCAGCCAGCGTGTCCTACTGTGTGCCCCATTCTGCGAGCCGGGACTGATGCAGTTAGCCTGCGAGCCGGGACTGATGCAGTTAGCCTGCGAGCCGGGACTGATGCAGTTAGCCTGCGAGCCGGGACTGATGCAGTTAGACTGTAACTGACTCAGTTAGCTGGGCAGTTAGAGGCAGCTAGCCTACCTCCTCAGCCAGAGGCAGCTAACCCACCTGCTCAGCCAGAGGCAGCTAGCCCACCTGCTCAGCCAGAGGCAGCTAGCCCACCTGCTAAGCCAGAGACAGCTAGCCCACCTGCTCAGCCAGAGACAGCTAGCCCACCTGCTCAGCCAGAGGCAGCTAGCCCACCTGCTCAGCCAGAGGCAGCTAGCCCACCTGCTCAGCCAGAGGCAGCTAGCCCACCTGCTCAGCCAGAGACAGCTAGCCCACCTGCTCAGCCAGAGGCAGCTAGCCCACCTGCTCAGCCAGAGGCAGCTAGCCCACCTGCTCAGCCAGAGGCAGCTAGCCCACCTGCTCAGCCAGAGGCAGCTAGCCTGCATGCACATCCGGACCCGTCCAGCCAGCGATGGTGCTGCACCGGGCCATCCACGCGGCCCGCATTGGTGACCTGGCAGCGCTGAGGGAGATGGCCGCCACGGACCACCTCTCCCCCGCCATCAGCGACGCCCAGGGGGCGGGCCTGGCGCACCACGCTGCGCGCTGCGGACGCCTGGACTGCCTGCGCTTCCTGGTGACGGAGCTGGGTCTGGCCGCCGACGAACGGGCCCTGAACCGAGCCACGCCCGCCCACGACGCCGCCGCCACCGGGCACGTGCGGGAGCTGCAGTGGCTGGTGGAGCAGGGAGGCTGCGATGTGGAGGTGAGGAGTTGGGCAGTACCTGCTCCTTAACTACCTGTCTCTGTACTGTCTAACCCCTACCTGCTCCTTAATGACCTGTCTCTGTACTGTCTAACCCCTACCTGCTCCTTAATGACCTGTCTCTGTACTGTCTAACCCCTACCTGCTCCTTAATGACCTGTCTCTGTACTGTCTAACCCCTACCTGCTCCTTAATGACCTGTCTGTACTGTCTAACCCCTACCTGCTCCTTAATGACCTGTCTCTGTACTGTCTAACCCCTACCTGCTCCTTAATGACCCGTCTCTGTACTGTCTAACCCCTACCTGCTCCTTAATGACCTGTCTCTGTACTGTCTAACCCCTACCTGCTCCTTAATGACCTGTCTCTGTACTGTCTAACCCCTACCTGCTCTTTAATGACCTCTCAGTACTGTCTAACCCCTACCTGCTCCTTAACTACTTGTCTCTGCACTGTCTAACCCCTACCTGCTCCTTAATGACCTGTCTCTGTACTGTCTAACCCCTACCTGCTCCTTAATGACCTGTCTCTGTACTGTCTAACCCCTACCTGCTCCTTAATGACCTGTCTCTGTACTGTCTAACCCCTACCTGCTCTTTAATGACCTCTCAGTACTGTCTAACCCCTACCTGCTCCTTAATGACTTGTCTCTGTACTGTCTAACCCCTACCTGCTCCTTAACTACTTGTCTCTGCACTGTCTAACCCCTACCTGCTCCTTAATGACCTGTCTCTGTACTGTCTAACCCCTACCTGCTCCTTAATGACCTGTCTGTACTGTCTGACCCCTACCTGCTCCTTAATGACCCGTCTCTGTACTGTCTAACCCCTACCTGCTCCTTAATGACCTGTCTCTGTACTGTCCAACCCCTATCTGCTCCTTAATGACCTGTCTCTGTACTGTCTAACCCCTACCTGCTCTTTAATGACCTGTCTCTGTACTGTCTAACCCCTACCTGCTCCTTAATGACCTGTGTCTGTACTGTCTAACCCCTACCTGCTCCTTAATGACCTGTCTCTGTACTGTCCAACCCCTACCTGCTCCTTAATGACCTGTCTCTGTACTGTCTAACCCCTACCTGCTCCTTAATGACCTGTCTGTACTGTCTAACCCCTACCTGCTCCTTAATGACCTGTCTCTGTACTGTCTAACCCCTACCTGCTCCTTAATGACCCGTCTCTGTACTGTCTAACCCCTACCTGCTCCTTAATGACCCGTCTCTGTACTGTCTAACCCCTACCTGCTCCTTAATGACCTGTCTCTGTCTTCATGTATCTTGTTGGGATATATGCTGGCAGGGTGTGCCTCAGAGATTGTTTAGCTACTGTAACTAGAGTGAGTTTATGTTTATGTCCCACCGTGTCTCTCCGGCTGACGGCAGGCCCAGGACGCGTCGGGGGCCACGGCGCTGCACCTGGCCACCAGGTTCGGCTGCGTGGGCGTGGTGGAGTGGCTGCTGGGGGCCGCCGGCCGTCTCAGCGACCTGGAGACCAACTGCGGCGCGGTGGCGGCCCACTACGCCGCGGCCAAGGGGGACCTGGCGTGTCTGGAGCTGCTGCTGCGCCACGCCCCGGGGTGAGGGGCCACACATGGTGTTTTACTAGGGAGGTGCACAGCATCACACAGCTGGGGGCCTGCTGGGCACGGATGTTCATGTCACGAGGCAGGGGTCCACGACATCAAAGCTGCGGGACGAACGATTCCAGATTGGTAAAGAGACTTTAAAACCAAACAACCAATGAGACGCCCCCTTCCCTCTCTGCTCCCTCCCTCCCTCCCTCCCTCCCTCCCTCCCTCCCTCTTTACATCTCTCCGCCGTTGAGAAGTGTTGCATACACGCACCTGTGATTGACAGGCAAGATGGATTCTCTGAACCAGTCAGGTAAGAGATGCCCTGATTGGTGAGAAATGAGCCGGGAGCGGTCTAAAATCTAAATTGTTCTCTTAAATGTGAGCTCGAACCCCAAGGCCCACAGTATAACCTGGAGGCATCCTTGGGCAAGATGTATTTGAAGTACTCTTTGCACACGGTGCACCATGATATATTCATTCTATCCATTAGGTGTCAGCCAAATCACAAATGAGGTCTAGGGCGTAGAAACCCTTTAAATGAATTCCACCCAACGTGAACGTGGTGAAGTCTAAAGGTGATTAAAACAAAACATTTGGTGGTAGGCTGTCATTCTTCTTGCCCCGGGTACGTTTAGTGTGTTATCAACTTGATGCTTGTGTAAACACGACAGGAACAGCCTCGTAAAGGCCAGCGTATGCACTGACACTCCCGTGCCCTCAGTGCCATGTAACCACAGAGATGTACCGCCTAGACATACCGCTCGTTAACTGACATACCGCTCGTTAACTGACATACCGCTCGTTAACTGACATGCCGCTCGTTAACTGACATGCCGCTCGTTAACTGACATACCGCTCGTTAACTGATATACCGCTCATTAACTGACATACCACTCGTTAACTGATATACCGCTCGTTAACTGACATACCACTCGTTAACTGATATACCGCTCGTTAACTGACATACTGCTCGTTAACTGACACATAGCTCGTTACCAATGTTGTTCAGACAAGGTATGTGATTCGCAGGGAAATTGTGTGATCCCCTCTTATTTATGGGGTTTGTAGTTCACACACACTTTTATCCAAAGAGATATACAGTGAGTTCAGATACATATCATGAAGGAGCAGGTAGGGGTTGGACAGTACAGAGACAGGTCATTAAGGAGCAGGTAGGGATTAGACAGTACAGAGACAGGTCATTAAGGAGCAGGTAGGGATTAGACAGTACAGAGACATATCATGAAGGAGCAGGTAGGGGTTAGACAGTACAGAGACAGGTCATTGAGGAGCAGGTAGGGATTAGACAGTACAGAGACATGTCATTTAGGAGCAGGAAGGGGTTAAGGGGCATCTTGCTTTAGGAGGCCTACAGGTAGACTGCTGACACTGGGCATCAAACCCAGAACCTTTCAGCTCGGCGTCAACCACAGCAGCCTAGACTGTCCAGCCTGTAACTGGTATATCGGTACATTCAGACAGGGGTCCATGTACGTGTAAGGGAAAATTGTTTACGCTGGGAGAACATTGAAACCACCATGATTACGACGATCAACCACGCTGATGCTTCTCCTATAGCCCCAGCAAGCTGCCTTCCAAATTGGATTTAGTGGGACAGGCACTCAGACATGATTGCGGTTCATTGTTGTGTCTCAGGAAGTCTTGTGTATTGTGTGAAACGCAATCCTCCCTATGGGACGATCTCCTATCCCCTCTCTCCTCTCCAGCCTCTTCCCCCCCCACCCTCCCCTTCAACCTGAGACTCCCTGGAGATTACCCGTGTTACACACATTGCGTTCCTCCACCTCCTGGTAGCATACTGTAACCTACATGAGGCTTGGGGTGGTGGGGTCACCACATCACAGATGGCATCAGTAGTGAGTGAATAATGGATGGATGAGAGCTACGCTGGGATCCCTGACATGCAAGGCCTACTGTACGTAAAGGTATACCTGGCCCCTCGCTCTCCGTCCGGGCCGGGGTCAGCAGCGCTGCCACATATTCATTATTCATCGTCACTAAACTACCAAGTCATACCCAGTGCAGTCCGCTGGGTTTCCACTGCACCTCTTCAGTCCGTCCACAGCAGGTTTCAAATTGACATGGATAAATACAAAATAAAAAAAACAATAGACTTTGAAACAGACATGAATGAATACAGACAAATGAGAACTAGACTGAGAATGAACAGGTGGTATAGATTTATCTATCTGCGTATCTGTCTGTCTATTGCAGAGCTACATGCTCTCTCTGTCACTGCATCTCTTTCTCTGTCTTTATCTATCTTATCTCCATCTATCGTTTTGAGTGCTAGCCTCTGATTTCTCTCTCTCTCTCTGTCTCTCTCTCTCTCTCTCTCTGTCTCTGTCTCTGTCTCTCTCTCTCTCTCTCTCTCTCCAGGTGTGTGAACCGCCAGACCCGGCTGGGTGCCACGCCCCTCTACCTGGCGTGTCAGGAGGGTCACCTGTCCGTGGCGGAGTACCTGGTGAGGGTGGGCGGAGCCAGCGCTCACCTGAGGGCCCACGACGGCATGAGCGTCCTGCACGCCGCCACGCACACGGGACACCACACCCTGGTGGTCTGGCTGGTCCGTACCGCCAAACACACAAACCTTTATTTACAACGCACTGCCTGACATGAGCACTATGTTACAAAACGGGTCAGGAGAGATAAAAAACACACTAGCGAGGGAATCGAACCCCTAACCCTGGCAGTGCTAATGCCTTGCTCTGCCAGTTGAGCTAGAGAGGGAATCGAACCCCTAACCCTGGCAGTGCTAATGCCTTGCTCTGCCAGTTGAGCTAGAGAGGGAATCGAACCCCTAACCCTGGCAGTGCTAATGCCTTGCTCTACCAGTTAAGTCCCACAGGACCACAATATGTCCAATTGACCTTTTCCTAAAGCATATTGATTAGGGTTTTCCACACGTAACAAGACATGCGTCAGTACATTACAATCAAATAAAGTCTGTGATTTAATAAAGTTCTATCTTAAATCAATCCGATTCAATGACTGGACCAACGACCCTGTGCGTCTCCAGGCCACCTTCACAGACCTCAGCCTGTCGTGCCGGGACCGGGAGGGGGCCACTGCGCTGCACTTCGCCGCCAGCAGGGGGCACCGCCGTATCTTGGAGACGCTGCTTCACATGGGGTCAAAGGTCACCGGGGATTACTGGGGCGGCACACCTCTCCACGACGCTGCCGAGAACGGGGAGCTGGAGGTCACTTTAAGTTTAGGAATGATGTGGATGATGATGATGATGATGAAGATGATAAATGGATGATGATGAAGATGATAATCAATGCATGATGATGATAACACATGGCTGGTGGTGATGATGATAATAAATGGATGATGATGATGATGATGAAGAAGTCTCTCCCAGTGCTGTAAGGTGCTGCTGGCCGGCCAGGCCGACTGCTCGGAGCGGGACATCGACGGCTTCACAGCGGCAGACCTGGCCGAGTACAACGGGCACTATGACTGCGCCCGCTACCTACGCAACGTCCAGGCAAACGTAAGAACGCCTCTCATCTCACCCTACTCTCTGAGTACCATCGTTTAGCTAGAAGGCCTCTCATCTCATCTAACCCCTACCTGCTCCTTAACGACCGGTCTCTGTACTGTCTAACCCCTACCTGCTCCTTAATGACCTGTCTCTGTACTGTCTAACCCCTACCTGCTCCTTAATGACCTGTCTCTGTACTGTCTAACCCTACCTGCTCCTTAATGACCTGTCTCTGTACTGTCCAACCCCTACCTGCTCCTTAATGACCCGTCTCTGTAGTCACTGTCGGTCACTTCAGAATAAAAGCGTGTGCTGAAGGAGTCTCTCCCTGAGTGGCTCTCATGGTGTGAGAGGCCTGTGAAGAGGCTGCAGCGGTGGTTAAGCGGGCGTTACGGGCCGCAGTCAGCCCGTCTCTCGTGTGTCCTCGCTGGAGGACTGTAGAGATGAGCTCCTTTTGTCCCGAGCCGCACGCATCCACTTCCTTCCCCCGGTTAGTGTTTCCGTGTCGTCAGAGTGTCTGATGTTGGCGCGCCGCACGCTGAAGACGGAGCCAGTGAGTAGGTAAATACGGGATGTATACGAAGTTATGCCGCGTGACTGGATGACGTTCGGACCTCCTGGGTGTCTGTCTGTGAACGTCGGTGTCGCCTGTGTTTACGTTTACATTCAGGCGCTTTCAGCCAGAGCGGCTCACAAGTGAGGCTGTATGATTCATTCAGATGAGTATTTTCTACCCTCTCTTTGATACGTTTTGAGTTCTTTATGTAAATCGCATTTCTCTTCGACACGGAAATTGAGTTGAATTGGGGAACTTTTGTGTTTTGAAACCGGGAAAGAAGGATGGGGGGGGGGGCGGTGTCGTCCAATCATGCAAACTTTGGTGAGATCACACGATCCCACCAGGGGGGGAGAGAGGTGGGGGAGGTGGAGGGGAGATAGCGTTGTGTCCCCTCACTGGAACTCACCGGGCACCCCTCACCCTCAGAGTTAGCATCCAGGGCGACGTGGCGAAGCTAGCCAATAGGAACTATGAATAAGTGACTAGAGATGAGGTGGAGGAGGAGCAGGAGGAGGAGGTGGAGGAGTAGGAGGAGGAGGAGGAGGAGGAGGTGGAGGTGGAGAAGCAGGAGGAGGAGGAGCAGGAGGTGGAGGACGAGGTGCAGGTGGAGGAGATGCAGGAGCGCCTGTCCCCTCATAACACTTGTCCTCAGCCACTAGAAGGTGAGGGGACGAGCAGCCTGTGCCGCTGCTCTCTGAAATACCCCCCCCCCCCCCCCCCCCCCGACAACAATGGGAGGCTAATTAGCACGGGGCTGTAGCGGCCGCGCCAGGCCCAGCCGCGCCAGGCGGCTACAGGCCTATCGGTTACCCCTCTCCACCAGGCTCAGGTGGAGAGGCCTGGGGCTACTAGGCCTGTTATGAGATCCAGCAGCTTCAGTTACACCGTTTTCACCGTTCTGGTGCCTGGAACCGGCAACCCTATCCCTCTCTCCCCCTCCCTCCCCCCCCTCCTCTCTCACTCCCCCCCCCGCCCGAGAGCAGGATGTCATCAGGCATCACACACTTTATTGTGTGTGTGAGTATGTGTTGGGGGTTGAGGTTTGTGTGTGTGTTGGGGGTTGAGGTGTGTGTGTGCATGCTTGCGTGTGTGTATGCGTGCCTGTTTGTGTGTGTGTGTGCATGAATGTGTGCGTGTGTGTGTGCGTGCATGTGTGTTTGTGTGTGTGCATGTGTGTGTGTGTGTGTTTTTGTGTGTGCGTGCGTATGTGTGTGTATGTGTTTGCCTGTGCGTGTGTGTGTTTGCGTGTTTGTGTGTGTGTGTGAATGCGTGTGTGTGTGTTTGCCTGTGTGTGTGTGTTTGCCTGTGTGTTTGCCCGTGTGTTTGCCCGTGTGTTTGCCTGTGTGTGTGTGTGTGTGTGTGTGTGTGTGTGTGTGGTTTTTCCTCCAGGACTTGGAGTGCCTCATGGTTGTCTTGTTGATGGGTAGCATCATGTTGTCCAGAGTACCAAGAGTATCCTCTTTCTTGGCAAAGTGTGTTTAGAAACGCTCCTCAAAATAGGCTCAGGATCTCAATCCAACTCTTTAAAACAAAGACTGCTCATAATGCTGATGTAGGTACACTTTCAATATTTATTTTTGCCGTTTTATAAAAGATATATATATATAATTCTGCTACTTTTTGCAGTTGCATCAACTTTCCTTGCTGAGAATATTGAATGACCATATTTTATGCCTGCCTAAAATAATAATGAATAACATTTTATTGGACCTTTTGAGCTACCTCATGAAAGGGCGTTTGTTACTTCTAGAGTATGACGTACAACAGGTAACGAACATAGGGGGAATGGGATTTGATCCTGTGGGCTTCGACGCACAATGATGAAATCCCATCAGCCAGCTGTGTCGGTCTGTTGTGCGTGTTCTGCGAGGGCAGCGGAAACCAACGTGTCGGGATGTTTTTATTGGTCGACTGCACGTATTAGCCTTCCGGCGCGGACGCTAACGGACGCTAACGTCAGCTCCGTGTTTTATGATCTGCAGAGGAAGTCACGCTGATTACGTTTGGATGAGAAAGCTCGTGAGCTTAATTCTTTTTAAATGATCCTTGGCACACCTCGACGGCTGTGTGCTGATGCTACCATGACGGTGGAAATGGAAAAGTGGAAAAAAAAAAACGGAATATGTTTTATATTCTTGGCACACTGGGCTGAGTAGGTGTACATAATATTATGACCGTGAAAAGGTTGTTAGGCCCTCTGAGGGAGCTGTTCTGTTCCTAACCTTTTCAGGGCTAAGGCACACCACTATCCTGACCAGAAAGTCAACATGGATGAAAAGTATCACACACATTATTACCAGGATATTATATATACTTCGTTTATTAGCAATTTTTGCAATATTCAACACCTTGCAGACTTTCAAAAAACGATCACATGTATACAGGCTCATAAAAATCAGGCAGGCAATTGCATTATTATGGCAAATACGTATTGAAATGGAGCAAGAACGCCAAAGAATCATTCATAAACAATTCAGCAATAGCACCAATTATATTGGTAACATTTTTCAGGATTATGTTTCACACCCTAGACCATGTCCCTGCTCACCTAGTCTCGGCCCGGCCCACTAGTTGGGAACCAAGGGGTTAAACAGAATGTATACTTTAGGTAGTCTTAAACTCTTGACCCACATCGTCGAACAGATCTGTGGAAACTCTAATGGAGTGATCTCTTTTTAAGTTCACGATCGAACGTAAACGGCCTGGTCCACGTGTCTCAGACCTCTAGGAACGTCAGTGGGTTGTACAACCAACACCCGCTGGTCATGTTGATTACATTTCTGCCCGTTGTTTTACAGTGGTCTTACACCACTCTGTCGCTCCGCAGGTCACATCTTAAGTGTCCGTCCGACCGTCTCTCTTTTCCCAGCAGCGGAGCGAGAGGGTGTGTGGTTTACTTATTACCAGGGTCAAGATCTCCGTCGCCCCCCCTCCTCCACCCAAACAGCTGCAACCAAATCAACAAAATGCTTGCTCCTCATTTGTGTTTTCGTTGTTGTTGGCAATCTTAAGAGCCCTTCCAGGGAAATGTTTCCAGCATTTTTTCCAGGTTTTTTTTGGGGGTTTATGCAGAGTACGGTCGATGTTATTTTAGTTAGTTTGTCTGTGAGTGCAGCGAGTCTGGAAGAGAAGAGGATTTAATACTAGGTTATATATATATAATAACCTGTAGTTATCCACAAGGTACGTTTAGGTACTTGTAGTAATATTACAAGGTACCTGTAGTTATCCACAAGGTACTTGTAGGTACTTGTCAACAACAAGGTACCTGTAGTTATCCACAAGGTACTTGTAGGTACTTGTCAACAACAAGGTACCTGTAGTGATCCACAAGGTACTTGTAGGTACTTGTCAACAACAAGGTACCTGTAGTGATCCACAAGGTACTTGTAGGTACTTGTAGACAACAAGGTACCTGTAGTGATCCACAAGGTACTTGTAGGTACTTGTCAACAACAAGGTACCTGTAGTTATCCACAAGGTACTTGTAGGTACTTGTCAACAACAAGGTACCTGTAGTGATCCACAAGGTACTTGTAGGTACTTGTCAACAACAAGGTACCTGTAGTGATCCACAAGGTACTTGTAGGTACTTGTCGACAACAAGGTACCTGTAGTTATCCACAAGGTACTTGTAGGTACTTGTCAACAACAAGGTACCTGTAGTTATCCACAAGGTACTTGTAGGTACTTGGTCGCTGCAGTTGTACTTGTAGTAAAAGTGTAGTAACTGTGTTAAGCCCCTCAACCTGTCTTGGGGCCTGGGGTCCCCTGGGCCCGTGGTCCCCTGGTCCCAGGGGGTCCCCTGGGGCCATTTCCAAGCCTCTAGGCTTGTTTCATATTGATTTCACCTTTTACTTTCATTCACCCAGGTGGGGTCTATTAACCATGCCGATAGGGAACTCTAAATACGACAAATATGTTACAAACACGTAAGCAAATACAGCAGCGCATACAAATGGGACAGAAAACTTTACAGGTAAACTATGTCGTCCAACCATTAGCAATTCAAGGAGATTGGGCACACGTACCCAGGTTAATCTCTAGACCCAATTTGTACCGGCATGGTAGAAGGCAGCGTTTGGAGCGTCTGGCGCTTCCAATCGATTACCAATTTACACTTAGTCATTTGACCTATCCTTTGTATACATGTTTTTTATGGGCCTTTATGGACAGGATTGTGAAGACAGACAGGAGAGAGGGAATGACATGCATCATAGGACCACAGGTGGGAATCGAACCCGGGTCGCTGCAAGGCGTACTGCCAAACATGAAGCCGCCCCATCATGGCCCTTCATCTGGAGCGACTGCCAAGTGAAGGCTGGTTTTAAAACGTTTAAAACGTTACAACTGGAGAGAGTGCAGAGTCACCTGGGAATCATAGAAATAGATAGACTGTAATACAAGGTTAGTGAAATAAGTATGTTTTCATCAATAGATTGTGTCTATGTTCAGGAACCATCAGGACCATTCCTTCATGTGTCTCTGTCGTGTGGAGTGCAGATAACAAAGACGCACATTAAAGGTAGGGTAGGCACTTTGTAGAATCTACAGGAAGCTCGATTTTTTAAGTATCCAACCGAAAGAATCCTGCCCCTCCCTTCAGGCCTCCCTCCAAAGCCACTCCCCCAAAACACATGACTATCTAGCTTATCACAGGCCTGCGACAGCCACAGAGACCGGAATTGATGTCCTTTTTTGTTTCAGCATTTCGATTTATTGATTGAAGTCAGGATGTCAATAGAATTTCAACAAATATGACCAGAAATGCTTCTACTATAAAGTGCCTACCCTGGCTTTAAAGAAACATGGTGGTCAATTACGTTGGAGCACACCGGACTGAACAGATCCGTTTAGACACAGGCTGAGGGATTGACTGAGTAAACGATGGTGTCATCAGCCTAGAAGCAACACATTACTCAGGGCCAGGAAACTTCTTTTGAATTTCAGTTCATCTCAGGTGACTTCAAGCTAGGGCGAGGGGAGGGAAGTGCCGATTGCTCTTGGAAACTTTAAATAAGGTTTGTTGTTGTTTGGGATGCTGATGAATCGCTGACCGTGGTCACCCGACACTGGTCGTGGTCACGGTTTATTACAACGCCGAAACACACCGGCTTCTAATGAGACCAGTGATACCAGAGGCTTGTTCCCTCCAAACACAACACACTCTCTGTTGATTAATACACACTTCACCACACAACACACTCTCTGTTGATTAATACACACTTCACCACACAACACACTCTCTGTTGATTAATACACACTTCACCACACAACACACTCTCTGTTGATTAATACACACTTCACCACACAACACACTCTCTGTTGATTAATACACACTTCACCACACAACACACTCTCTGTTGATTAATACACACTTCACCACACAACACACTCTCTGTTGATTAATACACACTTCACCACACAACACACTCTCTGTTGATTAATACACACTTCACCACACAACACACTCTCTGTTGATTAATACACACTTCACCACACAACACACTCTCTGTTGATTAATACACACTTCACCACACAACACACTCTCTGTTGATTAATACACACTTCACCACACAACACACTCTCTGTTGATTAATACACACTTCACCACACAATAGATTCTCAGTTGTATAATACCAACCTCACCTGACAGTAGATGCTCTGTTTCATTAGTACCGTGGCTGTGTCTACAGGTTATCCAGGTGGTTACTTAGCATTGTTTGATAAATAGAGGAAGACTAAGAGTTGATATAATTGCGCACTCATATATCAAGATACCACGTTATCTGGGCTTGTAATGTGAAATATGAGGAAATGTTGCTTTTTCCTGGCAAAGTGACATGAATCACTGATCTTATTGGTTTACGAATTCAAGCTGATCAATCCACAATCAATACTTTCCCACTTACTAAGTACCCCTTGGTATACGCGACACTAAATGTAATTTCTCCAGTGCACTGCATGGAGAGTCCGATCCATACCCCCCCCCCCCCCCCCCCCCCCCCCCCCCGTCGCCTAATCAACATCGGGGCGGCATCGTCTCCAAACTATTTCTGCTGACGGTGGATTATGCCTCGCGGGCCGCGCTCCTCTTACACCTCATCTCCGGTGGTTCTGGGTTCAGCGTGAAGAGGCTGCAGTGGAAACAGCATGGGGGGGCGGGGGGGGGGGGGCTGGATAAAGTGTCGTCCAGATGCTGTGACGTCCGGTGATACCTGCCCGCTGCCACACGGCTGTTCGCTGCGTCCGTGCATTAGGGACATCACGGCCACCCTATCCCCGCGCGTCAATTATTAACCGCACACTCCCAGCAGCTTGTTGGTTATTGCCCGGCAGCCCTTGGCGGCGAGCGCAGAGATGGTGCCGCAGGGAGACGAGGGTGTCGCGCTGTTCGGCCGCTGATCTCCAGGTACTCTCTCGACCGGGTGGCGGAGCGAGCGAGCGAGCACGGCGGGGGGGGGGGGGGGGGGGAGTTGTTTTGGGTTCCGTTTGGTCGCCGGAGACGGAAAGCTTCTACCAGCGAGGTTGGGGGCCTAGGGACCGCTTGAGTGTTTGTTTTTATTGTCTTTTTTGTTTACTTGGTGTAAAGAAGTTTTACTGGGTGTTGAAAAGAAATGTTTGAAACTGAAATGTTTTTGTAGGCAGATGGGATAAAGATAGACGCTATCTTTTGATGTTGTTTCAAACGTGTACGGTCTTAATTCCTTGGCTTGAGTTATGTGGGCAGTTTTCTCCATTCCCTAAGGTTAATTTCAGGTCATTTAGCGTGGTTTTCTCTCCGTCTGTGTCAGGCTCAGGAAAAGGAGATTGATATATGGTGTGGATTTAATATACAGTACATGATGGCAGATTTACCTGAACTAGAAAGGAATAAATATTATTCAAGTGCTTTGTATGGCATTCCTTGTACAATATTGATGTTTAACATTAGGATTGGCTTGGTAATGAGTTGGCTTAGTGTGTGTGTTTGTGTGTGTTTATGTGTGTGGGTGGGTGTGTGTGTGTGTGTCTTTGTGTGTGTGTGTGGGTGTCTTTATGCGTGCGTGTGTGTGTGCCTTTGTGTGTGTGTGTGTGTGTGTGTGTGTCTTTATGCGTGCGTGTGTGTGTGCCTTTGTGTGTGCGTGTATGTGTGTGTGTGTGTGTGTTGGTATTCAGCCTAAAACCATTCGTCTCCAGCAGGATGCAGGAAACCAAATCAGAACAGCCTTAGGTGTGAGAGGACATGGTATTTACAGTAACGCGTTGCTGTGTATATACATGTATAATGTACCCACATTATGTGTACATTCCTGCATGCAATTCATCATCAGAATTAGACATTATTATTCATTCAGAGCAGGGGTCTTACACTTTCACATCTCTGGGGCCAAAAGGCCCCTACAGTATGTCTGTGGGCCCTTTTGTTATAACGCAGGGATTCACCAATCCAGGTGTTTTCTGATCGTTCTGAAATATAAACCAACACACTTCTTTGTGTATTTTGGGAGGAGGGGGTGTTTGTCTTCTCAGATGACGGAGCTGGGGGTTGGGTGGGGTCTCTATCGCCGTAGCAACGGAGATGGTGGTGCTGATGTAAACCAAATGCTGTGGCTGGCTCCTGGGTGTGATGAGCGGGAGCAGGGTGGAGGAGAAAGGGCAGGGTGGAGGAGCGAGAGCAGGGTGGAGGAGCGAGAGCAGGTTGGAGGAGCAAGGACAGGGTGGAGGAGCGAGAGCAGGGTGGATGAGCGAGAGCAGGGTGGAGGAGCAAGGGCATGGTGGAGGAGCGAGGGCAGGGTGGAGGACTGAGAGTAGGGTGGAGGACTGAGAGCAGGGTGCTGCTGGAGGAGTTGTTACACAACTGCTGGGAAGCCTGCTCCTCCCTCCACAACTTCTCCTTCTCTTCCTCCTCTACCACCTCGTCCTCCTCCACCTCCTGCTTCACCACCCACAACCTCCTGCTCCTCCTCCACCAATACTTATCCTGCTCATCCACCTAATCCACCATCTCATCCTCCTCCTGCACCATCACCACCTCCTACTCAACTCCTCCTCCTCCTCGTCCTCCATGCGCTGGTGCAGATCAAAGGAGGAGGTGATGAAGTAGGAAGAGGAGAAGAAAGAGGTGGAGGAGGAGGAGTGGTGGTTAAGAAGGAGGGGTGGAGGAGGAGGAGGTGATGAAATAGGAAGAGGAGGAGGAAGAGGAGTGGTGGTGAATGAGGAGGAGGGGTGGAGGAGGATGAGGATGATGATGATGAAGAGTGTGTGTTATGCTACGAGCCCCCCAGCCTCAACGACTTTGAATCGTGACGCAGCGCAACGGGTCATTATATTTTCTTTATCCTCTCGTTTGTCGCCGTTTCAATGACGTGTGAACGTTCGATGTTTTCTTTGTTTTCTTTGTTTTCTTTGCGTCACGTTTGTCCTCTGATCATGTTGCATCGTCCCCGGAGAGGCTTTAATAGGTTTAACCACATGTTAGTGTCGAGGCCGAGTACAGAGCATTATATACCGTACACACCGTACCATCACACACCTTCTGCCACGCCTGCCATGCCCTTGATGACGTGTGTCTGAGGTCGCTGCCGGCTGCGTTGGACGGGGGCCTCTTCTCACTGAACAGTAAACGCAGAAGAAGAGAACAACACACCCCTGGGCCCTTCAGATAGTGAGGCTGAGATGTTGTTGATGTTTGTGTCTCCAGCTAGTTTACCTCAACAAGCCCATCCAGGAGATTGCTTCAGACCAAGAGGAGGAAGAGGAGGAAGAGGAGGAGGTGGTGACGGACACGCCCACCGTGTCCAGGCAGCCAATCAGAGGAGACTACTATCGCGGTCTGAGCGACCCATGCATTGAGATCCACAGCAGTGACACACAGATGGAGAGGTTAAAGGTCAGTAGGACCCATCCAACTGAGGCCATCACAAGCTGTCAGTGTCTTCAAACTAACTCTTAAAGCTTTACTTTTCATTCCCTACTTTACCATGTGGGATTACTAAACGACATCTCATCTCCAGTTTAGCTTTCTTCTAATCAAGTAGAGATCCATCTTGTGATCCAATCCACCTCCCAAAGGTATCTCTGGGATTCAGATCTGCGTTGTTTTGAATCTTTGATGTCTTGTTCTTGTGCACGAAAAGCGCTCTGTGAATAAAGTTTGATTGAATGCGTTTCATTGCTGATCCCCACCAGGAACCAGAGAGCCTGGAGCCCCGCCAGGCCAAGTACCCGGGTCGCCCCCCCTCCCCGCCCCTCCCCCTGGCCCCACCCCCGGCCCCACCCCCGCCGTGTGGCCCCGCCCACCCGGAGAAGACCACAGCCTCTAGGATGGAGAAGGTCCACATCGCCACGTCTGGTGAGCCTCAGCGTGTGATTCACTCGGACTACAGGCTGTGTGTCTGGGGACCTTCATTCATAAAGGGTCGGGTAGGGCTTAGAGACGTTAGAGATGGAACCCACAACCCTTCGTCTAGGTCCATGTTCCTTTAGGGCCGGTTGGGAGGCTGCAGGAGGTTGAACCCTCAAGCACAAGTGAATCGCTTCTATGTTCAGATCAGGTTGTCTCTGTGTGTGTGTTCATCTGTCCTCTGTACCCCTACCTCCTCCTTAATGACCCGTCTCTGTACTGTCTAACCCCTACCTGCTCCTTAATGACCTGTCTCTGTACTGTCTAACCCCTACCTGCTCCTTAATGACCTGTCTCTGTACTGTCTAACCCCTACCTGCTCCTTAATGACCTGTCTCTGTACTGTCTAACCCCTACCTGCTCCTTAATGACCTGTCTCTGTACTGTCTAACCCCTACCTGCTCCTTAATGACCTGTCTCTGTACTGTCTAACCCCTACCTGCTCCTTAATGACCTGTCTCTGTACTGTCTAACCCCTACCTGCTCCTTAATGACCTGTCTCTGTACTGTCTAACCCCTACCTGCTCCTTAATGACCTGTCTCTGTACTGTCTAACCCCTACCTGCTCCTTAATGACCTGTCTCTGTACTGTCTAACCCCTACCTGCTCCATAATGACCTGTCTCTGTACTGTATAACCCCTACCTGCTCCTTAATGACCTGTCTCTGTACTGTCTAACCCCTACCTGCTCCTTAATGACCTGTCTCTGTACTGTCTAACCCTACCTGCTCCTTAATGACCTGTATCTGTACTGGCTAACCCCTACCTGCTCCTTAATGACCTGTCTCTGTACTGTCTAACCCCTACCTGCTCCTTAATGACCTGTCTCTGTACTGTCTAACCCCTACCTGCTCCTTAATGACCTGTCTCTGTACTGTCTAACCCCTACCTGCTCCATAATGACCTGTCTCTGTACTGTATAACCCCTACCTGCTCCTTAATGACCTGTCTCTGTACTGTCTAACCCCTACCTGCTCCTTAATGACCTGTCTCTGTACTGTCTAACCCTACCTGCTCCTTAATGACCTGTATCTGTACTGGCTAACCCCTACCTGCTCCTTAATGACCTGTCTCTGTACTGTCTAACCCCTACCTGCTCCTTAATGACCTGTCTCTGTACTGTCTAACCCCTACCTGCTCCTTATTGACCTGTCTCTGTACTGTCTAACCCCTACCTGTTCCTTAATGACCTGTCTCTGTACTGTCTAACCCCTACCTGCTCCTTAATGACCTGTCTCTGTACTGTCTAACCCCTACCTGCTCCTTAATGACCTGTCTCTGTACTGTCTAACCCCTACCTGCTCCTTAATGACCTGTCTCTGTACTGTCTAACCCCTACCTGCTCCTTAATGACCTGTCTCTGTACTGTCTAACCTGTAGTCCTGAAGGGGTTCACCAGGAGCAGGCTCTCTGTGCCGGTGGTCCGGGTCCAGGACCAGGACCCGGACCAGAGCGGGTCTGAGGATAAACCTCGGCTGGGGGCCAACCTGGGCGACATGAAGTCCATCACGGCGCTGAAGCAATCCGGCCTCCAGTCCGGAGTCTTCACTGGACACGGGGTGAGATGATGGGATGGGAGGGGGGGTTGTCACATTGGGCCAAGGTCTGACAACCCCAACTTTGTGCACCTGCTTCCACACCCATTATTTCAACCCAATCGACATCCGCCCGTCATTGAAATGTCCCGGCGAAGTAGTTGGTCTACAAGGGATGTTTAGCCTTCAGCATTTTTTTTTTATAATAAATGTCTAAAAAGGTCTATTGCTTATGAGTCAAAACCATGATATGACCCCAAGTGAGGTCACGACCCCAGGGTGTACCTTCACCGAGCTAGTCACGTCTTGTCAGTTCCTGTAGCTGTACACCCAGTGCTTCCAGTACAGACGGTCACCGTGACATCGCCCTTCCAGAGCAAGATGGTGGTGCTCCCGACGGAGGAGGCCAACCTGTCGGACATCGACTACCTGGTCCCCACCCACGACGAGCGGGGCCGGCCCATCGCTGAGTGGAAGAGACAGGTGATGGTGAGACAGCTGCAGGCCCGGCTGCTGGACGAGGAAGACCAGAGGAGGAAGGTGAGCGAGGTTACACACCCGTCTGCACACGCCTGTCTGACACTGCTGCAAACACACACCTGTCTGACACGCACCTGTCTGACACGCACCTGTCTGACACGCACCTGTCTGACACGCACCTGTCTGACACGCACCTGTCTGACACGCACCTGTCTGACACAGCTGTAAACACACACCGGTCTGACACACACCTGTCTGACACAGCTGCAAACACACACCTGTCTGACACGCACCTGTCTGACACACACCTGTCTGACACAGCTGCAAACACACACCTGTCTGATACGCACCTGTCTGACACAGCTGTAAACACACACCTGTCTGACACACACCTGTCTGACACAGCTGTAAACACACACCTGTCTGACACACCTGTCTACACACACACCTGCAAACACACCTGTCCACACTCACACCTGTCCACACACACCTTTGTAGCATGGGAACACGTGTAGAATCGAGCCAGTGGTTGCGGCAATGTACTGCCTGCTGTGATAGCCCACTCGCGGGTGGAGCCGCCAAAGAAAGCGAGCCCTGACTGACACATGACTTCTCCACATGCGGGCGTTAGACCCTGCAGCGCCGCAGACCTCGTGACCCAGTGCGTCCCCCCCCCCCCCCCCCCCCACCCCCGCTGCAGGAGACCGGCAGCAGCCGCTACGCCAAGGTGAGCTGGCGCTACTCCCAGGCGCACAACGCCATCCTGGGGCCGTTCGGGGAGCTGCTGACGGAGGACGACCTCATCTACCTGGAGAAGCAGATCGCCAACGTGGCGCTGCAGAGGAACCGCGAGGGCTACGAGCTGGAGCTGGCGCGGCTGGCCGAGGAGCTGCGGCACATCCTGCCGGCGCCCGTCGTCAACATCACCGTCAACACGCAGTTCAGGAGCTTCTCCAGCAAGGTGCCGCTGCCGGCGTGGTGCGGCCGCGTCTCGGGCATCGTGCAGAGCATGTCCCTGCTGCTCAGCGACCTGACGGACCCGCCCTGCCGCAGGATGCCCGACACGGCGCTGGCGTCCGTCTTCTCCGAGGCGCCCGGCCGAGCCAACGGCGCCCGCGGCCGGCGGGAGATGATCGAGGACGAGATCCACCAGTTCGGCGTCTCCGTGGGGAGACTCAAGTCCAACTTCGAGAGCCAGAGCTCGGCGCCGGGCGACGGCGACGGCGAAAACGGCAACGGCGACGACGACGAGGCCGCCGCCGTCGTCGCGACGACCAAGTCCGTCACGTTCGGCCTTCCCCCTCTGAACACCCCCGTCGAGCCGCTCATGGCTCCTCCCCCTCCCCTCAAGGTCCGGGACGGGGCCGTCGCCGCGGAGACGGACCACAACAGCGACTCGGGCATCGACTACGACGAGGCGACGCCGGACGTGATGGAGACGACCAGCCTGAGGAAGGAGCGCATCGTGGTGCTGTTCCTGGGCCACTGGAAGAAGTCGGCCTACTCCGTCACGCTGAAGAGCAGGGACGCCGCGGCCAGGAAGCCCAGCGGCGGGGACGAGGGCGGGGACGAGGGCGGGGTCGCGGAGGGGTCGTCCAGAGGCCACGGGGTCACGGCGGAGACGAGCCAGAAGACGATGATGGACAGCTCGCTGGGACACTTCTTCAAGCAGCGCGGCGCCGTCAACAAGATGCTGGGCAACTGGAGGAGCATGATCTCCAGCGTGCCGTCCAGACAGATACGCAGGTGGGGCGGGGGGCAGGGAGATCGGCTGCGAGCCGATTGGTCGGTCATATGAATGAACCTCCACTCGTGGAAGCGAGGTTACCTATGGTTACCATTTGGTTGGTTGATCCATATCCAAATAAGGATTTAGATGACGTAAAATTGTTATTTATTAATCCCAGACAGGAAAGTGAGTGTCACAGCAGAAATACATAAATCCAAGAATTGAGGAATGACTTGGCGGTTTGGTTCTGATTCAAATGATGCTCTTTAGAAAGCGGTATTGTATTGTACCTAGGCCCACGGGTCTCTGTGACACTGTGCTCTCCTCTGGGACAGTGAAGAAGCCAGGCTGACTTCACTGTGTTTAGTGCACAACGCCGTATCCTATTGAGCAGCACCTGGTGTGCTGACGGCTTCTCCCTCCCTGCAGGCTGCACCGGCAGCAGGCCCTCTACTCCCCGGAGCAGTTCCTGCCGCGCGTGGAGGGCGTGGCCGTGGACTACGACAGCCTGACCCTTGACCTCTTCATGCTGGGCTACTTCCACATCCTGGAGCTGGAGCTGCCGGCCGACGAGCGCAAGATGCGCCACCTGCTGTGCTTCGAGGTGTTCGACCACCTGGGCTGCTTCACCTGGGAGACGGTGCGGGACTTCCACAAGGCCGTCATCACCGACATCCAGGCGGGGGGGCGCGAGTGGAAGGACGGCTTCGACGACATCAAGACCCGCTTCTTTGGGAGCGCGGCGGCGGCGGCGGTGGAGGAGGCGGCGCCCGCGGCGGCGCTGGAGAGGCGGGTTCTGCCGGAGGTCAGGCAGGTTCCCCGGGTCATCGTCCAGACCCCCACGCCCGACGAGGGGGTTCTGAACGGGGGGACGGACATCTCCTCCTTCTCCAACGAGGAGATCTGTAAATACATCGACCGCAGCTTCGCCTTTTGGAAGGAGAAGGAGGCGGAGATTTTTTATTTCGAGTAAAGAAAGTGTTTGACGGTGGCAACCTTTTGATATATTTTTGTATTTATTTATTTACAAAAACAATGACCCTCTTTACAAGAATGCCCCCAAAAAAATAGAAACTGTGCTTTTTTTTTCCTGAGTGAGTTTTTTTAGATTGATTTGTGTCATTGCGGAGCAACTCAACGTTTACAAAATAAACGCTCACAAAATATGTTCAACGTCCATAACTGCTTATTCCCGTACTCCTCGTTCTCCCCCTTAAAACCTGTCCACAAGTCCAAAGCTTCCAACACCGTCAGAACATGAACCGTTCATCAGAACGGTTCATCAGAACACGCAGTGATTCATCAGAGCGGTTCATCAGAACACGTAGTGGTTCATCAGAGTGGTTAATCAGAACACGTAGTGGTTCATCAGAACGGTTCATCAGAACACGTAGTGGTTCATCAGAACGGTTCATCAGAACACGTAGTGGTTCATCAGAACGGTTCATCAGAACACATAGCGGTTCATCAGAACGGTTCATCAGAACACGTAGCGGTTCATCAGAACGGTTCATCAGAACACGTAGCGGTTCATCAGAACGGATCATCAGAACAGGTTTCGTGGCGACGGCGTGTAATGAGCTGGTTGAACACGCTAAATCACGGTCCCACCTCGCTCACCAACCCCCAGTGGCCTCCCCATGCCAGCCCTGTATCTGTTCCTTTAACAGCAGGTGTGGATGGGGGGGGGGGGGGGGGTCTGTGTTGGAATGCCCCTGCCTCACGCGGAGCCTCTGGGCCCCTAAATATAGCAGAGCGACAGGCAGTCCCAGTGACTTGGCTGGAGCCGTCCGCTGTTCTGCCAGCAGCTTGTTGTTCTGACCGGCTGCAGACCCCCCCCCCGCTCGCTCCGCACACGCCTGCTCACGGGAAACATGAGCAATTATTGCAGTAATTCTCTGCCTCTTTGGTGAGTTTTTTGTTTTTGCCTTGATTCAAAGTGTACTTGGGACAGGGAACGTACTTTATCATCGGCTTCACAACGGATTACAGGGCATGTCAGCGTGACATCATGGCCGGGGCCGGTCCAACAGCAGAGCAACGCTGGTCTCTGTGTCCAAGTGAACAAACGGCAGTGTTCCTGGGAGATAACACAGCCACACCACTCATACAACAGGCTGTATTTGCTCAGACAACAAACGAGAGGGTCTTAAACCCGATATGTTATGTTGAGTAGCTAAATAAATGTTTAAAGTACGTTATGCTATGTTCTTGGAAGGATTGAGTGTGTGTTTTTGCTTGGTTGGTCCTATAAGCGCCGCTGTGTTTTCACTATTGCTTAGAGGAGGTTTGTATTGTTTTTTAACATGCTCAACATCTATTGTAAATTGATTCCCGAGGTCACATAACATCTCGCACACATCGGTTCTAATTTGAACGCCGTAAATCCCCTCTGATCCTGCGTTGAACATGCTGTGCTCCGGTCATACCAGCCCTCCCTGGGAATTCTCTAGGTTCAGTTCTTCATCCCACAGAGCGGTTCATCTGATCTGCTCTTGCACCCCGCAGGTGAACGCTGTCTCTCGCTCTCTCTCTCTCTCTCTCTCTCTCTCGCCATGGTCCGCAACGTGGACGACCTGGACTTCAGCCTGGCGTCCCACGCCCAGAGCATCCTGGAGGGCCTGCGCTCCCTGCGCTCGCAGCCCCGGCTGGTGGACGTGACGCTGGGCGCCGGCGGGCGGGACTTCCCCTGCCACCGCGCCGTGCTGGCCCTCTGCAGCCCCTACTTCCGCACCATGTTCTCCGGGGACTTCGTGGAGAGCATCGGGGCGCGCGTGGAGCTGCGGGACGTGGAGCCGGACTTCCTCGCCGCCCTGCTGGACTTTGCGTACACGGGGCAGCTGACCATCAACCAGGGCAACGTGGAGGGGCTGATCCGCGCCTCAGGACCAGCTGCAGTTCCAGACGGTGCGCGGCGTGTGCGGCCGCTACCTCCAGCACCAGATCGACGCCACCAACTGCCTGGGCATCCTGGAGTTCGGGGAGACCCACGGCTGCCCCGAGGTGGTGGCCAAGGCCTGGGGCTTCCTGCTGGAGAACTTTGAGGCGGTGCAGCGCAGCGAGGAGTTCCCCCTGCTGGGGAAGGAGCGGCTGGCCGCCTGCCTGGCCCACGAGGGCCTGCGGGTGCGGTCGGAGCACGCCCGCGTGGAGGCCGCCCTGGCCTGGGTGCGGCACCAGGAGACGCCCAGGCTGGTCCATCTGGCGGAGCTGCTGGGCCTGGCCCGCCTGGAGCTGCTCAGCCCGGACTACCTGAGGGACCGCCTGCTGAAGGACAGCCTGGTCCAGGGGTGCCCCGGGGCCCGAGAGGCCGTGGAGAACATTCTGCAAGAGGTGAGAGCAGGGGGCTCTGAACCGGGTCACCACCGGGTCAGGTGGGTCGCGGGATGGCACAATAGGGTTGGTGGGTTGGTTTGTGAACCCCAGGGTTAGGGGTCGGGGGGTGACCCGGGAGGGTTGTTGCATCTGTTGAGCTGTTTCTGATTTAGCTGAAATGAGTCGCAGGTGATGATGTCACTCCACGCCGCACACAAGATGGTGAGCGACATCACCAGGCACTCTTCTGAGCCAATCCAGAACAGCGGCTGCTGTGACCCGGGTTTGACCAGAGGAGGTGCCGTCCCCTCCGTTGGGTTTCAGTGTTTTGTTCCATTACATTGAGAGTCACTTAGCAGCAGTGGTGTATGGAGTACTAGCACGTCTTACCTGAGTAAAAGTGCAGATATCTTAGTTGAAAGTGACTCATGAAAGTTGAATTCATCTGTAAGTAAATTCATAAAAAAAGTGCTTTGATAGCACTTTTAAATTCATTAAATGTCATCAAATAGAAATGGCTCAGAAGTATTTATCTGGGTTCAAATATGATGATGATGGTGATGATGAAGGTGATGATGGTGATGATGATGGTGATGATGGTGATGGTGATGGTGATGAGGTGATGAAGGTGATGATGGTGATGATGATGGTGATGATGGTGATGGTGATGAAGGTGATGATGATGTGAGATCTGTTTCTAGATGTCTGTTGCGCCCGGGTTGGAGCAGCGGGACAGCGCCTGCAGCCCCCAGCCCAACCTGCAGGAGGTGCTGTTTGTGATGGGCGGGCGCTCGCTGGACGATGAGGACGAGGACGAAGACGAGGATGAAGACCGAGACCCCAGAATGCTGCCCCGGAACTGTGCTTTCTACAACATAAAGACCCGTACGTATTCTCCTCCCCTATGTGTATGTTTTGTTTAGGGGTGGGGTCAAAGTTAGGGTACCTCCCAGCCAGTTCTGGGTTCGAACCCCAAAGTCCCCAGCCTATGGCTGTAGGCATAGGTAACTCCTCCCTGCTCCTTCATGTCTATAACTGCAAGTCGCTTTGGATATAAGTGTCTGCCAAATGACTCCATGGTAAGTATAATTTATAGTAATGTATTATATGGTCTTGCAGAGTGGAATTAAATGGAGATGGAGGTTTGTTTGTAGAATCTACTGGCAAAATAGAGTACAGGCAGGGTTGAGTGCTGTAGGACATGAATGGGGAAGCCACGCCAAGAACAGCAACGCTTGATAAACCCTGAAACATTACCCAAAGAAAATCAACCCGGAGAAGAAAACATTTACCAACTTGTGTTTGCGCTTGGATCAAACCTTGTTCCGTTTCAGACCAAGTTCTCCACTTTTTTTGTGAGTCAACTCAAATTGTATCAAACCAAACTTTATATACAGAGCGGTTTCCGCGCAAAGTAGCAACATGCTCAACAAGGGAAACTCAAGAAGAACAAGAAATGAGTTTAGGAACAAGAAATGAACCAGAAAGGAGTTGAACTAAGGTTCAACCAAATGTACACACCTACATATATAGTTCTGATGCTTTATGTTCTGCTCTCTCTCTCTCTTGTGTTCACACTGTGCAGAACCTCCCCAACCCAAGACCTTTATAGTTCTGATGCTTTATGTTCTGTTGTCTCTCTCGTGTTCACACTGTGCAGAACCTCCCCAACCCAAGCCCTTTATAGTTCTGATGCTTTATGTTCTGTTGTCTCTCTTGTGTTCACACTGTGCAGAACCTCCCCAACCCAATACATATATAGTTCTGATGCTGTATGTTCTGCTCTCTCTCTTGTGTTCACACTGTGCAGAACCTCCCCAACCCAATACATATATAGTTCTGATGCTGTATGTTCTGCTCTCTCTCTCTTGTGTTCACACTGTGCAGAACCTCCCCAACCCAATACATATATAGTTCTGATGCTGAATGTTCTGCTCTCTCTCTCTTGTGTTCACACTGTGCAGAGCAGTGGCACCAGCTCCCCAACTTCCCCAACCCCAACAAGTGGGGCTACTCCTTGGTTTCTCTCAGCAATGACGTCTATGTCACAGGTCAGCCGGGTTTGTTTTAGCCCTGTCAAAACACTCACGCTATTATTTTGAAATATTGGAACCCGAGTGGTAAAGTAATGGGGGAAACTATTTTAAACAAGCAGAGTTCACCCAGTGCGGAATGTAGTATGCGTTACACAGATTGCTTGAAACGGCATTCATAGCGTATCTTGCTTTCTTAATGGGACTTATATCCAAGTCAAACAGTTCTAAGTAAATAGGATCCCTTCAGGATTTGATTGGCTGTAGTGCGAGTCGCCCGTAGTTTGATTGGTTGGAATATTAAGCCCCGCCCACTCTGACTTGGTGACACAATCTGAAGGAAGAGGAAGTTACTATTAGAGACGGGATATTTATGATATGATATTTCAATGCAACATAGAATTTAAAAGTCCTACACGCTTGCACAAAATAAATAGCATATTTTGTGGGGTCACAGTAAGCTCGGAGAATCTCGCATGGCGTGTCGGAGGATGGTGTTGAGGTGCGACTGTGTGATTGACAGGCGGCTCGCGGGGGTCGAACACCAACACCTGGTCCACCACGGAGACCTGGAAGTACATGACGCGCCAGGGCCGCTGGGTTACCGTGGCGCCCATGCTCCGCCCACGAACCAATCACACGTCGGCGACACTCAACGGAGAGGTCTACGTCATCGGAGGTAGGGAGGGAAAAAGGGAATGGGCCGGTGTCTGGAGTGGAGCCTGTGGAGAAGTAGACGGCTGACGAGAACCGGCCTTTACGTTGTACATTTAGCCTTTCCAAAGCGAGGCTGACAACTGTCAAAACATACAATCAAAACCGGAGGAACTAGAGTTTAAAAAATGTTTTATATATAGTATATATAAATGACTGGACACAGTGCAGAGAAGCTACACGGTGATTCCCATTAGTCCACGAGGACCCTTGTGAAGGAACACAGGAGAGGGATCCGCCCGTGCAGCGCTGCCATTGGCTGAGCGCGCTGCTCCAGCTGCCGCTCTGACGCCGAGGTGTTGTCTTCAGGTACGACCCTGAGCTACGTGGAGGTGGAGCACTACGACCCCTACAGCGACACCTGGGCGGTCACCTGCCCCGCCCTCCGCTACGTCACCAACTTCACGGCCACCGCCTGCCACGGGAAGCTCTACATGATTGGCTCGTGTGCCGTCAAGTACAACGTCCTGACCATGCAGTGCTACAACCCCGTGGTCGGTGAGGATCAGCCAAGCGTTAGCATACAATAGAAAACAATACCACACAGTACCAAACCCCACCGCACAATACCGTGTCATGTGACACGGCAAAGGGAAACACGGATGGCTGTGAGGACACGCTAACGTTCCGCACATGTCCTGTAGTTCGTTTTCTTTAGGACATAAATGTTGTGTGTTTGTTGTGTAGATGTTTTTTGAGGATGTTATTTTTGGGTCTCGGACACATTGTTTGCGAGGACGTTAACGTTGTGTGTTTGTCCTGCACGTGGTTTTTGAGGACGTTAACGTTGTGTGTTTGTCCTGCACATGGTTTTTGAGGACGTTAACGTTGTGTGTTTGTCCTGCACATGGTTTGTGAGGACGTTAACATTGTGTGTTTGTCCTGTACATGGTTTGTAAGGGATGTTAACATTGTGTGTTTGTCCTGCCCATGGTTTGTGAGGACGTTAACATTGTGTGTTTGTCCTGTACATGGTTTGTAAGGGATGTTAACATTGTGTGTTTGTCCTGCCCATGGTTTGTGAGGACGTTAACATTGTGTGTTTGTCCTGTACATGGTTTGTAAGGGATGTTAACATTGTGTGTTTGTCCTGCCCATGGTTTGTGAGGACGTTATCATTGTGTGCTTGTCCTTTACATGGTTTGTAGGGACGTTATCATTGTGTGCTTGTCCTGCACATGGTTTGTGGGGACGTTAACATTGTGTGCTTGTCCTGCACATGGTTTGTGAGGACGTTAACGTGTTGTTTTGGCCCACAGACAGCTGGAGTGTCGTATGCTCTCCGTTCATCCCAAAGTACCTGTCGTCTCCTCGCTCCATCACCGCGGACGGTGTCATCTATCTGATCGCTGACAACACCAAGAAGGTTTACTCCTACGACCCCGACGCCAACATGTGGCAGAAGGTGAGATTACCGTTACACACACAAATATCAGCTAATGTCAACAAAATGATATGTCTTCAGTTAAAAAAAAACTGTTTCACCTAGTCTTGAAATTTCAGTTAACAAATATTTTTTTATTATTATTTTTATAAGGAAAACTGACTTATTTCAGATACTTTACCAAGCCTAAACTCCAAAGATGTTAAAATATTATTGATCATATATTAATTTAAATGAAAAATAAATAATATAATCAAATTTTTAACATAAATAACACTGGTAAAAAACATAATGTCCTTCTCTGAAGATATCTCTCCTCAGCGCTGCTCTTCATACCCTCTTCCTCCTCTTCCTCTTCCTCCTCCTGCTCCTCCACCTGCTCCTCCTCCACACAGGTGCAGTTCCTCAACATGCTCCATGAGAACGGGGGTCTGGTGGTGCTGGACGGGGATCTGGTGGTGACGGGGGGGCACTGGAAGGGGATGGAGGGCGACTACAGCGTGGAGATGGAGGTGTACAGCCGGGCTGCCGACAGCTGGAGGGTGGAGGGGACGCTGCCCCGGCTGTGGTTGTACAGCGGCTCCGCCTCCATCTTCCTAGACCCCGCCCAGTGGCCCGAGGCCTTCCCCATCGACGCCCTCTAACGGCGTCCGTTCCCCCCCCCCTCCCCATACCATCCCAGCATCTGGGGTTCCCAGTCTGCGGGTCAGGAGCCTTTGGGGTCGCAGGAGATTGCTGTATGTGTTCAAGCTAGAGATATTTTATGATGGGTTTTTTGATTAAAGAATTACAAAGTGAGAGGTTTGGAAGGTCTCGTAAAGGTATAAGTAAGAAGGTAAGATAGGTAAGAAGATATAAGTAGTTAGGGTCGCAGTGTTCAGACTTAAAGACTTAATGGTGTCACGGGCCCAACAGGGTTGGATACCACTGATCTAGGGTCAGTCTCGGCTTGATCTTCACAAATGCAACAAAAAAAAGAATATAGTCACAAACGCTTAATATGGGGATCCCGTGCAGAACTATTTGAATGAAATCAAGCGATTGATTGGGGAAAAACCAGGGTTGTGTTTTTCTTTTTTGTTGTGTGACAAGACTGAAGTCTCGGCTCAAACATCTATTTTTAAAGGTACATTCTCTTGAGCCAATCAGATTGTTGTTGTTTTTAAACTTTAGCCAATGTTGTTTTCTGTGTGCATTTGTAATCACTAAATCTGTCTGGGTAAACTCTGGGTGATAACATATATGACAGACATGTCAGTCTTTCATCCTGTCTATCACAGGATTGTTGACATTGAATTTGAAATAGCAGGTTACCCAAATCCCCTAAAGAGAAGGATGGACACCTGATAATACTATTAACCCCTTAGACGTTTTTTGTAAAACCTTTGTAGAAAATAAAATGTATCCATGGATTTTTTTTTACATTGATCATGTGAAGAGAGTTTGTGTGTGCGTGTGTGTGTGCGCGTGTGTGCGTGCATGGGTGTGCGTGTGTGGATTCCTAGCTGTATGTAGACTGTAAATGTGTTGCTACTTTGATGCCAGGGCTGTGGTTTTAAAGTTTGTTAACACCTTTAGGACTGTTTTTAATAACAAACTAAATGTACAATATGTTGTATGCCATGTTAATATTAAAAATGATCCAGAGTTCTCTAGTTTCCGAGGTTTCATCTAAACCTCAGTATTGTGGGGTTTGGTGTTTGAGGTATTTTTGCTGGGTTTAATGATTCAACTTTGAGTCCATAGCAAAGAGTCAATTCGCCTCCCTCGTGTTTTTCCAACGCCATGGCGACGGCCCGACCAGCATTCCGTTTCTACGGCGACGGCCCGGGAGCGTCTAGTTGCCACGGTAACCTTGATTGGCAGTTGACCGGACTGGAACCAGTGGCTCTCACCGGTCTCTGAAGTTGAGTTTCAAATCAGTGTAATCAGGCTAGTTCACCATCGCAAACCAGTAGCCGTGAAACACTACACGTCGTGCTGAAGCAGGCCATTAATAACTTCAGCGATGAGCTTTCCACACAACTCCCACCATTCGCCGAGATTGGATGCTGTGATTCAGGTACGACTACTTCCCCTCGATACAATGGCACTGCGGCCAGTGTTCACATGAGTGACAAAACCCTTCTTTTTTTAATGTTGATGCCATTCACGCAAACTGATGATCCCACGAGGAATGCTCAATGCAAATACGTGGCATTTTAATGCACTTCAATGCACGCTAACGTTACTCGTCCTACTGCAATGCTACTTAGTGATTCGGTGTGCAAACGGGAATTAGGGTAGACCGATTACATAACTTTGACGAATGCACTTTGAAAGTCTCGGAAACACCTGGATGCTAATAATGCAATTAAAAACACCATGACTTGAACGCAGCATGATCATCCGGTGGGCTCGGCTCCAGAGCAGCTGGAGTGAGTCGTGGTTAAGTGGTTTGCTTTGGTTTGGTTTCGGCCTGGTGTGTTGTAGAAGTTGGAGTTTTCTATGCTCAACGCCGACGGGCTCCCTGAAGAACCGAATTATGGACGTCACCACAACACCGACACGCCCACGGACACGCCCACCCCGACAGCCGTCTGTTCCCGCATGCGCCAGATCGTCACCCGCAACCTGGTGGAGCCGCCACGTGGTACATCATGCTAGCTATTCGGCCCAAAATACTTTATTCTATAGAATGTAGTCCAACATGTCCAGTTTAAACAATGTACATTTTAGGTTGTAGGCTTCCATTTATTAAAAAATAGTACTTAGCATCGTGTAGCATCTTATCCTAGCTAGCTTTGTTGTATGCGGGGGATGGGTTAACCTAGCAATTGTAAGTGCTTGGCACTGGTTCTATGAACATCCTTACTGTACCGACAGCGATATATTATTGTTTCTCTTTTCTTCTGACAAATGTACTTATTGAAAGTCGCTTTAGATAAAGCGTCTGCTAAAGGCCCCAAATGTAAAGGTAAATGTAATTTATTAAAAACATTGTAGTAGTATTACAGAAAACAACATGAAAGAAATCATAAAGAATGTAAAGGCTACATTTAAAGTTGTCTAAATTACCAAAATCTATTTTACGTCAAGGTTTCTGTGTATATAATTTATTTGCTACTTGTACTTATTTTCTCAAAATTTTAACAACACTTACCTTCACCTTTGACCCTGATGGCTGTATCTGTTCTTCCTGTGTCCAGGGGAGACCTCTGAAGGGGGTCTGATACGGAGGGACCCCCGGTCCATGCTGGAGGATAAGACCCTCAGCCCCACCTATCGGGACCCTCTCCAGGTAGAACACAACGCTTTCTCCGTCAGGGAAAGACTGCTTCAACAATGTGTTGGAATGCGTTGGAGTAGGGGGCAGGGTCTTTGTTCATTAAAGGATCACTTAACCCCAAAATCTCTTTTTTATCGGTGGAAAACGGTTCCGTTTGTGTCTCACAAAGTGTTGGTGAACATTTATGTGTTATGTTTGACAAAGATGTATGAAGTTCTTAAACGTGGGGGTAATCTCTGTAAAATACGAGAAGTGTACTTCTTCTGGCTAAAAGGTATTTTCCAGAGTGATACTTTTCTATTGGCTGCGCAACCTAGCTCGAGTGAGTGTGACGTGGGTTTTGACAACGCCCCAACGAAGGAAATGATCGGACGGGCTTATTACAGGCCTGCGACAGCCACAGATACCGGATTTATTTCTTTATTTTGTCAGAGCATTTGATTTACAAAAAGTGACGAAAAGTGCTTTTAAAATAAATGTCCTACCCTGGCTTTAAGGGTCAGGTAGGGCTTTGAGGCTTCTTGCTCTGAGGACGTTGGAGATGGAACCCAGAACCTTTCGTTTGAGTCGAGGTCAGTGTTTCTTTAGGGATGGTTGTAACTAGCGGAGGAGGCAGCAGGAGGTTGAACCCTCAAACACAAGTGAATCGCTTCTATGTTTAGATCAGGCTTGTCTCTGTGTGTGTTCCTCTGTGTGTGTGTGTGGGGGGTGGGGTGGGGGGGGGGGGGGGGAGGGAGTATGGTGTTCTATTCCCAGCCAGAAGGTTCAGTGTTCTGGTTGTGATAAATAGTAAATGGCATGCACTCACTCTTACAATCCAACTTCAGGGATTTAGTGCTGGTCGTGCAGAACAGCAATAGAAAGTCCTTAACAGGGGCTATAACTCAACAAGAACATGAAATAAGTTTAGAATCATGAAATATGAAATATCAGAGTCACACTCATACATTTGACAGGTAGACTTAAAGAAATAATTCACACTTTGCCTGTGTGCGCTTGTTTGCTTTTTATGGACGTCCGTACTGTGTGTGTGTGTGCGTGCATACACGTGCGCGTGTGTGTGTGTGTGAGTGCATATGTGTGTGTGTCTGTGTTTGTGCGTGCATACGTATGTGTTTGTGTGTGTGTGCGTGCATACGTTTGTGTGTGTGTGTGTATGAGAGTTTGTGAATGCATGTGTGTGTGTGTGTGCGTGCATACATGCGTGTGTGTGTGTGCTGGTGTGTGCGTGCATACGTATGATTTTGTGTGTGTGTGCGTGCATACGTTTGTGTGTGTGTGTGTATGAGAGAGTTTGTGAATGCATATGTGTGTGTGCGTGCATGCATGTGTGTGTGCTGGTGTGTGCGTGCATACGTATGTGTTTGTGCGTGCATACGTTAGTGTGTGTGTGTGTGTGTGTGTGTGTGTGTGTATGAGAGTGAGTGAGTGCATATATACGTGTGTGTGTGTGTTTTAGAAATAGTAAAAGCCCATGAAGGGTTTCCTTGTGGTCTGGCCCGGACCCCCTGTGTGGCCGTCTCCCCTGACCCCCTTCCTTCCATGGGTGCCTTCCCCCCCCCCCCCCCCCCTGGTTGAGGTAGCCCGGGGGGGGGGTTAGCTCCGGTGTCCCCAGGCGCCCGATGGAAGAAACGGTGTGTTTCTGTTGGAGCACAAAGCGGCCGTCTGTGATAACCAATAAACTCCCGCCTTCTGATTTACCGCCGGCGCTCGTTTTATACCCCTGGTCTAGAAACGGGACTTCATTAGACCGCTCGCGGTATAAATAGCGTGTTTATGTTGTTGATATTTTGGGAGGTGTGAAAACATACTAAGCCCCCAAAAAAAAGTGTTGCTAAAAGTGTTGCTAGGTTGTGATGCCCCTAGCGCACGCTGCTACTCCTGTTGACAGAGTTAGCATTAGCATTAGCACATAAAGTATACATAGTTAGCACGTTGACACTTTGTCTGAGGCACTAGTCCTTTTCTTTTTTTCACAGAGAACAATGTTAGTTTGTAGCTGGTTACTGCAGATAAAATCACAAATGTACCGAAGGTCGAATAGAAGAGTGGAATTCTGCAGTACATTGTATAAATCACACTAAGGGAACCAAACAGTACGTGTTGAAATGCACAGGTATTGCTTATATGCTTATGGTGTTGGAAATGCAAAAGTATAATACTGCTCATGCATGCCAGTGGAGCAATGCTAGCAGAAGTACCGTAACAACAAGCGGAAAAGATGGCCGAATTCACAGTTAGACTGGAAACCGTCTAACGTGTCAGCGATAATACGCTGCCTCTGTAGAGCTCCAATTAGATTCTGCCATGCAGAGGGCTAATGGAAGCCCAGACTGACTTCCCCACAGCGTCTGTAGCGGTGCGTGTGCTGTGGCCGCGCCAGCAGTACACCGCCGCGTCTTGTCTGGACGGGCGGTGTCTGAGGACCAGCTGCTCGGGTCCTGACGGGTCCTGGGGCGCGTGCTGTCAGGACGGCGCACCGCGGGGCTCCCTGATGGCTAGGCGCCGCGGCGCGATGCTAATAGCCCGCGCGTATCAGCTGCCCCCGGGGGGGGCGGGGAAACTCAACCGCGCCCCGCGGTACGCGCGCCAAGCCGACGGTCGACAGACACGTTTTGTTGTTTCTCTGGGGATATATAAACCCCCCCCCCCCCCCCCCCCCCCTCCCCGGGGAATCATCCAACACGGCCACGCCACGCCGGGGACCGCTCTGTAACACAGACCTCCCACCAGCCTCTGAGCAGCCTCTCACATCCTCCTAGAACAGTGTTTCCAGAGCTGGGGGGTCGCGACCTCACGTAGGGTCGCATGACACACACACACACACACCGGGTCGCCGGAGACGGCCGACGTGTGAGCGGCGGAGATTGGAGTATTTCTGGGAAAACAAACGTAAGGGTTAACGGGTTCACTGCTAGCAACGGCGAGATGCACTTTGGTCCACGGGGACACCGATCCCCGAGTACTGACAGATGTTGACAGATGTTGAAACGATGTGGGGAAGCCGCTGCAGGAGTTGGGCTCGCAGGAACCTTTCGACCTGATAATGAGGTCACTGGCCAAACATTATTGGGGAACCAGTGTAGAAGACAGATAGAAAGATAATATCTAGTGTGATAACTGTGGGTTGAAATGAACAGCACCGGTTTTTCCAAAGGTCATTGGGAATCTCGGCAAGAATGTTCCAAGCCAGTGGCAGTAAAAGTTGTTTCTTTTGGCGTTTGTGTTTGGAAGCGGATACCAGATATGTTTCTGAACTTTCCCTTTTTGTTCTTCGTCTCTGAAGTCTGTGCCTGATGATTGCAGCGTCCGCATGCTGACATTTAGAGAAGGTCCATCTTGAACGGATTACACGCCGCGGTGGGCAACTCCAGCTCCGGAAAGTAAAAACACCCCCGCCGTGTTTTCCTCCCAGCCGTGCACTGAGCTCATCTGATTCCACTCAGTCCTACCTCTGGGTGGACGGTGATTAGGGAACCCAGGCGAGTGACTCATAAATACTGGCAAGGAACTTTTATTTTCTGAACCGGAGGCTGCCAAGCCTGGCGACACTGTAGCGATCACCCATTCCTCCCCGTCCCTCACCTGGAACCCGGCCCAAGGCCGGGGCCCCGGGGCCCGTTCAGCCAGGTCCCCCCCTGAAAGCCTCTCTGTGCTCCTGCTCCATCACTCACCGCGCTCTCTGGTGACCTGGGGAAATCGGCCGTGAACTGGTATGACCTCGACCCAGTTAGCGCGGAGACGGATGGCCCCCGGGGGCCCGAGCACGGAGCCCTCCGTGTTTTGCCTGGAGCCCGGCCAGCCGGCACACATTGACGCGCACCACCTGGCCACTCCCTGATTGGCGGGTCGTCACGGCGACGCGGTTCTGAAACCGGACAGAGATAGAATCACAGAGAAGGGAATCCTGATGATGGATGGGTTGTAGTGTGGACCCCCCAGGGAACCAGGGGTCCAACACGCAGCCCTCTGAGCCCCGGATCCAACCTGTCTGCTGTGCTGGTGTTGCTCTGTGTTGACCTGGTGTTGCACGCCTCCATGTGGAACCTCCTCATTCACACTGCAGAGGAGCAGGCAACGTATGCAAGCTGGTGGTCTCTCTCTCTCTCTCTCTCTCTCTCTCTCTCTCTCTCTCTCTCTCTCTCTCTCTCTCTCTCTCTCTCTCTCTCTCTCTCTCTCTCTCTCTCTCTCTCTCTCTCTTACTACAAAAATATAACAAACAGGAAAATATTAATTATCAGTACAGCGCAAAACAATTAGGTATTGGTGAGTAATCAAACTATTTCCTGGATCTAGGCCACAGAATCAGTCCTTACCCAGCTCCATAGATGCTATTGACTGTACATAGATGCAAAATATAACACACAGAGGTGTGCAATGTAAAAGTATATCATACCATGAAAAGGTTAAGTAAAACAACACACTAAACCCAGATGAAGCTCTCGTGTAATTTAGTATGCAGTCGGGCAACCAATAATGTGCCTTTTACAATAGTGATTCTCCCAGCGGTCACACGATGAAGGATCCAGCATCCCTCCCCAGAGGGCAACACTGTGTATACATCTCTGCACGAGGCTTCCAGTAAGCCCGCTGGGGGGGCTGCAGCAGCGTTTGGCTGCTCGCGTTACCCGCTGCTCAGCGCCAACAACTCAACCTGGCCCCCCGCGATGCCGCCGGCGTTCTCCAGAGCGGCTCCCCGCCCTGACACGGGCGGTGGATCTCTCGCAGGTCATGCAGTGCACGGCTGCCGCTGCCAAGCACTGCATGTTTACTGTCCCAGGGCCTTCTGTGTGTGTGTGTGTGTGTGTGTGTGTGTGTGTGTGTGTGTGTGTGTGTGTGTGTGTGTGTGTGTGTGTGTGTGTGTGTGTGTGTGTGTGTGTGTGTGTGTGTGTGTGTGTGTGTGTGTGTGTGTGTGTGTGTGTAGTACTCCGTGTGTATCACTTACCTCATTAACACATGCTGTGCAGTGTAAATATCAGCCAGCACGGAAATCCACATATCTGAAAAGAGCTCACCGTGAAAAGATGGTAATATGAAATAACACACACGTGCACAAAACACACACTCACTCACACACACACACACACACGCTGCTGTGCGTTTGTTATCCCACGTTGTGTAATCACCCTCAGTGACAATACATAAACAGCTTTCACAATCAGCTGGGCCTCTTTCACATATCCAGCACCCAGGGGGGTGGGGGGTGGAGGGTGGGGGGCGGGAGAGAGCGCTCTGGGCAGCTCGCAGGGGACGGTGGGCGGGCGGGCGGGCGGGGGGGTGGATGGACATCCGCTCCAGCTGTGTTTAGGAATCTGACAGATAGTGCACTCCATTAATTCCCTATATTAACCCTCTGGGCCCGGGCCAAGCCCCAAGCGATCCCAGCTGTAACCCTTCACATGCTGCCTGGTCCTGCTGGCCTCGCAGCCGCCAGATGGCCCCCACGCAGGGGGGTGGAGTCAGGACTCGGTGGGGGGGTGGAGTCGGGTGTGGGGGGGGGGGGGGGGGGGTGGAGTCAGGTAAGGGTGGGGTCAGGACAGGTGGGGGGTGGAGTCAGGTGGGGGGTGGAGTCAGGACATGGGGGTGGGGTAGAGTCAGGACATGGTACGGGGTGGGGTCAGGACATGGTGGTGAGGTGGTGGGGTGGGGGGGGGTAGAGTCAGGACATGGTACGGGGTGGGGTCAGGACACGGGGGTGGGGTAGAGGGGGGGGGGGTAGAGTCAGGACATGGTAGGGGGTGGGGTCAGGACATGGGGGTGGGGTAGGGGGGGGGGTAGAGTCAGGACATGGTAGGGGGTGGGGTCAGGACATGGGTGGTGAGGTGGTGGTGGAGGGGGGTGGAGGAGGCTGGTCTTGCATGGGTTTATCCCCAGTGTGGTGGCAGGTTAGGGGGATAAATACATATCATGTGTATCATGTGTTTTTAAACTAAATACCAGCATTGCACCACGGACAAGGACACTATTAGAACACATTAGTCCTGATTCTGATTGGTTGAAATTAGCGGCAGATGACATCACCTGGCACCAATCTGGGCTAATCAGCAGATAACTGCTGCCCAGCCAAGAGGAGGCTGCACTGGGGTTCAGTGTTTGTTGCTCTTCAAAGGCCGGCTTTTTGTATTATTGTCTACAATACCAACGAAATGATCAACTGTGTTTTTCCTCTTTCCTCCTATCACAACAAGCAGGGTCTATCAAGCAAACAGCAGATGGACGCTTACTTATCTGATTTAGTTTTTTGACGTTAAGCAGTGTTGTCCAGAAGTACTCAACACAGCGATTTTGAACATTGCTGTGGTCAGCAGAATTGATCAGGATTCTTCTGAACCCTCTGCAGATGTGGACACTCATGTTTTCCATGCAAGTCTCTCTTGTTATCGATTTTGTTCCCGGAGATGTGAGTGCCCTGTAGGAGGATGATGAATTGATCTCAGAGGAGGGACCTTGGTCGGCTGAGCAGGGCGCGACAACAGGACTGCTGGGCTGTGGCTTCCAGTAAAACATGAAAGCACAAACACGTCAGGGATCAAAGGCGTACAACATCCATTACCCATCCTTGCATTGCGTTGTTGTGCCATTAAGTGGGGGAAGAGGATGCGATAATCAGCGCTAATTGAGACGGATCGTGTTGGGAGTGGCGCCGTCAACGTGGAGGCCTTGGGGAGCTCCTGGGAAAACAAGAGGCTCGTTGCTCGGCTGGCCCTCGGATCAAAGCTATTCCCCCTTCTCTTTGATGTCCCTTTGAAATATTTATCCGAAGAGACAATACAAGGAGGGAAACAAATCATAAATACCAAGCAATATAAAAAGCTAATTCAAACCACATTTGCAAGAAGAGCCGTGCAGTCGGGCTCGGGGCTCGGGGCTCGGGGCACGGGGCTCAGGGCGCAGGGCTCGGGGCACGGGGCTCCGGGCTCCGGGCTCCGGGCTCGGGGCTTGGGGCGCGGGGCGCGGGGCTCGGGGCTCGGGGCTCGGGGCTCGGGGCGCGGGGCGCGGGGCTTGGGGCGCGGGGCGCGGGGCTCGGGGCTCGGGGCTCGGGGCCTGCCGGGTGGAGCCCCTCCGGCCGTACGGAGACCCACGGACCAGAGCTGTTGCTCCGCTCGGGGGACACTGGAAGTGGCGGTGAATGACCTCAAAGCGCTGGGCCTGCTCGGGTACGTCCCCCCCCCCTTCCCTTCGCGAGTTTTAGGGCACCAGGGGGGATTCCGCAGAGTGACTTTTTACTGTAAAGCACGTCGTAAAACAGAGAAGGGCGTGCAGCACGCACACTCCTGGCTCTGTAAGCCCCCCGAGTTAGGGGCGACAGAAGGGTGTGGGGGGGGGGGGGGGGGGGGCTTAGGGTTGGGGGAGGGAGGGTGGTGGTGGAGGTTGGGGGTTACTCTCGTCACCATTCCTTCTCTTACAGTGAACACACGATGGGTGTGCTCGCACTGAGCACCACGTCAACCGCCCAACGCTGGAGTTGACAGGGTTCAGTGATGTGAGGAGGGGTGGTGGTGGTGGTGGTGGTGGTGGTGGTGAGGGTGGAGATGGAGATGGAGGTGGGGCGGGCGGGGGGGGGGGGGGGGGGGGGGGTTGTAATGGCGGTCTCCTGGGTGTTTCCTCTACGGAGCATGGCTAATCCATCGCAGCCCTGGTCTTTACAGCTGACAGGGGAGAGAAACCTTTCTCCTTTCAAAGGCTCTTCCCGCTGGTATGCAGAGCAAAGTTAGGGCTTTGGCTCACATCCACCGAGCCCTGGAGGAACCGGGGCTAGCCACCGGGGCCCGGCCCGTTAAGAGCTCCATCTCACACACCTGGCGCGTGAGGGTGGAGCTGGGTGAGCAGATAGGGCATCGGGTGCAGCCCTGGTCCTCCTCCTCCTCCTCCTCCTCCTCCTCCTTCTCCTTCTCCTGGGCAGGAATGCATCACGCTCGCGATTTGTCTCATTCGCGTGACAACCCCCCCCCCCCCCACGGGGCAGGAGTGTGTGTTCCCCGCTCGGTGCCTCGTTATCTGATCACGTTCATCTTCTGGAGGAGGAACCACACACGGCGCCGGGCTCGGCCCACGCGCTCCAGATGAGTGCGTGGCTGCGGCCCAGAGAAGCGGCAGCTTGAGAGGGGATAGGGTTCCCGGCGGAGGGCTGCCTGAATCACACGCTCTCCCCCCCCCCCCCCCCCCCCCCCCCCCGGGGGCAAGAATGTCATCAGAGTCAGAGATGAGAAGACAACCCCCCGGGATTCTGTCCTTAATGCGGGGACATGGCGGAGAGGTGTTCTCCTGGATGTTCCACATCTATCCACAACGTCTTACCTTCAAGCGGTGGTATTCTACATTATTAATCCTGTTCTTGGACCTCTACTCAAGCGTTGACTTTTTTCTTCCTAAAGGTTCCAAAGTGTGTCTTAGGCTCCAGTTGATGGGTGTGTTTTGGCGCCGTCTTTAAAGCGTGCTAAGAAGTGCTTTGGTTGGTAACATGTTTTATGTGCAGTAATACTTGACATATACATAACCAGTGAGTAACTACACACACACACACACACACACACACACACACACACACACACACACACACACACACACACACACACACACACACACACACACACACACACACACACACACACACGAACACAAACACAGCTGTTTCCAGAAGTCCTTTTAAACGCAGCTGCTGTTTGATGTGATTCCACGTCCATCATTCCCTCCCGGTCCCCGTGTCACCTCCGCCACACGCAGGGGAACGGCCCTCTGGCTGCCCAGAACCCCTGGCTCCGCGGGCCAGAACCCCTGGCTCCGCGGGCCAGAACCCCTGGCTCCGTGGGCCAGAAGCCCTGGCCCTCTGGCTGCCCAGAACCCCAGGCTCCGCGGGCCAGAAGCCCTGGGCCCTCTGGCTGCCCAGAAGCCCTGGCTCCATGGGCCAGAGGGCGCTGACACGGCCCGGGCGTGGAGCGGCTTGTGTAGCATGCTGAGAGGGCTTTTCCTTTGGAAGTGGGTTATTAATGGAGGAGAGACGAGTTGTTTTTGTAGGACTTGGCCGAAGGCCCTCGGGGTCGTCAAGTATTGGGAGTTGGATGGAGGTTCTTCAGGAAGGGGGGTGGGGGTTGGATGGGTGATGGGGGTGCTCGGGGTTGGGTGGAGGGTTACGTTTGGTGGGTGGAGAGGATGGGTGGGCTGTGAGTAGAGGTTTGTTGTATTGTTTGGTGGGACTTGCCTGCTGGACGGGCGGTGTTGGATAATGGGTGGAGCATTTTGGTTGGTGGATGGAGGCTTATGGGCTGTGTTTGGTGGGTTTTGTATGGGTGGGGAAGGTGGATGCTGGGCGGTGGTGTTTAAAGGTTGGTGGTTGGAGCGTCTTGGCTGGTGTTTGGTGGGACTTGGGTGGTGTATTTGGTCGTGAATTGACGACGGGTGGATAGTGGTTGGAGGGTTTTGGGTGGTGTTTGGCTTTGGATGGTGGCAGGTAATGGGTGGAGGTTCTTCAGTTGAGTATGGGTGGTTTGTGGATGTTGGGTGGAGGTTGTTGGGTGGGTAGTGGGTGGTGTTGAGTTGTGTTTTGTGGGACTTGGGTGGTGGTTCTTTGTGGGTGGTGTTGGAGTGATCTCCCACAGCCTGCTGGAGATACACATACATGTGGTTCACGTTAGAGAGAGAGAGAGAGAGAGAGAGAGAGAGAGAGAGAGAGAGAGAGAGAGAGAGAGAGAGAGAGAGAGAGAGAGAGAGAGAGAGAGAGAGAGAGAGAGAGAGAGAGAGAGAGAGAGAGAGAGAGAGAGAGAGAGAGAGAGAGAGAGAGAGAGAGAGAGAGAGAATTTCAGATATAGGAGAGGATGCAGTGTTGCTCAATGATCAGACCCCTTGTTCATCCATCCTCATGTTTACATTCATTTATTTCACGTTCTACAGAGACACGCAACACACACACATACAGACACACACATACACACACACACATCTCTGCATGGGAACAAACACACACACGTAAACATCCTGATTCGAGTATTTCTGTCACTTTTTGGATAAGCACTTATTATGCAACCTACTTCTTCCCTGTGAATTGAATTGACATTGAAAGTGGTCACAACGGGTCATAATGTGACATCCCATAATATGAGGTAGCTGTAGCCTTTTATCAGATACACATGAAAGGCATGAGATATGTATGTTATGTATGTATTTACGTACATTTCAACCGTGAAATGTTGGGTTGCGTTTGGTTGGTATTTGAGTAAGGGTGTGGAAATGTTGGTACAGAGTTTAAAACGGTTGTCTTGACGCTAAGTTCAGGCGGTCGGTTTAGCTTTAGACGCTAAGTTCAGGTGGTCGGTTTAGCTTTAGACGCTAAGTTCAGGCGGTCGGTTTAGCTTTAGACGCTAAGTTCAGGCGGTCGGTTTAGCTTATGTCCCAACGAGTGTCAACTGTTTTTCTGAAGCGCCGTGCTAACGGTACTGCCGAAGCTAATGCTAACGCAAACACTAATAATGTTGCTAACGCTATTGCTAACGCTACCACTAGCGATAAAGCTAATGCTAACGCTACTCCTGACCCTAAAGGTTATTATGCTCTTGGTATGTCCATTGTGTGTTTAGCTGGAGCAAATGCTAGCCATGCAGGGTACTGGGGACTCGGAGCAGGACAGTACTAGTGGGGGCCGGCAGCAGATGAGGGCCGTGGAGCTCAAACTGCAGGCCTACCAGGAGGGCCAGCAGAGACAGGCCCAGCTGGTCCACAAGCTACAGAACAAGGTACCCTGAACACAGCGTGTGTTGGCCAGTGTGTTTCTCTGTGTGAGGGTGAATGTGTGATTGAGTTAGTGGGTGGGTGGATGTGTGTGAGTGGCCTGTGTGTGGGGCAGCACACAACAAAACGGTGTGATCATAACACACGCGTAAGCTGGGTGTTGTGTTGTTATTGTTGTGTTGTATTACACGCGGTGTCTCCTGCCAGGTTCTTCAGTACAAGAGGCGATGTGGAGATCTGGAGGAACAAGTTCTGGAGAAAACGTCAGAGTCTGAGAAGCTCAGACTGTCTGTAAGACCAACACACACACACGCACACGCACACACACACGCGCCTCAGAAGTGACCATATATTCAGTGTTTCTATGCATATTTCAACAGTTAACTCGGTGGCTGTGACTGTGATTTGTTTGGGCATGCGTTCATGACAACGTGACGTGTGATGTGCTGTCTTGTTTTGTGTGTTAAACGTGCGTTGCGCAACGTGTTGTGCAACGTGCCTGTTGTGTTTCTCACGGTTTTGAACCTCGCTGAGCACTTGGTAGCCAATGCCCTTGAGGGGTGCTTTGCACCAACCGACCCGGGCGTTGTGTTGTTCAGCTCCAGAGCCACATGGACTCCACCCAGCGTCTGCAGCGGGCGGAGCAGGACCTCCACGCGGCCGTCCAGTCCAAGGAGCAGCAGCTGGGGGAGGAGCACAAGAGGTAACCGCGGTTACCAGACTGCCAGCCGTAAACGTTCCGGGTTCCGATCCCCAAGGTCGGCCCCCTTAACCCGGAGGCCTCCTACAGCGCGAGGTGGCCCCCCGGGGCCCCTACCTGCTCCCTAACGACCTCGCTGTGAGGCGCTTTCGGAGGAAAGCTTCTGCCATTCAACTAAACAGTCCGAAATAGGTTTAGGGTTAGCGCTAAGTCACGCCCACTCCCGGAGGAGACCAGGGCAATGCGCGTGGCCGCGGGGCCGATCTCAGGGGCCGAGATGGCCTCTCGTCGCGCTGCTGCTGCCGCCGAGCGTTGCCGAGCGTAGAACGGCTGTGCTACATTCCTGAAAGCCGAGAAGCTCCCCGTCAGGGCGCCGGGGTTTTCCGAGACCCCCGTGAGGGACCGGCGCTCTCCCCGCCGAGCCCTGGCTGTGAGGAGGGGCCAGACCCGTGCGCTAGCCCCGGGACTCCAGTCGCCTTGGATTTAGCCACGAGCTGCTTGAGAAGAACAGCCCAGCGCCCCGCGCGGCCGCTGGGACGTGTCGACACGTCACCGAAACCCGGCGGCGCTGAGAGAGCAGACCAGACAGCGCACAGGGACACACAAGTGCGCTGCGAACAGCCCGGACGCCCGGCGGCGTGGGAGGGGGTCGGAAGGGCGGGCGGGGGGGCGGGGGGGGCGGGCGGGCGGGGGGAGGGATTTGTGTTGCCACGGAGCTGTAACCGAGGTAGTGAAGGCGCCACTGTTTCAGCCGCCAGTTCGCCGAGATGTCTCAGATGTTCCCAGCACCGTCGTCCACCGCTTACCGCATGTTGCGACACTCCCCCCCCAACGCTCTGGAGCCCTGAAAACACACGGGTCCCCGGTGCACCGAAACAAAGGTTCACACATGCCTCCAGTCTCCCTCGACCACTGTGTGTCGTGCATGCTAACGTGAGCTTGGCTCTCCCTCAAATGACTACGCAGATCTGGAACCACTTACGTACGTGAAACATGTTTATTAAACTGCTCTACGGTCAAATGTGGGGAAAATTAGCCTGCGAGTTTACACATAGCTTTTTTATGAGTCGGTCACACTACGGCCTATCTGTGATCTGGTTGGCTGGTAGGGAGCTGGCAGGGATCTGGTTGGCTGGTAGGGAGCTGGCAGGGATCTGGTTGGCTGGCAGGGAGCTGGCAGGGATCTGGTTGGCTGGCAGGGATCTGGTTGGCTGGTAGGGAGCTGGCAGGGATCTGGTTGGCTGGCAGGGATCTGGTTGGCTGGTAGGAAGCTGGCAGTGATCTGGTTGGCTGGCAGAGCTTCTCAGGGACCAGTGGTTGAGAGACTCATAAACATGACCATGATATCCTGTAGTTGCCACGGTTACAACAGTGGCACGGGGGTGAGGCGAGGGTCTGGAGAGGTGGGGAGGGTGGTGCCGCTCCACCTCCGCACGGGACTATAACGAGCTTTGATGTCTCCAGGTGCGCCAACCTCAGCCAGGTGAACTCCCGGCTCAGGGACCAGCTGGAGCGGGCCACCGCGGCCAACCAGGACCTGGCCTCCACCAACCAGGACCTGGCCTCCACCAACCAGGACCTGGCCCAGAGCCTGGAGAGGGCCCGCCAAGACGCCGAGCTCAGTGGCTCCCGGCTCCGCCTGGAGCAGGAGGTGAGAGAGAGGCCTGGGGTAGAGAGAGAGATGGAGAGAGAGAGATGGAGAGAGAGAGAGAGAGAGAGATGGAGATGGAGAGAGAGAGATGGGGGAGAGAGAGAGATGGGGGAGAAAGAGAGAGAGAGAGATAGGGAGAGAGAGAGATGGAGATGGAGAGAGAGAGATGGGGGAGAGAGAGAGAGATGGAGAGAGAGATGGGGAGAGAGAGAGATGGGGGAGAGATCCAGGAAGAGAGGGGGATCAAGATAGAGACAAAGAAAGAGAAATAGAAAGATAGAGTGAGTTGAACAAAGGGACGGGGATAAAGAGAGATGAATAGAAATGCAGAGAGAGGGAGAGAGAGGAGAGAAGGAGAGAGGAGAGAGGAGCAGCGAGCGAGAGAACGGCTGTAAACATGAGGTGGAGGTTCCTGCTGGTAACGGCTGAGCGTGATAAACAGAGTGGAGGTCAAGCCCCCCCCCCCCCCCCCCCCCCTTGGAGCGCGGGTTGTGCAACACTCCCCTGGGGCCTTTAGATTCCATTCATACGCCCGGCGTTGTGGAGCCACTCTCCGCTCTCCGCTCTCCGCTCGCTCTCTCTCCGCTCGCTCTGAGCTCTGTGCTCTCCGCTCGCTCTCCTCTCGCTCGCTCACTCTCCACTCGCTCGCTCTGAGGTCAGAGCTCTGGGCTCTGAGTTGGTTTCCTGTGAAAACATTCCAGCTGTTGAGAGGAAGGAGATTTCTGGCTCCCCCACCCCCCCCCCCCCCCTCTTATACCTCTCCTCCTCCTCAACGCAAACAAGCCGGTGTCCGCAGTACAAATGCTCTCCGTGTGGTGACCCACTGGAGAGATGCTGGCTGTTAGAGTGTGTGCCCCCTTCCCACCCCACCCCCCTGTGTGTCTGTTTGGGATCAGAGGTAAGTGAGCGGTACCTCTATCGGCTGTGGATCAACTGCCCCCCCCCCCCCCCATGACTCCCTCTCTCTGCCCCCCAGACGTGTGTCTCCCAGCTGGGCAGGGAGCAGGCCCGCGTCAGGGGTCTGTGGCGCCAGGCTGCCTCCCTAAGGACCAGCTTCACCCAGCTCAGGGCCTTCACTGACAGGTGAGCGTGGAGGCATGGAGCCAGAGGTTCACACAACCACACGCACACACACATACACATGGACACACACACACACACTCTCTTTCATGCACACGCTCACATGCATGTCCACACACACTTACACACTTACACGCTCACATGCATGCTTGCTCGGCAACACGCACACACACACACACACACATGCACATATGCATGAACACGTTCACACACGTGCCTGCAGAAGCACACAAACCCACACTTGCATGCACACACACACACACACACACACACACACACACACACACACACACTCATGCACATGCTCACATGCATGCATGCTCGGCAACACAAACACACACACATACACATGCACATATGCATGAACACACACACACTTGCATCCAGAAACACACTAACATACACTTGCATGCACATAGTCACACACTCACAAACACTTCCCCCCTCCCCCCTCCCCCCTCCCCCCCACCCAGTCCACCCCGGTCCTCCTAGCCGCGTGCGTCCCGACCCAGGGAGATCAAAGTGGGCCGGGGGGGGGGGGGGGGGGTGGGAGGGGGGGCTCCCCAGGATCATTGTGTTCTTGCCGTGGGACCGGCGGTGTCAGATGACCCGGCGAGGCTTGGCTTGTGTCAGCCGGGCCGGGCGGCCATTGGAGACGCTAGACGGCCCCCCGGGAATCAAACGCACGCTCCCTTCAAAGGGCGGCCGCTGCTCACCAGGGCCAGGCCAGCCGGGGGCCGCTTGTCGCGTCCCTGCCAACGGACTCCGTCGCCCTGTGGGACGGGCGCGACCGCACATGGGAGCCACCGCGCGTCCCGTCTCCTGGCGCCTCGTTCCCACGCTCCGCTGTGTTCCCATGGTAACATCCCCATGGGAACATCGCCATGGTGGCGTCGGGAAGGAGCTGGGTTTTGGAAGTGCTAACGCGAGTGTGTTTAGCCGAGACGAGGTGGACCCCCCCGAGGAGATACTGTTGTACTGTCCGTCCACCAAGGTTCACCTTGACTTGTGAGATGTATAAAACGTACAAATAAACAAACCATTTAGAGTCTAACGCCAAGTACAAATGGCGACATTAAGGTTATGTCGAGATACTCTATGATAACTCTTTTAAGTTTTGTTTTCTACGCCGAGAAATCGGTGTAAAAAAACCCGATCCCGCCCATCTTCATCTCTGCCGCCCCCCGCAGGGCGCTGGCGGACATGCGTGGGGACTGTGTTGCGGCCGGCCGTCAGCTGCAGCTGTCCTGCGCGTCCCTGGGGGCCAGGGCGCGCCAGGACAGCGCCTCCAGTGGCGCGGAGCTGACTGCGCTGCAGACGCAGCTCAGGGAGAAGCTGAGGGAAGCCATGCAGCTACAGGGGCGCTGGGATGCGGAGAAAGTAGAGCTCAACTCCAGGTACGTTCAGCTCAAATCACGCAGCCATGCATCCAATTCAAGGTATGCCCCCGTGCACACAACTCCGGGTACGTTCAGCTCAAATCACGCAGCCATGCATCCAATTCAAGGTATGCCCCCGTGCACACAACTCCGGGTACGCACCCATGCATTCAACTCCAGGTACGCACCCATGCATTCAACTCCAGGTACTCACCCATGCATTAAACTCCAGGTACTCACCCATGCATTAAACTCCAGGTACTCACCCATGCATTCAACTCCAGGTACTCACCCATGGATTCAGCTGTGGGGAGTGTAGTGACTTGGGTGTTGGACTCCTTGCCGAAAGCTACTGGGTTCAGTCAAAGTCATTGTGATTGTACTTTTGTGTGTGAATATTCTGGAGCCTCTGGGTCAGGCCAAGTGCACTTCCATGATCAAGCGTAAAATTCCGACTCTGCTCTCATGATCAAATGTTAAAAAGAGCCTCTGAACTTGAACTCATGATTGAAGTGTCTTTTCAGTGAGCTACTGAAGTGTTCACAGTGTGAGGAAGCCTTTTGAATGGACGTCTCTGCTGCTCCAGACTGATGTGTTCTTTAAATGCTGATCAGCGATGGGCTGCTGACCATATCTGATGTCACTGTGATGTCACTACAGTCTGATCTCCAGCTGCAGCAGAAAACATGATAGTGTTGAACAGCCGAGTCAGGATAGGACTCCGTCACTCAGAAAAACGCACAAGACAATCCGTGTGGGTGTGTGCGTGCGTGCGTGTGAGAGGGCCAAATAACAGTTTCAATAGATCTTCAAACTCTTGTGTCTGGCTGTTGGTGGGCATGTTTGTGTGTGTATGTTCAACGTGTGTTTGTGTGTGTGTGTGTGTGTGCATGTTTGTGTGTGTGTGTGTGTGTATGTTCAACGTATGTGTGTGTGTGTGTATGTTCAACGTGTGTTTGTGTGTGTGTATAATGTGTGTGTGTGTGTGTGTGTATGTTCAACGTATGTGTGTGTGTGTGTGTATGTTCAACGTGTGTTTGTGTGTTTGTGTGTGCGTGTGTTTGTGTGTGTGTATAATGTGTGTTTGTGTGTGTGTATGTTCAACGTGTGTTTGTGTATGTATGTATGTTCAACGTGTGTGTGTATAATGTGTGTGTGTGTGTGTGTGTGTAATGTGTGTATAATGTGTGTGTGTATAATGTGTGTGTGTGTGTGTGTATAATGTGTGTGTGTGTAATGTGTGTGTGTATAATGTGTGCGTGTGTGTGTATAATGTGTGTGTGTGTATAATGTGTGTGTGTGTGTAATGTGTGTGTGTGTAATGTGTGTCTGCAGGATCGTGGAGCTGACGGACATGGTGAAGCAGCTCCGCAGTGAGAGCAGTGAGAAGGACCACAGCCTGTCCTCCATTCAGCTCAGCCTGGACAGGATGGTGGGGACCACATGTCTGGGGACCACATTTCTGGGGCCCGGGAAATATGGGGACTTGCGAATATGGGGACCAGACAATCTGGGGACACATATATCTGGGGATCATACAATCTGGGGACCAGACAATCTGGGGACACATATATCTGGGGACCAGACAATCTGGGGACACATATCTGGGGACCAGACAATCTGGGGACACATACATCTGGGGACCAGACAATCTGGGGACACATACATCTGGGGACCAGACAATCTGGGGACACATACATCTGGGGACCAGGGACTTGCGGTGGACACACAGGGAGACAGGGTGGTTGGGACGGGCTTAAATGAAGGGCAATCAAATTAAACGAAAAATCTTATGAATGAAACAAAACTTGGAATTGTGCGTGTACGTGTGCGTGTGCGTGTGTGTGTGTGTGTGTTCAGAAGTCCAGGAGATCAGAAGAGGGCGGTGAGATGGAAGCTCTCCGCGCTGAGACCACGAGCTGCAGCATACCCTGCGCCAAGTCCAGCAGGTCAGAGGTCATTCAGACCCAGTCCAGCCTCAGCCCCACAGTCCAGCCTCAGCCCCACAGTCCACCCTCAGCCCCACAGTCCACCCTCAGCCCCACAGTCCACCCTCAGCCCCACAGTCCACCCTCAGCCCCACAGTCCAGCCTCAGCCCCACAGTCCACCCTCAGCCCCACAGTCCAGCCTCAGCCCCACAGTCCACCCTCAGCCCCACAGTCCAGCCTCAGCCCCACAGTCCAGCCTCAGCCCCACAGTCCACCCTCAGCCCCACAGTCCACCCTCAGCCCCACAGTCCAGCCTCAGCCCCACAGTCCACCCTCAGCCCCACAGTCCACCCTCAGCCCCACAGTCCAGCCTCAGCCCCACAGTCCAGCCTCAGCCCCACAGTCCAGCCTCAGCCCCACAGTCCAGCCTCAGCCCCACAGTCCACCCTCAGCCCCACAGTCCACCCTCAGCCCCACAGTCCACCCTCAGCCCCACAGTCCACCCTCAGCCCCACAGTCCAGCCTCAGCCCCACAGTCCACCCTCAGCCCCACAGTCCAGCCTCAGCCCCACAGTCCACCCTCAGCCCCACAGTCCAGCCTCAGCCCCACAGTCCAGCCTCAGCCCCACAGTCCAGCCTCAGCCCCACAGTCCACCCTCAGCCCCACAGTCCAGCCTCCCATGGAGGGAGAAGATCATTCTTCCATGTCTGGACTCTGATCAAAATGTATCTATACCTACGTGTGTGTAGACGGTGGGATGTTTATGTCTATAATCTGGGATCTAGCAGTCCCACTATGCTGTAGCAGGTGTCCCGGGCCGGAAACCAAACCCTGCAAGGGGCGGGGTCACGCCTTGTTGCCTGTCCCGCCAGTGAGATCTCTAACCGGAGAGAGTAGATCAGAATCAGAATCAGAAAAGCTTTATTGCCAAGTACGTTTTTTACACATGCAAGGAATTTGTCTTGGTGATGTTGGTGCACGTCACATTCTCTAAAATAAGTTAAACAGGTTAAGCAGAACAAACAATATAAGCATAAATATACGTATAAATATATACACACACAGAACGTATAAAAAATATGAGAGTAAGAATTAAGATTACAAGAGCAGAATAAGTACAGTGGCATGTAGAGCCAGAGGTGGGGTGTGGAGAGAGTCAGGGTAGTTTCCGGGCCTTGTTAATAAGGCTAGTGGCGGAGGGGAAAAAACTGTCCTTGTGATGAGAGGTTTTGGTCCTGATGGACCTCAGCCTCCTGCCAGAGGGGAGTGGCTCAAGATGGAAGCTTTCAGAAGGGGATTTTAACAAGTGTTATTCTACTGTGGCCAGACTGCAGGGTGTTGAAGTCTGGTTGAAACCACTGTACTACAGCTGACCACGTTTGTGTTTGACAATTACAAGCTTTACAGATCCCTGGCTCCAATTGGTCGAAACAAGTGAAAGAAAGTGGAACACCCCCTTCACCCAGATCTGAGCTTGCCATCAGAATCTGCCATCCGAGTTTAGATATGAATCTAAAGTCTGATTTGTGTGACTAACATGTACATAATGTGTGTGTGTGTGTGTGTGTGTGTGTGTGTGTGTGTGTGTGTGTGTGTGTGTGTGTGTGTGTGTGTGCGGCTGTACGGCCGTGCGTGTGTGTCTGTGTCTAGATGGTGGGTTGTGAAGGCGACGGCATTGAGTCCTCAGGCTGCTCCTCTTCTCCCCAGAGGAGCAGCACCCTGATGGCCCTGCAGAGAACCCTGAGCAGACACCACACACACTCACAGGTCTGACCTTTGACCCCTGGGCAGACACCACACACACTCACAGGTCTGACCTTTGACCCCTGGGCAGACACCACACACGCTCACAGGTCTGACCTTTGACCCCTGAACCCTGGGCAGACACACTTGCAGGTCTGACCTTTGACCCCTGAACCCTGAGCAGACACCAGACACACTCACAGGTCTGACACCTGAAGCCTGAGCAGACACTAGACACATTCACATGTCTGACCCCTGACCCCATGACCCCTGACCCCTGAGCAGACACCAGACCCGGTAACATGTCTGACTCCTCCCTCCGTGTCCCAGGAGCTGCGGGGGCGTCTGGACGGAGCGCTGGAGCAGGTGGGGGTGCTGCGGGGGCAGCTGCAGGAGGAGCAGGCTGAGAGGAGGAGGCAGGAGCAGGAGAGCAGGAGCAGCCTGGAGGAGAGCCAGAGGGAGGGCAGCCGTTTCCGCTCCTCGCTGGAGCTCCTCACTAGGTAGGACACGCCCACACTAGGTAGGACACGCCCACACTAGGTAGGACACGCCCACACTAGGATAGGGCTCCCGCACACGTGTTGTATCTCAACTCAAATCAGCTCTCTTTCTCAATTAGTCATTCTGCTCTCAAGCAGTCCTCCTAAGCCTCTGATCATCTAACCATCACTCTCCCTCTTTCCCCCCCCCCCCCCCCCCCCCCCCCGGCTGAGAAGGGAGAAGGCCAGTGTGAAGGAGGTGCTGATGGGCGTGCAGCAGGAGTTGGAGGAGCTGAGGAGCTCGTCTCTGGAGCTCCAGAGACAGAGGGACCTCCTGGAGAGACAGCTGGCCTACCAGGACGCAGAGACCCAGAGAGGGTAGGCAGGGAGACCTACCAGCACACAGAGACCCAGAGAGGGTAGGCAGGGAGACCTACCAGCACACAGAGACCCAGAGAGGGTAGGCAGGGAGACCTACCAGCACACAGAGACCCAGAGAGGGTAGGCAGGGAGACCTACCAGCACACAGAGACCCAGAGAGGGTAGGCAGGGAGACCTACCAGCACACAGAGACCCAGAGAGGGTAGGCAGGGAGACCTACCAGCACACAGAGACCCAGAGAGGGTAGGCAGGGAGACCTACCAGCACACAGAGACCCAGAGAGGGTAGGCAGGGAGACCTACCAGCACACAGAGACCCAGAGAGGGTAGGCAGGGAGACCTACCAGCACACAGAGACCCAGAGAGGGTAGGCAGGGAGACCTACCAGCACACAGAGACCCAGAGAGGGTAGGCAGGGAGACCTACCAGCACACAGAGACCCAGAGAGGGTAGGCAGGGAGACCTACCGTCACAGAGACCCAGAGAGGGTAGGTCCCCTACCCTATGGAGGGTGGAGGTATGGAGGGTGGGGGTATGGAGAGGCTGGCAGGGTTGGAGGAGGGTGGGGGTATGGAGGGGTGGCGGGTGGAGGAGGGTGAGGGTATGGAGGGGGGTGGGGGTATGAGGAGGGTGGGGGTATGGAGGGGTGGAGGAGGGTGAGGGTATGGAGGAGGGTGAGGGTATGGGGGAGGGTGGGGTATGGAGGGTTTGGGGGTGGAGGAGGGTGAGGGTATGGAGGGGGGGTGGGGGTAGGGAGGGGTGGGGGGTGGAGGAGGGTGAGGGTATGGAGGGGTGGGGGGTGGAGGAGGGTGAGGGTATGGAGAGGGGTGGGGGGTGGAGGAGGGTGAGGGTATGGAGAGGGGTGGGGGGTGGAGGAGGGTGAGGGTATGGAGGGGGGTGGGGGTATGGAGGGGCTGCCCATCCCGTCACACGCACTTATTTTCAAACTCTTGTTTGTTTAGTGCTGAGATGAGGAACACATGTCACCACTCAGCACCACGATGGGCACCATGTACACTCTCTCTGTCTCTCTCTCTGTCTCTCTCTCTGTCTCTCTCTCTCTCTCCTCTCTCTCTCTGTCTCTCTCTCTCTCTCTGTCTCTCTCTCTGTCTCTCTCTCTCTCTCTCTCTCTGTCTCTCTCTCTGTCTCTCTGCCCCTCTCTGTCTCTCTCTCTGTCTCTCTCTCTCTCTCTCTCTCTCTCTCTCTGTCTCTCTGCCTTTCCCTCTGTCTCTCTCTGTCTCTCTGTCTCTCTGTCCTTCCCTCTGTCTCTCTCTCTCTCTCTCTCGCTGTCCCCCCTTTCTCTCTAAGAGTCTTTCCCCCTCTCTTTATCTCCCCCCCGGTGTGTGTGATCCTGGGAGGTTTATAGCTAGATGTGATTAGTGCAGAATGAGTGCAGGACATGCGATCCCCTTCTGCTCTCGGCGCTGACGTTCCTCCATCTTTGAAAGTTAAGACGGGTTACTGTTATGGAATTATGTTTGTATAAATATTCTTTGAATTCGTGCAAGATACATAATTTGTGTGTGTGTGTGTGCCTATGTCCTTTTATGCATGTATGCATGTACAGTATGTGTTTGCTTTTATGTGTGTGTGTGTGCATGTCTATATGTCTGTGTTTCTGTGTCCTTTTATGCGTGCATGCAAGTGCTTGTTTACTTTTGTGTGTGTGTGTGTGTGTGTGTGTGTGTGCGTGCATGGCTGTATGTCTGTTTGTGTTCATTTCTGTGTGTGTGTGAGAGTGTGTGTGTTTATGTCTGTGTGTGTGTGTGTGCATGGCTGTATGTCTTTTTGTGTTCATTTCTCTGTGTGTGTGTTTATGTCTGTGTGTGTGTATGCATGGCTCTATGTCTTTTTGTGTTCATTTCTGTGTGTGTGAGAGTGTGTGTTTATGTCTGTGTGTGTGTGTGCATGGCTGTATGTCTTTTTGTGTTCATTTCTCTGTGTGTGTGTTTATGTCTGTGTGTGTGTGTGCATGGCTGTATGTCTTTTTGTGTTCATTTCTGTGTGTGTGTGTGTGTGTGTTTATGTCTGTGTGTCCCAGTGAGAGGAGCGTGGAGCAGTTGGAGGAGAAGCAGTCTGAGCTGCGCAGGGAGGTGGTGGGTCTGAAGGAGTTCCTGAGTCAGGTCACTCTGCAGAAGGAGGTGCTGGAGGAGGAGAAGATCAGCCTCTCTCTGGCCCTCAACAAGGTAGGGCCCCTGGGGACCCCCATAGTAATACTCCAAATAACACTGCACACACTACACACTACCAGCATTCTACTGTCTATTATCTCCTCTCCTCTTTCCTGTCTCCTCTCTCCTCTTTCCTGTCTCCTCTCTCCTCTTTGCTCTCTCCTCCCCTCTTCTCTTGCCTGTCTCCTTTTCTCTCTCTCTCTCTCTCTCTCTCTCTCTCTCTCTCTCTCTCTCTCTCTCTCTCTCTCTCTCTCTCTCTCTCTCTCTCTCTCTCTCTCTCTCTCTCTCTCTCTCTCTCTCTCTCTCTCTCTCTCTCTCTCTCTCTCTCTCTCTCCTGCAGGCGGAGGTGTTGCAGGCGGAGCAGGAGGTGTCTCTGGGCAGACTCCAGAAGCAGGAGGCTGCTCTGAGGGACTCGCTGGCCAAGATGGGGGCCCTCAGCGAGGGCCTGGCCAGCGACAAGGTGGAGCTGACACGCCTGCTGCTGGAGGTATTATGGGATGCACACTTTATCAAAGCATGAATACTAAGCCATGACTGCATACATTCTTAGCAGCGGGACTCAAACCCATAACCCTGGCAGCGTTAATGCTTTGCTCTACCAGTTGAGCTACACAGGCCCATTATTATGGGATAGAGTGAAGGGTCAGGTCAGGAGTATACCAAGTACTGGTGTCTAGTTATTATGGGATAGTGGTACCGTAGAACGTACCGGCCATCCACCTCCCTCCTACTCCCTCTCCTCCTCCTCCTCCTCCCTCTCCCTCTCCTCCCTCTCCTCCTCCTCCCTCTCCCTCTCCTCCTCCTCCTCCTCCCTCTCCTCCTCCTCCCTCTCCTCCTCCTCCCACCTCTCCTCCTCCTCCTCCCTCTCCTCCTCCTCCTCCCTCTCCTCCTCCTCCTCCCTGTCCTCCTCCTCCCTCTCCTCCTCCTCCTCCTTCTCCTCCTCCTCCCACCTCTCCTCCTCCTCCTCCCTCTCCTCCTCCTCCCTCTCCTCCTTGTGGTGTTTCCCCAGGTGGAAGGGGAGAAGGCGGAGCTGTGTGAGCGTCGTCGGGAGGCGGAGTCTGAGCGTGCGGCCTCCCGGGGAGAGGGGGCCAGGCTGCAGCAGCAGCTGGGGGACCTGGGGGCCGAGAAGCGGACCCTGGAGGCCTCCCAGGGTCTCCTGCAGGAGGCACGGGAGCGTCTGGAGGAGGAGGTGGGCCTGCTGCAGAGGGAGAACGCCCAGCTCCTGGAACAGAACGCACAGGTCAGGGGTGAAGCCAGCTACACACGGCTATCTACAGCATGGCTACGCTACACCGTTAGCTACAGCCAGCTACACACGGCTATCTACAGCATGGCTACGCTACACCGTTAGCTACAGCCAGCTACACACATGGCTATCTACAGCATGGCTACGCTACACCGTTAGCTACAGCCAGCTACACACATGGTTATCTACAGCATGGCTACGCTACACCGTTAGCTACAGCCAGCTACACACATGGTTATCTACAGCATGGCTACGCTACACCGTTAGCTACAGCCAGCTACACACATGGTTATCTACAGCATGGCTACGCTACACCGTTAGCTACAGCATGGCTACGCTACATGGTTATCTACAGCGTAGCTACGCGGTGGTGCTACACGGTTTTCTACAGCGTATGCTACGCGGCGGGGCTACATGGTTAGGTACAGCGTAGCTACGTGGTGGGGGCGCTACATCACCATCGTGGCCCGCAGAGGCCTCGCTGCCTTACATGCACCTCTCCACCAAAAATGGAACCCCACTTTTGGAGAGATGCACTGCGTTGCTTTCCAGTTTGTTTATGACACACGGTGAGTTGCAGAGGTTCGCAGCCATGTCGTGCCGTACAACACGTCCTCCTCACATCATAAAGATGTCACTGAAGAAGTGGCTCGAGAGCGTAGTGTACATTAGACGCACAAATGATGTATCGCCTGGCGTCGGCCCTGCCCAGGGAGGGAGGGGTATGGATGCTAGGTCTTCGTTCCCACCCCTCCCTGTAGTTCAGCCCCTCCAGCACTTCATATGCGTGGATCTACCAAGTTTACACCAGTTCTCGTCATGTATTCGTATGGTGGGGTGTGCGTTTGTGTGTGCGGTCGAATATTTTATCATGGCAGATGTTTTTTTATGTGTGTGTGTGTGTGTGTGTGTGTGTGCGTGCGTGCGTGCAAGAGTGCGCGTTTATGTGTGTGTTTGCGTGTATGTTTGTGTTAGTGTGTGCGTGCGTGCGTGCATGCGCCCTACATGTGTGCGTGTGCGTACATGTGTGTGTTTGTGTGTATGTTTGTTATTGTATGTGTGTGTGTTATGAGCAGCGTGTGTGTGTGTGTTATGAGCTGTATGTGTGTGTGTGTTATGAGCTGTATGTGTGTGTGTGTTATGGGCAGTGTGTGTGTGTGTTATGAGCAGTGTGTGTGTGTGTGTGTGGTATGAGCATTGTGTGTATGTGTGTGTGTTATGAGCAGTGTGTGTGTGTGTGTGTTATGAGCAGTGTGTGTGTATGTGTGTGTGTGTTATGAGCAGTGTGTGTGTGTGTGTGTGTGTGTGTGTGTGTGTGTGTGTGTATGTTATGAGCAGTGTGTGTGTGTGTAATGAGCAGTTGTCAGCAGGTTTACTGGCCTCGTTGTCACGGTGACTAATGGCCAATATCTCACGGTGTTCCCCACGCTTCTCAGCACCTCGACCTCAGGCAGTAGGCTCCCAGTGGCCACACACACACACACACACACACACACACACACTGCTCATAACACAGACACACACACACACTGCTCATAACAACACACACACACTGCTCATAACAACACACACACACCGCTCATAACACACACACACACACAAACACTGCTCATAACACACACACACACACTGCTCATAACACACACACACACACCGCTCATAACACACACACACACACAAACACTGCTCATAACACACACACACACACCGCTCATAACACACACACACACAAACACTGCTCATAACACACACACACACACCGCTCATAACACACACACACACACACACAAACACTGCTCATAACACACACACACACACACACTGCTCATAACACACACACACACACCGCTCATAACACACACACACACACACACACACTGCTCATAACACACACACACACACACCGCTCATAACACACACACACACACACACATTGCTCATAACACAGACACACACACACACACTGCTCATAACACACACACACACACAAACACTGCTCATAACACACACACACACACTGCTCATAACACACACACACACACACTGCTCATAACACACACACACACACTGTGGTTTATGAGTGACTGGGGAAAGAGGAGCCGTAGTTGGGAGATTAGTGTGGAGAAATGTGAAAACATAAACAAATATATCAAAATATAACAGACGCACATATCTTCGAGGTGGGGGATGGAGGTGAGGAGGGGAGAGGGAGGAGAGAGGGGGGAGACGAAATAGGGACCTGAGAGGAGGGAGGGAGATACAGAGGGTAGAGGTGGGAGGGTTAGAGGAGGGAGGGAGAGATGGAGGAGGGAAGACAGGAGGAGGTGGGGGAGAGGAAGGGGGGGAGATGGAGAGAGAGAAAAGAGGGAGGGGAGGAGGTGGGGGAGAGGAAGGAGGGAGAGGAGGAGGTGGGGAGAGGGAGGGAGAGGAGATGAGGAGGTGGGGGAGAGGAAGGAGGGAGAGAAGGAGGGAGAGGAGGAGATGAGGAGGTGGGGGCGAGGAAGGAGGGTGAGAGGGAGGGAGGGTGAGAGGGAGGGAGAGGAGGAGAGGAGAAGGCGGGGGAGATAACGGAGGTCAGACGGAGGGAGAGGAGGAGGTGGGGGAGAGGAAGGAGGGTGAGAGGCAGGGAGAGGAGGGAGGGAAGAGGGTGAGAGGGAGGGAGAGGAGGAGGTGGGGGAGATGACGGAGGGAGAGGAGGAGGTGGGGGAGAGGGAGAGGAGGGAGGGAGGGAGGGAGGGAGAGGAGGAGGAGGAGAGCAGAGCAGGCTAATAACTTAGCACCTTATTACCCCCGGAGCTGCTCAGGCTCCCGGAGGAATCAGAAGAATGTTCTGCCTCATCGTCTCCTCTGAGCAGAGGAGTCTCTGTGTTTAACCGTCCTAAACAGCCTGACAGAGCCCCTCCAAACTGCCTCAGACCGACTCCCCGCACAAAGAAATCCATAACACGGCCGCTACGCGCACACAGCACCTCGAAGAATGGGCCATTCTTCAAATAAGCATGTTACCACGTTTATTGCTCTTCAAACACTGCTATTGTAAAGTGATATTGGGAGTTTGTGTGTGTTTGTGTGCCACGGAATTAATTATAACTGTAGGAAAATTGGTTAGGCATCCCTCGTTGCTCAGATTCCTTGAGGAACTCACAGACAATACTGTGGGCCCTCCAGGTCAGCAGGAGACTCCAGGGGGCCGTGGAGGAGCTGGGAGCCAGCAGGAGGGAGGTGGAGAGCCAGGCCTCCGCCCTGAGGAGAGCCTGTGGGGAGCGGGAGGAGCTGGTCAAGACCAGGGCCTCTCTGGAGGTCCAGCTCAGCTCCACAGAACGCAAGACCTGGACCCTCACCCAGGACCTGGCCGCTGTCAGGTCAGGCTGCAGCGTGGGTGTGGGTGTGTGTGCACTTGTCAGTTTGTGTGTATGTACTTGTACGTTTATGTGTGTACTTTATGTGTACTTTTTGCATTTGAAGTGTGTGTTTGTCGTTTAAAGTGTGTTGGTGGTTTGAATTGTGTGTTGGTGGTTTGAAGTGTGTGTTGGTGGTTTGAATTGTGTGTTGGTGGTTTGAAGTGTGTGTTGGTGGTTTGAAGTGTGTGTTGGTGGTGTGAAGTGTGTGTTGGTGGTTTGAAGTGTGTTGGTGGTGTGAAGTGTGTGTTGGTGGTGTGAAGTGTGTATTTGTGGTTTGAAGTGTGTGTTTGTGGTTTAAAGTGTGTTGGTGGTTTGAATTGTGTGTTGGTGGTTTGAAGTGTGTGTTGGTGGTTTGAAGTGTGTGTTGGTGGTTTGAAGTGTGTGTTGGTGGTGTGAAGTGTGTGTTGGTGGTGTGAAGTGTGTGTTGGTGGTTTGAAGTGTGTGTTGGTGGTTTGAAGTGTGTTGGTGGTGTGAAGTGTGTGTTGGTGGTGTGAAGTGTGTGTTGGTGGTTTGAAGTGTGTGTTGGTGGTTTGAAGTGTGTGTTGGTGGTGTGAAGTGTGTGTTGGTGGTGTGAAGTGTGTGTTGGTGGTGTGAAGTGTGTGTTGTTGGTTTGAAGTGTGTGTTGGTGGTGTGAAGTGTGTGTTGGTGGTGTGAAGTGTGTGTTGGTGGTTTGAAGTGTGTGTTGGTGGTGTGAAGTGTGTGTTGGTGGTTTGAAGTGTGTTGGTGGTGTGAAGTGTGTATTTGTGGTTTGAAGTGTGTGTTTGTGGTTTAAAGTGTGTTGGTGGTTTGAATTGTGTGTTGGTGGTTTGAAGTGTGTGTTGGTGGTTTGAAGTGTGTGTTGGTGGTTTGAAGTGTGTGTTGGTGGTTTGAAGTGTGTGTTGGTGGTGTGAAGTGTGTGTTGGTGGTGTGAAGTGTGTGTTGGTGGTTTGAAGTGTGTGTTGGTGGTTTGAAGTGTGTTGGTGGTGTGAAGTGTGTGTTGGTGGTGTGAAGTGTGTATTTGTGGTTTGAAGTGTGTGTTTGTGGTTTAAAGTGTGTTGGTGGTTTGAATTGTGTGTTGGTGGTTTGAAGTGTGTGTTGGTGGTTTGAAGTGTGTGTTGGTGGTTTGAAGTGTGTGTTGGTGGTGTGAAGTGTGTGTTGGTGGTTTGAAGTGTGTGTTGGTGGTGTGAAGTGTGTGTTGGTGGTGTGAAGTGTGTGTTGGTGGTGTGAAGTGTGTGTTGGTGGTTTGAAGTGTGTGTTGGTGGTTTGAAGTGTGTGTTGGTGGTGTGAAGTGTGTGTTGGTCGTGTGAAGTGTGTGTTGGTGGTGTGAAGTGTGTGTTGGTGGTGTGAAGTGTGTGTTGTTGGTTTGAAGTGTGTGTTGGTGGTGTGAAGTGTGTGTTGGTGGTTTGAAGTGTGTGTTGGTGGTGTGAAGTGTGTGTTGGTGGTGTGAAGTGTGTATTGTTGGTTTGAAGTGTGTGTTGGTGGTGTGAAGTGTGTGTTGGTGGTTTGAAGTGTGTGTTCGTGTATGTGTGTAAGGGTGTGTATATTTGTGTGGCTGTGTGAGAGAGTATGTGCATGTGTGTTCTTACAGAGTGTGTGCATTATGACGTACTTGTGAGTTTCAAGCTTCACATGGTTTGGTTTTGGTCAGGACCCTCACAGAGCCCTATTCTACTCCTCCTCTTGCTCCCCAGGGTGGAGAAGGAGTCCCTGGCGGCCGCCCTGTTCGAGAGCCAGGAGCTCGCCTCCTCTCTGGAGGAGGAGCAGGGGAGGCTAGAGGAGGAGAAGCGTGGCCTGCTCCAAGCCAAGGAGGCCCTGACGCGTGAGTATGATCGCACCACCTCCTTCTCTACAATCTCATCCACCGCCTCATCCACCTCCTCATCCACCTCCCAAACCTCGTCCTTCACCTCCATTTCTTCTGTCACCTCATCCTCCACCTTGGATCCTCTACCTCTTCCTCCACCATCACCTCTTCCGCCATCTTCTCCTCCTCTTTCTCCACCTCCCCATCCATCCATCTCCTCCTCTTCTAGCTCCACCTTTACCTCCACCCCTCTCTTTCACCCCCACTTCCACCGCCTTTCACCTCCCCCAGAACCGTAACCCTCTCAAACTGCAAAGACACCCCCCATCCCGGAGGCTCCCATCCTGGGCCCCTAGCCTCCCTCCAGCCTGTCCTCTGAGACCCATTGTGTTCCAGCTGGGAGCCCCAGTAACCTGGGCCCCTAGCCTCCCTCCAGCCTGTCCTCTGAGACCCAGTGTGTTCCAGCTGGGAGCCCCAGTATCCTGGGCCCCTAGCCTCCCTCCAGCCTGTCCTCTGAGACCCAGTGTGTTCCAGCTGGGAGCCCCAGTATCCTGGGCCCCTAGCCTCCCTCCAGCCTGTCCTCTGAGACCCAGTGTGTTCCAGCTGGGAGCCCCAGTATCCTGGGCCCCTAGCCTCCCTCCAGCCTGTCCTCTGAGACCCAGTGTGTTCCAGCTGGGAGCCCTAGCAGCAGCAGCAGCTGTCCTGGACTCTGTCAGCTGAGCAGGGTGTCTGGTGTCTGGTGGACATGGACCCAGGTCCCCCCACGGTTCTTCTAGCCAGCAGGGAGCCTGAACAGCTGAAAGATTCAGCGGAAATCTGCTGTGAAAGTCCTTTGCGTGGCCTCAGTGCATTAGACTATAGCCTACTGGTGGCTTATGAGTTGGTTAGCAAGCAAGCTTACGTTAGCCTTCCAGCCATACACAACACAACAGATCATGGAGTTCAAGCATCTGCTTCTGGTTGGGACTTACAGTATGTTGGGAACAGCTGTTTGGAGGCCGGCTGGATGAAAGGAGGGAGGACTTGGGATGGTTAGGAGGATGCAACAACCTGCCCATCCCTGCGGCGGTCAGCACAGCCACAGCAGCTTTAACATTGCATCACATTTGATTTGTACATGTTAGAAAAGTAAATCAAGAATAACCAATAAAACGAACTGCAATAAAACAATACACAGAAAGCTCTCAATGCAAGTCATAAATAAATATGACATGTCCGAAAAGGAGTAGGAAGAAGTGTATATATACTTATCAAGACCTCTATACAAATAATCTCAGCGGTTTGATTTGGTTTATAACTGAACTTTAATGAACTTTTGTAAAGTTTTATGAACGTTAGTAAACTTGAATGAATGTTACTAAACTTTAATAATTGATACTAAACTTTACTGAATGTTACTGAACTTAAATACCTAGTGTTTCTGAACGTTAAGACACGTTTTCTGCTACTCTTTACCGAACGAAGATGAACGGTATTGAGCGTTGCTGAACGTTAAGACACGTTTTCTGCTACTCTTTACCGAACGAAGATGAACGGTATTGAGCATTTCTGAACGTTAAGACACGCTACTGCTACTCTTTACCGAACGAAGATGAACGGTATTGAGCGTTGCTGAACGTTAAGACACGTTACTGCTACTCTTTACCGAACGAAGATGAACAGTATTGAGCGTTTCTGAACGTTAAGACACGCTACTGCTACTCTTTACCGAACGAAGATGAACGGTATTGAGCGTTGCTGAACGTTAAGACACGTTACTGCTACTCTTTACCGAACGAAGATGAACAGTATTGAGCGTTTCTGAACGTTAACACACGTTTTCTGCTACTCTTTACGGAACGAAGATGAACGGTATTGAGCGTTGCTGAACGTTAAGACACGTTACTGCTACTCTTTCCCGAACGAAGATGAACGGTATTGAGCGTTTCTGAACGTTAAGACACGTTTTCTGCTACTCTTTACCGAACGAAGATGAACGGTATTGAGCGTTGCTGAACGTTAAGACACGTTACTGCTACTCTTTACCGAACGAAGATGAACGGTATTGAGCGTTGCTGAACGTTAAGACACGTTACTGCTACTCTTTACCGAACGAAGATGAACGGTATTGAGCGTTGCTGAACGTTAAGACACGTTTTCTGCTGCCCTTTACCGAACGTCCCGCGCGTCTCTCCAGGTGAGGTGGGCCGGCTGCAGGTGGAAGCCCAGCGGCAGGTGGTGCAGGCGGGGACGGAGAGGGAGAGCCTGGAGGACAGGCTGACCCAGATGGAGAGGAGCCACCAGCTGACCCTGAGCAGCAGGGACCAGATGCACCGGGAGCAGCTCCACGCCCAGCGCACAGACGCGGTACGACGCCTCCTGCTTCTCATGTGGATGGACAAACACAACTTTTATAGTGCACAGTGTGTGAGTGTGTGGGGGAGGGGGGTTGTGTGTGGGAGGGTAGTTTGTGTGTTTGGGGGTTGGGGGTGGTTTGTGTGTGTGTGTGGGTGGGCGGTTGTGTGGGAGTGTGTGTGTGTGTGTGTTTGGGGGTGGGGGGTTGTGTGGGAGTGTGTGTGTGGTTGGGGGGTTGGTTTGTGTGTGAGTGGGAGTGTGTGTGTGTGTCTGTGTGTGTGCCTGTGTGTGTGTGCGTGTGCCTGTGTGCCTGTGTGTGTGTGCCTGTGTGTGTGTGTGTGCCTGTGTGTGTGTGTGTGTGCCTGTGTGTGTCTGTGTGCCTGTGTGTGTGCCTGTGTGTGTGTGTGTGCCTGTGTGTGTGTGTGTGCCTGTGTGTGTGTCTGTGTGCCTGTGTGTGTGCCTGTGTGTGTGTTTGTGTGCCTGTGTGTGTGTGTGTTTGTGTGTGTGCCTGTGTGTGTGTGTGGACACGGTGCTCTTGCTTGGTACAGATCTTTAGCAGATGAGTGCTGACTCCAGGCCAGGGAGGAATAGTTAGTGAGTGTGCAGCTGGGGGGATATAAATAGGACAATATCAGGAACAGGGAACATAACAGCGAGAACTCTGGAATAATATATCAATGTCCTGGTGTACGTACATGTGTGTGAGTGGGTCAGTGTTTGCACGCATGTGTGTATTTAACCAGTTAAGTCATGAAGAACTGATTCTTTACATTCTAAATTGTAATTCTTCACAACGGCGGCCTGGCAAAACCTCTGGAGGGAGGGGGTAGGGCCCAAAGAAGAAAGGCCCAAAGTTAAAAGACAGAAGCACACACCCAAACATTTCCAACACACCCGCTCCTTACATCCAATCCCAGTCAGCGTGGCATTGCTAGCATACGGTCTAGCACACAAGCGTCGTGCAGGTAGCTAGCAAACGGCAGCATCAGGCATCACAACAGCAGTGAGACACAAGCAGTGAGACCAACAGGCAAAGCAGCGGCAGGAGAGCCAGAACATGCATGAGACAACAGTTGGTTAGTGCACGTGTATGCATGCTTTTTCCGTGCATGTGCGCTGTGTTTGTCCATGCATGCTTGCGTGAATATATGTCTGCACTTGTATGCATGAGTGTTGTATGCATGTCGGTTTTCTGTGTTTTCTTTAGCATCTGTTTGTACGCACCAGCGTGTGTGTGTGTGTGTGTGTGTGTGTGCATGTGTGTGCGCGTGTGTAACGTGCCTTCCTACCTGGTGTGTTAGGAGCGGCAGCATGCGGCGCTGCAGCATGCGGCGCTGCAGGCCCAGAGAGAACACGCGGAGGAGGAGCTGCGGCGGCAGGCGGAGGAGCTGCGGGCGCGGGGCCAGGAGCAGCTGCAGCAGGAGATCAGCCGCCTGCAGCTGGACTGCAAACAGAGCCTGCTGCACGCCGAGGCCCAGACACAACAGGTAGGCCCAGACACAACAGGTAGGCCCAGACACAACAGGTAGGCCCAGACACAACAGGTAGGCCCAGACACAACAGGTAGGCCCAGACACAACAGGTAGGCCCAGACACAACAGGTAGGCCCAGACACAACAGGTAGGCCCAGACACAACAGGTAGGCCCAGACACAACAGGTAGGCCCAGACACAACAGGTAGGCCCAGACACAACAGGTAGGCCCAAACAACAGGTAGGCCCAGACACAACAGGTAGGCCCAGACACAACAGGTAGGCCCAGACACAACAGGTAGGCCCAGACACAACAGGTAGGCACGCCGCACGCCGAGGCCCAGACACAACAGGTAGGCCCAGACACAACAGGTAGGCCCAGACACAACAGGTAGGCCCAGACACAACAGGTAGGCCCAGACACAACAGGTAGGCCCAGACACAACAGGTAGGCCCAGACACAACAGGTAGGCCCAGACACAACAGGTAGGCACGCCGCACGCCGAGGCCCAGACACAACAGGTAGGCCCGCTGCACGCCGAGGCCCACAAACAACAGCTGTGTGTGTGTGCGCGTGTGTGTGTGCGTGCATGCATGTGTGTGTGCGTGCATGCATGCGTGTGTGTGTGTGTGTGTGTGTGCGTGTGCGCGTGTTCTCATCGAGCAATTGATCCTTGCCAAACTCAGCAGTGGAACATTGTTTGGCCGTTTCATTGCTTCACTGTTTCTGGCTCACCTTGGTGCCAGGGGATGACACCAGCTACAGTTGTGCACAGGAAGTGACATCACTCCTCAGCTCCTCCATGTCATTCCCTCTCTCTCTCTCTCAACAAATGTTCCTCTCCGTCCTCGCTGTGCGGGTCATGAAGCTCCCATACATGTTCCACTTCAGTCCCACACCTGAGAAGAGATCAGTAATGGCTGGTGATTGGGTGGTTGTGGTTGTGGTCCACTAGGCTCTGCTCCAGAAGGAGGGGGAGAAGGCGGTGCTGGTGGAGAGGCTGCAGGGACTCCAGCAGGACCTGGTCTCAGCTGGTCTGGACCTCCAGCGCACCAGGAGAGAGGCCCAGAGCAGGCTGGAGCAGGACAAGGTTCCCCCCTCCACACACACACAGACCTTCCATAGACCCCCAATAGACCCCCAATAGACCTCCAAAGACCCACCTGGAACACCTTCTGTAGACCCCCTACAGACCACTATAGACCACTTGAGACCACCTCAGTCAAGGGAGTGAAGAGAGTTCAATCAAGCAGGCTATTAGCTAGCTAGTGCGTATAATAGCTTCTGACTGCTAACTGCCAGCCGCTAAACACTAGCCAGTAGTTAGCGGCTAGCTAGTGAGAAGATAGCCGCTAGATGCTAACTACTAGCTGCTAACCACTAGCCAGTAGTTATCAGCTAGCAATTGATTAGATAGCTGCTAGCCGCTTACTACTAGATGCTAACCGCTAGCCAGTAGTTAGTTGCTAGCTAGTGAGTAGACAGCCACTAGCCACCAATTACTAGCTGCTAACCACTAACTGCTAACTGTCTGTGCTCCAGGACTCCATGGCGGTGCTGCATGGTGAGCTGCAGCAGCTACAGACGCGCTTCCAAGAGTCTCAGAGCACCCAGGACAATGAGAAGCTCAGCCTGACGGAGCAGATCAGAGACCTTACCCAGCAGAGGGACCAGGTCCACCAGGAGGTGAGTAGACAAATACTAACTAACCCTGACCAGAACCACTAACACTACCTACCCCTGACCCAGCAGAGACCATATCCCCCAGGGGGTTAATACCCAAACATGTAGTAGTAGTAGTAGTAGTAGTAGTAGTAGTAGAGCAGCAGCAGCAGCAGTAGCAGCAGCAGGCAGCAGCAGCAGCAGCAGCAGCTGCAGCAGCAGCAGCAGCAGCAGCAGCAAGCAGCAGCAGCAGCAGCAGCAGCAGCAGCAGCAGCAGCAGCAGCAGCACAGCAGCAGCAGCAGCAGCAGCAGCAGCAGCAGCAGCAGCAGCAGCAGCAGCAGCAGCAGCAGCAGCAGCACAGCAGCAGCCGCAGCACAGCAGCAGCAGCAGCACAGCAGCAGCAGCAGCAGCAGCACAGCAGCAGCAGCAGCAGCAGAAGCAGCAGCAGCAGCAGCAGCAGCAGCAGCAGCAGCAGCAGCAGCAGCAGCAGCAGCAGCAGCAGCAGCAGCAGCAGCAGCAGCAGCAGCAGCAGCAGCAGCAGCAGCAGCAGCAGCAGCAGCAGCAGCAGCAGCAGCAGCAGCAGCAGCAGCAGCAGCAGCAGCAGCAGCAGCAGCAGCAGCAGCAGCAGCAGCAGCAGCAGCAGCAGCAGCAGCAGCAGCAGCAGCAGCAGCAGCAGCAGCAGCAGCAGCAGCAGCAGCAGCAGCAGCAGCAGCAGCAGCAGCAGCAGCAGCAGCAGCAGCAGCAGCAGCAGCAGCAGCAGCAGCAGCAGCAGCAGCAGCAGCAGCAGCAGCAGCAGCAGCAGCAGCAGCAGCAGCAGCAGCAGCAGCAGCAGCAGCAGCAGCAGCAGCAGCAGCAGTGCCATTCAGAGAGCTTTACAGCAGGCGGAAATCAGAAAGGGAGGGGAGGGGGGAGAGAGAAGGAGGGAGGGAGATATGGAGGCCCATGTTGACCTTGGCCAGGATGTCACCATGGTATACCTTCTCCACTCCCAAAAACCTCTCTCTCTGTCTCTCCCTTTCTCCCCCTCCCTCCCTCCATCTAGTGTAAACAGAGCTGTGTAGTTAGTATCTGTAGCTCTGGTGTAAACACCCCTTTAGGTAGCGTCTGTAGCTGTGATGTAAACAGCTCTGTAGTTAGCGTCTGTTGCTCTGGTGTAAACAGAGCTGTGTAGTTAGCATCTGTAGCTCTGGTGTAAACAGCTCTGTACTTAGCGTCTGTAGCTCTGGTGTAAACAGAGCCGTGTAGTCAGCGTCTGTAGCCAGTGTCTGTGTGGTTAGCATCTGTAGCTCTGGTGTAATCAGAGCTGTGTAGTTAGCGTCTGTAGCCAGTGTCTGTGAAGTTAGCGTCTGTGGCTCTGGTGTTAGCTGACTGATGCTAGTGCGTAGGGGAGGAATCTCCCGGCTAGGGTAGATTTACGTCACCGGGTCGGCACTGGTCCTCTGACTCCCTGGACCTCAGGACTCCCTGGACCTCTGACTCCCTGGACCTCAGGACTCCCTGGACCTCAGGACTCCCTGGTCCTCTGACTCCCTGGTCCTCTGACTCCCTGGTCCTCTGACTCCCTGGACCTCAGGACTCCCTGGACCTCAGGACTCCCTGGTCCTCTGACTCCCTGGACCTCAGGACTCCCTGGTCCTCTGACTCCCTGGTCCTCTGACTCCCTGGTCCTCTGACTCCCTGGACCTCAGGACTCCCTGGACCTCAGGACTCCCTGGTCCTCTGACTCCCTGGACCTCAGGACTCCCTGGTCCTCTGACTCCCTGGTCCTCTGACTCCCTGGTCCTCTGACTCCCTGGTCCTCTGACTCCCTGGTCCTCTGACTCCCTGGACCTCAGGACTCCCTGGTCCTCTGACTCCCTGGTCCTCTGACTCCCTGGACCTCTGACTCCCTGGACCTCAGGACTCCCTGGTCCTCTGACTCCCTGGTCCTCTGACTCCCTGGACCTCAGGACTCCCTGGTCCTCTGACTCCCTGGTCCTCTGACTCCCTGGACCTCAGGACTCCCTGGTCCTCTGACTCCCTGGACCTCAGGACTCCCTGGTCCTCTGACTCCCTGGACCTCAGGACTCCCTGGTCCTCTGACTCCCTGGACCTCAGGACTCCCTGGTCCTCTGACTCCCTGGTCCTCTGACTCCCTGGACCTCAGGACTCCCTGGGCCTCTGACTCCCTGGACCTCAGGACTCCCTGGACCTCAGGACTCCCTGGTCCTCTGACTCCCTGGACCTCAGGACTCCCTGGTCCTCTGACTCCCTGGACCTCAGGACTCCCTGGTCCTCTGACTCCCTGGACCTCAGGACTCCCTGGGCCTCTGACTCCCTGGACCTCAGGACTCCAGGCGCGTCGGTTTCATGGACTCATTTCTTCCCAGGATGATGCGATGAGTTCTGGATGCGTTCAGACAGGACAGCATAGCCCACCTGTTTACTCCTGCTCAGCCAAAACAGCACAGCACCCATCAAGTCTTCTCCCTGTGGAGGTTATGACCTGCTCAGACCTAGTCAGTCCCTGTTTAGACCTAAGACCTGTCCAGACCCAGTCAGACCTGCCCAGGTCTGGGAAGATCTGTTTAGAACCTGTTTTCATCAAACCAAGTCAAACTCTATTTGTATTCCTCTTTTGTGCAAAACAGTAACGCAGAGCAAGGGAAACACAGCAACAACAAGAACAGCCAAAACCGAGTTTAAAATGATAATCCGGTTAGTTCAGACCTAGTGAGACACCGTTCAGAGATACTGTGGTCTTACGGTATGGTCTGACTGGGACCCCCAGAACCCTGTAGGACCGGGGTCTCTTCCCCTGGTTTGTGTCAGCGTTGGTCCTCAGCTTGGAGAGCACTGAGAAGAAGTGAGAGCGAGAGGGGGAGAGCGTGGGGGAGGAGAGGAGAAGGAGGTGCTCTGAGAGGGGGAGAGCGCGGGGGAGGAGAGGAGAAGGAGTTGTGTCAGGGCGATGGCAGGGACCATGGTACCATCATATGAAATCAAACTTTGACTTAACCCCTTGTGTAAATAAACTGGAGCCACGGCTGTTTATTTTTTAGCCAGAGGTCACCGGGGCCTCGGAGAACCCACCCCCCCCCACGCCTACACCCATTAAAACACAGAAATACCCCCACCACAACCCCCTCACCCCACCTCAAATCCACCTCACCATAATTGGGTGGGAAAGACAGTGGATGGGTGTTTTATTTTATTTTATATTTCTTTACAAGAAACCATCTTGTGTGGCCATAATGAGCACAGCAGTCCTCCTCCTCCATCCCCTCCCACCTCCTCCTCCTCCTCCCACCTCCTCCTCCTCAACGCTCCATCTCCTCCCACCTCCTCCTCCTCCATCTCCTCCCACCTCCTCCTCCCACCTCCTCCTCGTCCTCCTCCTCCATCCCCTCCCACTTCCTCCTCCTCCTCCATCTCCTCCCACCTCCTCCTCCTCCTCAACGCTCCATCTCCTCCCACCTCCTCCTCCTCCTCCATCTCCTCCCACCTCCTCCTCCTCTTCCTTCTCCTCCTCCTTCTCCTCCTCCTCCTCCATCCCCTCCCACCTCCTCCTCCATCTCCTCCTCCATCTCCTCCTCCTCCTCCTCAACGCTCCATCTCCTCCCACCTCCTCCTCATCCTTCTCCTCCTCCTCCTCCTGCCTCCCACTCATCATCATCCTCCTATTCCACTCCCATCTCACCTCCCTGGCCTCCACCCGTCCTCCACCCATCTCCTTAGCCAACTCCACCCTTGCCACCTCCATCCCCCTCACTCCCACCACCATCTCCTCCCACCCAACCCCTCACTATCTCCACCATCTCCCCCTATTACCATCTCCTCACATCTCCACCCTCAGCAACTCCACCCTGCCATCTCCACCCTCACCATCTCCACCCTCACCATCTCCCACCCCCATAGGTCAGGCCCCCTTCCCGGTGCTTGTCCATCATGGCAGTCGTCTCGGGGTAGGAAGCCCGGTCACGCCTGCAGGCCTGGGGAGCTCCAGGGTGCAGCGTGTTGGGTGACGGAGTAGAATATACAGGTCCAACCGCCTCCCAGTTTGGCAGCGCTGGAGCTGCGCGGGGGAGGAGGGGGGAGGAGGGAGGAGGAGGGAGGAGGAGAGCTGCCGGGGAGAATCCTGAGCCAAGAGCTTGTGGACGTTGTCATGTTTGCAAACAGAGCAGCAGAGACGTGACCTCCATTCTGAACTGCTGTGGGTTTAGGGAGGATTTCAAAGCTTTTTTCCCCTCGTGTAGGAGTTGTGGAGCGCTGTGGGAATACGTGTCCAGCGGTCCTTTGTCCTCCCCCGTAAACGGGGTCCTCTGCATGAGGAGCTGGGGCTGCTGCAGCCGCTCCTGGGAACGTTGATACGTGTTGATTGATGATCAGCGTTTGATGGATCCATAGTTGTGATGTAGATATGATCAGCGTTTGATGGATCCATAGTTGTGATGTAGATATGATCAGCGTTTGATGGATCCATAGTTGTGATGTAGATATGATCAGCGTTTGATGGATCCATAGTTGTGATGTAGATATGATCAGCGTTTGATGGATCCATAGTTGTGATGTAGATATGATCAGCGTTTGATGGATCCATAGTTGTGATGTAGATATGATCAGCGTTTGATGGATCCATAGTTGTGATGTAGATATGATCAGCGTTTGATGGATCCATAGTTGTGATGTAGATATGATCAGCGTTTGATGGATCCATAGTTGTGATGTAGATATGATCAGCGTTTGATGGATCCATAGTTGTGATGTAGATATGATCAGCGTTTGATGGATCCATAGTTGTGATGTAGATATGATCAGCGTTTGATGGATCCATAGTTGTGATGTAGATATGATCAGCGTTTGATGGATCCATAGTTGTGATGTAGATATCGCTCATTAAGTCCATATTGATAGCAGTTCTCTTGAAAGAGTTTAAACCAAGTTTAACTTAGATATTAGGTTACCTTAAACGTTTCCTGACCATGTTACTTGGCTACTATGGCTACCTGGTTACTATGGCTACCTGGTTACTATGGCTACCTGGTTACTATGGTGAGCGCCCTATGGTTACCTTTCTTTGTACGATTTTGTTATTGAATTCCATGAGTAAGTGTGTGTGTGTGTGTGTGTGTGTGTGTGTGTGTGTGTGTGTGTGTGTGTGTGTGTGTGTGTGTGTGTGTGTGTGTGTGTGTGTGTGTGTGTGTGTGTGAGAGGCGAGACCACCCCAGGAGGGGTTTCATCATCCTTACTCTCACCCAAATGTTTCTCCCTCCCCCTCTTACTCAGTCTATCTTACTCACTCTATCTCCCCCTCTTACTCACTCTCTCTCTTTCCCTCTTACTCGCTTTCCCTCTCTCACTCCCTCTCTCTTACTCACTCTCTCTTACTTACTCTCCCCCTCTTACTCTCCCTCTCTCTTTCTCCCTCTCTTACTCACTCTATCCCCCTCTTACTCACTCTCTCTCCCCCTTTAATCACTCTCTCTCCCCCTTACTCACTCTCTTACTCTCTCTCCCCCCTTACTCACTCTCTCTCCCCCTCTTATTCACTCTCACCCCCTCTTACTCACTCTCTTACTCTCTCTCCCCCTCTTACTCACTCTCTCTTACTCACTCCCTCTTACTCACTCTTACTCACTCTCTTACTCACTCTCTCTTACTCACTCTCTGACTCACTCTCTTACTCACTCTCTCTTACTCATTCTCTCTTACTCACTCTCTTACTCACTCTCTCTTACTCACTCTCTGACTCTCTCTCTTACTCACTCTCTTTTACTCACTCTCTTACTCACTTTCTTACTCACTCTCTCTTACTCACTCTCTTACTCTCTCTCCCCCTCTTACTCCCTCTCTCTTACTCACTCTCTCTTACTTACTCTCACTCTCCCCCTCTTACTCTCCCTCTCTCTTTCTCCCTCTCTTACTCACTCTATCCCCCTCTTACTCACTCTTTCTCCCCCTTTAATCACTCTCTCTCCCCCCTTACTCACTCTCTTACTCTCTCTCCCCCCTTACTCACTCTCTCTCCCCCTCTTATTCACTCTCACCCCCTCTTACTCACTCTCTTACTCTCTCTCCCCCTCTTACTCACTCTCTCTTACTCACTCTCTCTTACTCACTCTTACTCACTCTCTTACTCACTCTCTCTGACTCACTCTCTGACTCACTCTCTGACTCACTCTCTCTTACTCTCTCAGTGTAGCGCTCAGTGCATCCTCTATTGTGATAAAGGGTCCTGACGGAGACTACACCCCCCCCCCCCCCCCCAGGTGCAGGTGAGTCGCAGGCAGCTGCAGCAGGCGGAGGAGCAGCGGGACGCGGTGCACTCCGAGCTGCTGGACGCCCAGCGCCAGCTGCAGGAGGTCCTCCAGGACCGGGACCAGCAGCGCCAGGAGGCCCTGGAGCTGAGGAGGCTCCTGGGGGACGAGACCCGGGAGAGGGAGGCCCTCCACGCCTCCAATCAGGAGCTGAGGGCCGCCGTCAAGAGAGCAGAGAGCGACAACAACAGGTACCACCTGTCTGACTGCTCCTTAATGATCTGTCTACCTGACCCCTACCTGCTCCTTAATGACCTGTCTCTGTACTGTCTAACCCCTACCTGCTCCTTAATGACCTGTCTCTGTACTGTCTAACCCCTACCTGCTCCTTAATGACCTGTCTCTGTACTGTCTAACCCCTACCTGCTCCTTAATGACCTGTCTGTACTGCCTAACCCCTACCTGCTCCTCAGTCTGCGGCGTGCGGGGGAGGAGAAGGAGCAGAGTGTGTGTGTGCTGGAGGAGTGCAGGAGGTCCATGCAGGAGGAGGCCTCCACCCTGCGCTCCACCATGCGCCAGCTGGAGAAGTCCCGCATGCAGGGGCGCCGGGAGCTGCAGGAGCTGCGCAGACAGGTGACCCCCCCCCCCCCCCCTCCACATTACCACGAGGCGCCAGTCATCATTAACACCATGTTCCCGTTCTCGGGATTCATCCACGTCCTTCAAGCCGGGGTTATCGTTTGGCCTTTAGTCCGCTGCCTCTGCCCTACCTGGGAGTGTGTGACATCACAGCAGGAGGGCGTGGTTTGAGTCCGTCTCCGACGCCCGTCCCCAGGTGAAGGTGCTGGAAGGGGAGAGCCGCCAGCAGAAGGAGGAGCTGCAGGAGGTGCACGGCCGGCTGTCTCAGGAGGAGCAGAAGGAGGAGGAGGCGCGGCGGGAGGCTTTTATTTTGAAGCAGCGAGTCCTGGAGTGCGAGGCGGGAAGGGAGGCGGCCCTGAAGGAGGTGAGACTCTGGAGCCTGACTTTGGTGTGCTCCTCAGTCACTCCCGTGTTATTTACTGCCTAATGTTACTAGTGGCCTGGTCTCTGTCCTTCAGAAGGATACCAGATCCCTCGTTGTTATTACCACTCGGATGTCGGTGTGACGCAATATTAGCTCCAGAAGGGAAGCCCTGCTCTAGCACATGGTCCTGGAGCTAAGGCTGGGTCTTCGCTTTTGACTGCTGGGTGTGCTGTGTGTCATGTGTGTCCTAGTGTGTACTACAGTGTGTGGTACCCTAGTGTGTGTGTCCTGTGTGTCTTAGTGTGTACTACAGTGTGCTGTATCTTAGTGTGTGTGTCTTAGTGTGTAGCAGAGTGTGCTAGATACTGAGATGTGTGTGTCCTGTGTGTCTCAGTGTGCTGGATACTAAGGTGTGTGTCCTGTGTGTCTCAGTGTGTGCTACAGTGTGCTGGATACTAAGGTGTGTGTCCTGTGTGTCTCAGTGTGTACTACAGTGTGCTGTGTCCTAGTGTGTGTACTACAGTGTGCGGTACCCTAGTGTTTGTCCTGTGTGTCTTAGTGTGTACTACAGTGTGCGATACCCTAGTGTGTGTCTTAGTGTGTACTACAGTGTGCTGTACCCTAGTGTGTGTGTCCTGTGTGTCTTAGTGTGTACTACAGTGTGCTGTATCCTAGTGTGTGTGTATGCTGTGTGTCTTAATGTGTAGCAGAGTGTGCTAGATTCTGAGATGTGTGTGTCCTGTGTGTCTCAGTGTGTGCTACAGTGTGCTAGATACGAAGGTGTGTGTCCTGTGTGTCTCAGTGTGCGCTACAGTGTGCTGCATACAAAGGTGTGTGTCCCGTGTGTGTGCAGTGCACGGGGTTCCAGCGGCGTGTGTGTGAGCTGGAGGCTGCGGAGCGGCAGAGCAGAGAGTCTCTGCAGGAGAAGGAGACGGCCCTGCAGGGCGCGGAGCGGCGGCACCGCGAGGCCGGCCAGCAGCTGGACCGCGCGGCGGAGGCCGCGGAGGCCCAGGTCCGGGAGCTGGCCCTGGGGCTCAGCCTGGCCGAGGGCCGGGCCCAAGGCCTCCAGGACCAGCTGGGCCTGGCTGAGGCCTCTCAGCGGGAGACGGACCTGAAGCTGAGGGGCCTGTGGTCCGCGGTGCGGCGCGGACTGGGCCTGGGGGGCCGGGCCGGGATGTCCCGCAGCCTCGGGGCCCGCCGACGATCTCCCTCCCCATGGAGGACCTACCCTCCGGTCCAACGTACTGATGCACTAAGACTCATTCACTTTATGTTTGATGTACCATATAGCTCACATATAGACCATGTCCATGTATACAGTATACAGGGAGTCATATGTCAGGTCATTAAGCAGGTAGGGGTTTGACAGTACAGAAACAGGTCATTAAGGAGCAGGTAGGGGTTAGACAGTACAGAGACAGGTCATTAAGGAACAGGTAGGGGTTAGACAGTAGAGACAGGTCATTAAGGAGCAGGTAGGGGTTAGACAGTACAGACAGGTCATTAAGGAGCAGGTAGGGGTTTGACAGTACAGAAACAGGTCATTAAGGAGCAGGTAGGGGTTAGACAGTACAGAGACAGGTCATTAAGGAGCAGGTAGGGTTTGACAGTACAGAAACAAGTCATTAAGGAGCAGGTAGGGGTTAGACAGTACAGACAGGTCATTAAGGAGCAGGTAGGGGTTAGACAGTACAGACAGGTCATTAAGGAGCAGGTAGGGGTTAGACAGTACAGAGACAGGTCATTAAGGAGCAGGTACAGGTTAGACAGTACAGACAGGTCATTAAGGAGCAGTTAGGGGTTAGACAGTACAGAAACAGGTCATTAAGGAGCAGGTAGGGGTTAGACAGTACAGAGACAGGTCATTAAGGAGCAGGTCGGGGTTAGGGCATCTTGCTCAAGGATGCTACATTGCAGACATTAGGGTAGGCTCCGTGCTAGATTCCTAGTTTCCTGAGCATGCTGTGTGTGTGTGTGTGTGTGTGTGTGTGTGTGTGTGTGTGTGTGTGTGTGTGTGTGTGTGTGTGTGTGTGTGTGTGTGTGTGTGTGTGTGTTTGTGTGTCTGTCTCAGGGGGAGGAGGGGTCCCAGATAGTCCGGGGTCTTCCCCGCCTGGTGCTGAGGAACAGGAAGTGGATGTGGAGGTCGTGCAGAGCGCCCTGCGAGCACTTCATCAGGAGCTACGAGACTCTCAGAGAGACAGGGTACTCCCCCATTCGTCCCCCCTTCAACACTAGCACTGGCTACAATGGTTTTAGCGGTGCTGGTTCTAACAACACTAGCACTGGCTACAATGGTTTTAGCGGTGCTGGTTCTAACAACACTAGCACTGGCTACAATGGTTTTAGCGGTGCTGGTTCTAGCAACACTAGCACTGGCTACAATGGTTTTAGCGGTGCTGGTTCTAGCAACACTAACACTGGCTACAATGGTTTTAGCGGTGCTGGTTCTAGCAACACTAGCACTGGCTACAATGGTTTAAGCGGTGCTGGTTCTAGCAACCCTAACACTGGCTACAATGGTTTTAGCGGTGCTGTTTCTAGCAACACTAGCACTGGCTACAATGGTTTTAGCTGTGCTGGTTCTAGCAACACTAACACTGGCTACAATGGTTTTAGCGGTGCTGGTTCTAACAACACTAGCACTGGCTACAATGGTTTTAGCGGTGCTGGTTCTAGCAACACTAGCACTGGCTACAATGGTTTTAGCGGTGCTGGTTCTAGCAACACTAGCACTGGCTACAATGGTTTTAGCTGTGCTAGTTCTAGCAACACTAGCACTGGCTACAATGGTTTTAGCGGTGCTGGTTCTAGCAACACTAACACTGGCTACAATGGTTTTAGCGGTGCTGGTTCTAGCAACACTAGCACTGGCTACAATGGTTTTAGCGGTGCTGGTTCTAACAACACTAGCACTGGCTACAATGGTTTTAGCGGTGCTGGTTCTAGCAACACTAGCACTGGCTACAATGGTTTTAGCTGTGCTAGTTCTAGCAACACTAGCACTGGCTACAATGGTTTTAGCGGTGCTGGTTCTAGCAACACTAACACTGGCTACAATGGTTTTAGCGGTGCTGGTTCTAGCAACACTAGCACTGGCTACGATGGTTTTAGCGGTGCTGGTTCTAGCAACACTAGCACTACACCTGCAACACCAACAGCACTAGCACATGCTAGTTCTAGCAACACTAGCACTGGCTACAATGGTTTTAGCGGTTCTACAACACGCACACACTCAACAAACATGCTGTTTAGGCACAACACTACAACACATCTGGCCTGTTGAATCCTAGCCCAAAGCGATGTTTGATACAAGATTGTTCACACGTACATCCTATGAACTTGACAAGATGAAACACGTGTCCTAGTAGCACTGGATAATCATTCTATTATAACTTATAATGGGAGAGACAGTGGAAAAAGAGAGAGAGCAAGAAACGGAAACAGCACTACAAATCCAACCTGTCCATCACCTACTGTATACAGTTAGCACACTACATGTTTAATCAACACCTACGACTGTACAGGGAGCACACTTGCATGTAACTACACCTAGCAAAGCAACACACCTACAACCGCACACTAGCAAACACAAACCACTGGGTGCCCAAGCTCCTCCAAACACACACCGTTACTGACCACTTAGACACTCACACACCAGCCAGGTCTGCTCCAGACACCACACACTCCTAAGCACTCACTCTAACTAGAGCATAAACCATGAGCCAGATACCAGACATTAGTGTTTTTGATAAACGCGAACTACACGGAGAAAACTACACAGCACAATACTGATAACATCCCGATCCCATCATGTCTATCACAAACTATCGCAAATGACGAGCACATACACACTGCTAAACACACAACAAACCCACACTGTATCAGCACCAACACTACTGTGATAACAGTTTCTGTAGCTTTCACATCACACAAGAATCAGCTCCTCACAACTCCCCCAGCAGGAACAGAGCAAATACAGACTAAGAACAACACTAATAGTTGAAGAGAGGAGGCTGAACAAGAAAGCAGGTATGTTGTGTACCACTACACAACCCACAACCCCGTCAACCCAGTCACCCCCCCCCACCAGACCCCAACCCCCCCCAACCCCCAGACCCCCCAAGCCCCAACCACCCCCCAACCCAACACCCCCCCCCCCCCAACCCAACCCCAACCAACCCAACCAGACCCCCCAACAACAGACCCAACCACACACCCCCCCCCACACCCCAACCAGGAACCACACACTAGAACAAGACAGCACACACCACATGATGACACAAGTACACATTCCCAATTACTGGAAGACACTCCTACATTAATATAAGAATATTTAGAAAAGATAGCGTGCTAATCTTCACTATCCCTAACTAAAGAAAAGATTTATCCCAGTAATCTAAACATGTAAAGGAAAATATGATGTAATAAAATGTGGAAATGTAAAAGTGAAGGTATCTAAATAATGTAAGGTAAACAAAACCCAAAACACTAATGAGAATGTAAAGGTACCTCTTTAAGGTAAGTTAGGATTAAGGTAACCTATTAGATGTTCATAGATCATAAGGTGTTAAGGTAACCTAATATTAAGTAAGGTAATCTTTTAACAAATGTAAAGGTAATCTAAGGTCAGGTGTTAATGTAGTGTCCTCCCTGGGCTGTTGAAGCTCAAGCTTAGGAACACATCGTCCATTCATGATGAAGCTGATGGGTGGAAGATTGTTCCATACAAGATTGTTGATACATCCTAGAGTAGATGATGTTACCAGATGAACTGTCTGTCTGCACTGGTTTTTATTATATATGTATAAATGGGTTTCGAAGGAGAGGACAGTGGGTTGAAAGAGAGAGTGAGGGAAATGTAGCAAAGGACTGCAGGTTGGAATCCAACCTGTCCATCACCTACTGTATACAGTTAGCACACTAGCATGTTTAATCCAACCTGTCTATCGCCTACTGTATGCAGTTAGCACACTAGCATGTGGGAATCTAGCCTGTCTTATTACCTACTGTATATGGTTAGCACACTAGCATGCTAGCAGACTGTGGACCTTTCTGCAGGACGAGGCGAGGTCCCAGAACACCAGCCTGGGTGACCGTCTGAAGGAGCTCCAGACCAGCCAGGATAGGTCTGCTGCCCAGCTCCTGCAGCTCCAGGCGGCTCTGAAGGACTGCGTAGAGGGTGAGAGAAACAGGGAAACCATGAGCCAGAACTACCAGATTTAAGTGTTTTTGAGTTAAAGACGCGCTACTTCTGTTGAGAAACAGAAACCAAGCTAAAACAATACTGATAACATCCCGGATCCCATCAGTACGACTATCACAAATCTATCGCAAAGGAACAGTACATGTTAAATACACAACACTACACACTGATGCACAGAACAAATGTATAAGTGAACGGTTCATTTGAAACTGTAACTGCAGCAGCAGTGTTTCACCACAGGGGGCGCTGTTCTTGTGGTTTAACAGGAGTGTTCAGTGTGTTTCTTTAACTTGCATTTCCCCAGGCAAGCGCGAGGTGTCTGATCAGCTCCTCCGGGCGCAGAGCTCCCTGTCCATGCAGGAGGAGGCGTGGCGTCAGGCCAAGCAGGAGAAGAGGAGCCTGGGGGAGGAGCTGATCAAGCTCAGGGTGGGTCTTCAGAGAGCCGAGGCTGAATCCAGGAGTCTGCAGGTATGTTGAGGACCCCTGGGTACCACAGAACCCAACCAGACCCCAACCAGAACCCAACCAGACCCCAACCAGAACCCAACCAGAACCCAACCAGACCCCAACCAGAACCCAACCAGACCCCAACCAGACCCCAACCAGACCCCAACCAGACCCCAACCAGAACCCAACCAGACCCCAACCAGACCCCAACCAGACCCCAACCAGACCCAACCAGAACCCAACCAGAACCCAACCAGACCCCAACCAGACCCCAACCAGACAGGCAGTAGAGAGACAAAGGTTTTCACACTAATAAGGACAATTTGTGATGTCACAAGTAGATAGAATTCTTCACAGACCCATTTGTGTATGCATAATGTACTGTAATGTAATATAACACATAAATAATATATATAGCGTAATTTTATGTAACTGGAAGTCATGATTTGTGGAATGTTATGTAATATAAAGATAATCTATATGTAAAGGGCATGTAAAGATAATCTATATGTAAAGGCAATGTTAAGGTAACCTATATGTTAAGGTAATGTAAAGGTAACCTATATGTTAAGGTAATGTAAAGGTCATCTTTATGTAAAGGTAGTGTTAAGGTAACCTATATGTAAAGGTAACCTATATGTTAAGGTCATGTAAAGGTAGTGTTAAGGTAATGTTAAGGTAACCTATATGTTAAGGTAATGTAAAGGTAATGTTAAGGTGACCTATATGTTAAGGTAATGTTAAGGTAACCTTTATGTTAAGGCAATATAAAGGTAACCTATATGTTAAGGTAATGTAAAGGTAGTGTTAAGGTAACCTATATGTTAAGGTAATGTAAAGGTAATCTTTATGTAAAGGTAGTGTTAAGGTAACCTATATGTTAAGGTAATGTAAAGGTAGTGTTAAGGTAGTGTTAAGGTAACCTATATGTAAAGGTAATGTTAAGGTAACCTATATGTTAAGGTAATGTAAAGGTAGTGTTAAGGTAATGTTAAGGTAACCTATATGTTAAGGTAATGTAAAGGTAATCTTTATGTAAAGGTATGTAAGGTAATGTAAAGGTAACCTATATGTTAAGGTAATGTAAAGGTAATCTTTATGTTAAGGTAATGTTAAGGTAACCTATATGTTAAGGTAATGTAAAGGTAATCTTTATGTAAAGGTAGTGTTAAGGTAACCTATATGTTAAGGTAATGTAAAGGTAATCTTTATGTTAAGGTAATGTTAAGGTAATCTTTATGTTAAGGTAATGTTAAGGTAACCTGCATCCTCCCAGGAGCGTCTTCAGGCGTCGGAGGCGGCGGCGGCGGCCGAGCACCTGAGGCTGCGGGAGGCCCGGGAGGCGGCGGAGAGCAGGGCGTCCCAGCTGGAGCTCGCTCAGCGCAGTGCCGACGGCGAGCGGCAGCGGGCCCAGGGCCGCGCCGCCGAGCTGGACGCCCAGCTGGGGGCGCTGCGGGAGCGGCTGGCCGAGCGGGGGGAGGAGCTGGTGGCCAGCGAGGACCCGCGGCGCCGCGCTGAGGCTCGGCGAGGAGCGGCTGGCGGCGGCGCTGGCCCGGGCGGAGCAGCAGGAGGCGGGGCTGAGGGAGGAGCTGCGGCGGGTGTCGGGCTCGTTGTCTAGCAACCGGAGGAGCGCCGGCGCCCTGCAGGAGGAGGCCGGGCAGCTGCAGCGAGCCCTGGCCAGCAGCCAGGAGGACCGCAGGATGCTGCAGGTAACCGGGCGCTCCGCCGTGCCTCGCACCCCAGACTTTGGATTCATACCTGAGGGCTGGTGGCAGACCAGCGCCGGGTCTGGGCCGGCCGCTACACTTCTCTTGGCGTCACATGGCTTTCGACCCATCATGTCTGCTGGGATCTGTAAGAGCCTTAATTATGAACACAAACTCGACCTGTACTAGTCAACTGTAAAACTAACTGTAAAGGTTTCAAATCAACATCAGACCGGCCACTGTGGAAATGCACTATACAATATTAAAATATGCTAAAATACTAACCCTTCTGAAAGCTTCAATCCACTCCCGTGAATGAGTTTCTCTTTGGTAGAATATCTCTGTAATGAAACAGGAAACAAGGCGCAAATCCGTACCTTCAGTTCCTGGTTTGGGGCCCGGGCCCTGGGCCGTTGGCCCTCCAGAAGTTCTGCGATAACTTGGTAGGACTGCTGGATCCCAGATTACTAAGGACAAGATAAGAAAGCACTTTGTTGATACAACTCAGGTGTCACAGAACAAAGTACCGGACAGTAAGATAAAGTTTCAAAAGTTTCAAAAAAAAAAAACGTTAATAAGAGAAAACCAAATATAGATATATGAATACAGAAAACATCTATTTACATAATAGGAGTAGTAGCAATGTAAATGTATATGCAAAAAAAGTATTGTAAACATGAGAGACAGCTGACCTGTTAATGAGCTGGGTGATTCATCGTTAGGCACCGGGAACAGACTGCAGCGACTGGCAGAATTAAACGTTCAGCATAATATTTACTCAGGCAGGTCACCTAAAACAAACGAGCAGAGCTGTAAACCTTCTGAGGTTTTTCTAAGATGTTTAATTGAACTTCGGAACATGATGAATTGCTGGCCCTTCTGTTGCCACACTTTGATTTAAAACTAATTCGCCACGGCTTTTTTAGTTCTGGAGGACGCTCGGGCTGTTCTTGGTTTTATTGACCTTGCGGTGGGTTTTCTGAGGGACACAGAGGACCTGAGCAATAAAACGCCGTGCAGAGCTCGTTAATCCTCCTCAGAGCTTCTCCTCAGAGCTCCCGGGCCTTCGGTTGGTTCAGCAATTTGAAAGACGTTGGACAAACAAAAACACGGCGCGCCCCGTACAAATCTCTTTTATTCCGCTCGGAAACCCCGTCAGCTCGCGCCAACGTAAAGAGAAGGACGAGCTCTGTCCTGCGACGCTCGGCGCAGCGTCTGCCAGAGGCTAACGAGAGGCAGCAGGATCAGAGGCTAGCGAGAGGCAGCAGGATCAGAGGCTAGCGAGAGGCAGCAGGATCAGAGGCTAACGAGAGGCAGCTGGATCAGAGGCTAGCGAGAGGCAGCAGGATCAGAGGCTAACGAGAGGCAGCAGGATCAGAGGCTAACGGGAGGCAGCAGGATCAGAGGCTAACGAGAGGCAGCAGGATCAGAGGCTAGCGAGAGGCAGCAGGATCAGAGGCTAACAAGAGGCAGCAAGATCCGAGGCTAACGAGAGGCAGCAGGATCAGAGGCTAACGAAAGGCAGCAGGATCAGAGGTTAACGAGCGGCAGCAGGATCAGAGGCTAGCGAGAGGCAGCAGGATCAGAGGCTAACGAGAGGCAGCTGGATCAGAGGCTAACGAGAGGCAGCAGGATCAGAGGCTAACAAGAGGCAGCAGGATCAGAGGCTAACGAGAGGCAGCAGGATCAGAGGCTAGCGAGAGGCAGCAGGATCAGAGGCTAGCGAGAGGCAGCAGGATCAGAGGCTAACGAATGGCAGCAGGATCAGAGGCTAACGAGAGGCAGCAGGATCAGAGGCTAACGAGAGGCAGCAGGATCAGAGGCTAATGAGAGGCAGCTGGATCAGAGGCTAACGAGAGGCAGCAGGATCAGAGGCTAACGAGAGGCAGCTGGATCAGAGGCTAACGAGTAGCAGCAGGAGGGAATCACAGCACAGGGTGATGTCGGGGGCATGATGCAAAAATCAAGTTGTGAGAGGGCCCTCAGCTCCTCTCTCTGTTGTTCCTCTGTAAACCCAGGTCTTCTCTATATCTCGGCCCTCTGTGGACACCCCTCTGTATATCTCACAGCAGCATGTGCCTCTACAGGAACAGCTGGACGCCCTGCGGGACGCTCTGTCAGAGAGCAAGCGGCTGAACCACGCGCTGACTGAGCGCGCTCACAGCCTGCAGACGGCCATGGAGCAGCAGCAGCTGGAGGCCTCAGAGCTGGAGAAGCAGAGCAGCGGTCTGAAGGAGGTGAGGGACCTCATCCTTTCTTCAGAATGGGTTGAGAAATCAGTCGATTTGTCTTAAATATAATATAGAATTGTATATTTATATTATGATTATAATATAGAATTTTGCGTTTATAATATCAATATAAATATAATATAGAGCTTTACATGTATCTCCCTAAATTGAGAGTAATTAAATACTGTAGTGGAACTGGAGGAAGAGCAGAAAACAGGATTCACTTTTGGATTGGCCCATGAGGTCCAGTGACGGCTCCAGTTTGAACCAATCAGAAGCAGTAACTGCGGTCGGTCAGTGTTGAGGTTGAAGGTGTGCGGGCCGAATGTTTTCCAGACGCTGAAACGGCAGAAGGAGGCGGGGCTAGAGGCCCAGGGCTCCGCCCAGCAGCATCAGCAGGAGAGGGAGGGGCTCCAGGAGAGGTTGCGGGCCCTCCAGATCGCCGTGACGACGCTGCAGACGGAGCGCGGCGAGCTGGAGCGAACCGTGACGCGGCTGGGGAGGGACAAGGCCTCGCTACGCAAGGCCCTGGAGAAGGTGGGTCCGTCCGTGTCCAGGTCCTGGGGAGACGCCCGTGGCTTCTGTCCACGGGGGGCTGAAGATGTCTCCATCTCTGAGCCTGTGCTCAGTGCCAGACCCTGGTAGATAGACGATGTGTTAGCTCAGTCTCTCTCAGGTCTGCTAGAGCCCTGAGTCCCAACCAGACTCGAGCAGGTTTGGGTGTGGGCGGGGGGTGGGGGGATGGGGGTACTTTGTAATACCTAGAAAATGTAAGATAAAACCAAATATTTGTTGAATTTGTTCAACGTTAATATAAAGTTGCTCGGACCAGTTCACCTCAGCTGCTTCCATGTGAGAGGCATCCTGGCCGCTACGGTGTTCATGGGATAATGGATGGAAAGGTTGGCGTTCCGGTGTGGCTGAAGGACCCCCCGGGGGGGGCGGGGGGGGGGGGGGGGGTGCAGGGGGCGCACCAGGCTGACCTCCGGGCGTCTCCCTCCGTCAGGCGGAGCTCCAGAGGCTGAGGAGCGAGGAGGAGGTGGTGCTGGGCGGCCAGGAGAAGGAGCGGCTGGTGGAGGCGACGCGCGGCCTGCAGCGAGACCTGACGGAGAACCAGGCGGAGCTGCAGAGCCTACAGGTCAGAGGTCACAGCGCTGTCCCACCGTTGGGACAGCGAACTTTCTTTCGCTTCATATTTGTTTCGGCCAATCGGGTAGCAGGGGGCGGGCCTTACTCTGCAGCCACAGAAGTTGGGCTCGTTGGGACTCATTTCAACGAGCATGACCTGCGTCAGTCTCACTCCTTGGACCCTGAGGAGTAAACGAAGGCGGTGGCGGTTGCTCCTCCCTCCAGGCGCGGTTCTCTGAGCTGGGCCACGCCCAGGCCCAGCGCCTCCTGGAGGAGACGGCGCGCCACGCCCAGGAGATGGATGTGGAGACGGGCCGGCTGCGGGAGGCCCAGCTGCAGGCCGAGCGGGCCCTGGAGAGCCGGGAGAAGGCCCACCGCCAGCGGGTGAAGGGTCTGGAGGGCCAGGTCGGTAGCCAAACCTCCAACGCCCCCCACACTGTGCATATCGCTGCCGAAGGGCCGCTGAGCAAAGCATGTGGACTAGCCGGATGTCTCGGAGGCTGTCATTGGGATAAAGGCTGTTTATGAACGGTGTTTACTCTCTGTTGACTGGTTGACTGGTTGGTTGTGTGGGTGGTGGTTGACTGGTTGGTTGGTGGTTGACTGGTTGGTTGACTGGTTGGTTGGTGTGGGTGGTGGTTGACTGGTTGGTTGGTGTGTTGGTGGTTGACTGGTTGGTTGACTGGTTGGTGGTGTGGGTGGTGGTTGACTGGTTGGTTGACTGGTTAACTGGTTGGTGGTGTGGGTGGTGGTTGACTGGTTGGTGGTGTGGGTGGTGGTTGACTGGTTGGTGGTGTGGGTGGTGGTTGACTGGTTGGTTGACTGGTTAACTGGTTGGTGGTGTGGGTGGTGGTTGACTGGTTAACTGGTTGGTGGTGTGGGTGGTGGTTGACTGGTTAACTGGTTGGTGGTGTGGGTGGTGGTTGACTGGTTAACCTGTTGGTGGTGTGGGTGGTGGTTGACTGGTTAACTGGTTGGTGGTGTGGGTGGTGGTTGACTGGTTGGTGGTGTGGGTGGTGGTTGACTGGTTAACCTGTTGGTGGTGTGGGTGGTGGTTGACTGGTTAACTGGTTGGTGGTGTGGGTGGTGGTTGACTGGTTGGTGGTGTGGGTGGTGGTTGACTGGTTAACTGGTTGGTGGTGTGGGTGGTGACGCTGCGTCTCTGCGTCTCCCAGGTGCTGACTCTGAAGGAGCAGCTGGATGAGGAGATGAGGAGGCGCCAGGCCCGGGCCCACAAGGTGCTGGGGTCCAAACCCAGCCCCAAACACTGATCCTGCACCAGGTCCTGGGGTCTAAACCCAGCCCCAAACACTGATCCTGCACCAGGTCCTGGGGTCTAAACCCAGCCCCAAACACTGATCCTGCACCAGGTCCTGGGGTCTAAACCCAGCCCCAAACACTGATCCTGCACCAGGTCCTAGGGTCCAAACCCAGCCCCAAACACTGATCCTGCACCAGGTCCTAGGGTCCAAACCCAGCCCCAAACACTGATCCTGCACCAGGTCCTGGGGTCCAAACCCAGCCCCAAACTCTGATCCTGCACCAGGTCCTAGGGTCCAAACTGGACACTCATCATTTATCCCACAAGGTGCTAGGGTTCAAACCCAGCTCTAAACAGTTATCCAGCACTATGCTGGGGTCCACACCCCCAAATTGCTATGATTGAAATCCAGCTCTTAGCTTTAATCCTGCAAGGTTCTCGCACTGTAACTCAACTCTAATCAGAGCTGGGGTTGAATCCCACGAGGTGCTGGGATTCGACCCCAGCTCTTTCCAGTCAATACAAAAGGTGCTTATTCAAACTCTTCTTCAAAATGTGATCCCAGAAGATGTCAGGGTCCCAGCAGTTGTCTTACAAGCTGCTGGGGTGTGAACCTGACTGATATGTTCTCAAACAAGGTGCTGAGGTTCAAGCCCACACATTTCTTGGGTCAGAACCTGACGTTGATCCCACGAGGTCACATCCGATATTTAGGACAGGTCCATATTGTCCTCACAGCTTCTACAACAGCTTCTTAGAAAAAGAAATAATGCATTTGATTAATTTCCCCTTGTTTTAACCATACACACACACACACACACACACACACACACACACACACACACACACACACACACACACACACACACACATACACACACACATACACACAGCCACACACCCACACACACACACATACACACACCCACACACACATAGCCCCACACACACACACACACAGCCAGACACACACCAACACACACACACACACACACACAACCACACACACACTTGATTCAGCGTGCACACGTGCGCTGGAGTTCATGAATGCAGGAAAGCAGAACAACAACAAACAATGGTGGTTCTGTTTATCCCGCGTTCGCCCGCCGCCAAAAAATGTTTGGAGGATTTTCCTTGAGCTGGCGGTCACGGACCACCTCTGGTCCGGTCCGTTCCGGGGAAACCGGGTTATGAAACGGTTTCTGGGTCTGCTCAGAGCCGCCGCCCCCCCATCCCCTCAATGAATCATGACCACGAGACCTGCATTGTCCTAACGAGTTCACAACGCCTTGTCAGAATGTGCTGTCGAGCGCGATGAGACCGACCGGGAAGCGAACACAGTTGAATAATCAGATGTTTATACTTCCCCGGGGCTGTGGGATGACTGATGCTTTGAAAGCTTTAACGTTACTTGGCTGTTTGATTCCTGATTGTTTAAAAGGGTTGTAGTTATGTTCCATGATTTGGATACGTGATTATTGTGAAATGTTATGTGCGATTATAGATCACAAATGCCAAGGATATTTGTATGTTAAATCCTCTTAAGAATTTGTGTTTGTTGGCGGCTTACTTATTATATCTGAGACTAATGATTATTGAATGAGCAATATTAAATCAAGTGTGTTCTGAAGGAGTCTCATGTCTTTGTACGTGTGTGTGTGTGTGTGTGTTGGGGGGGGGGGGGGATAAGAGGGGGGCGAGAGACATTGAGCGGCTGTGTGGGTGTTTATGTAGAGTCCGTGGGCAACAGCATGACCTTTGCCCTCTCTGGTCTGTCTGTATGATCCTGTCTGCATATTTGTGTGTGTGTGTGTGTGTGTGTGTTTTTATTTGTCCATCCCTGATTCCTCATTCAATGTTCACTTAGAACCAGCGCCACCTAGAACTGTTCTCCACCTGTTACCACTTCTCTCCTCCTGTTAGAGCTGTTCTCCTGTTAGAACTGTTCTCCTCATGGTAAAACTGTTCTCCTCCTGTTAGAGCTGTTCTCCTGTTAGAACAGTTCTCCTCATGTTAGAACTGTTCTCCTCCTGTTAGAACAGTTCTCTTCCTGTTAGAACAGTTCTCATGTTAGAACTGTTCTCCTCCTGTTAGAACAGTTATCCTGTTAGAACAGTTCTCTTGTTAGAACTGTTCTCCTGTTAGAACAGTTCTCTTCCTGTTAGAACAGTTCTCATGTTAGAACCGTTCTCTTCCTGTTAGAACAGTTCTCGTGTTAGAACAGTTCTCCTTCTGTTAGAACAGTTCTCCTGTAAGAACAGTTCTCATGTTAGAACACTTCTCATGTTAGAACTGTTCTGTGTGTTCCTGGGAGCACTGTAGCGTGTGCTGGTATGCTGGGAAGCTGCACGCTCCTCAGCAGAGAGAGAGAGGGAGAGAGAGGGAGAGAGAGAGAGAGAGAGAGGGAGGAGGCGGAGCCGAAGCCCTGAGCCCTTTTAAAAGCAGCCCTTTCATTATCATAGCTCCGCCCACTGCTTATCCAGTTACCGGCCTCTCCCCCGCTATTGGTGGAAGGGCTTTAATTATGCAAGGTAGCTGGTCCCTGTGGGGGAGGCGGGGCTTGCGCTGAAAGAAGTCCTTTGGCAGGCAGAATAGGGCTTTTATTGAAGAACCATTAGGGACCAAATCGCTTGTTTAGAGAGAAAAAAAAAGGAAAAGAAAAAAAAAAGAGCAAACTCCTCAGCTGAAGAAGTCTTCTCCCACTTCTCCTCTCACTGGTGAAGCGGCGGCAGCGGAGAGAGGAGCAACACACAGAGCAACACCGACACACTGCACCAGAATGCCAGGAATCCACCGCAGCCCGGTCCCACCTTACACCCGGACCCCCTGACTCCTCCACCGCCGAGACCACCACCTGGCCGACCAGGACCTGAAGGACACCAGGACCTGACGGACCAGGAGTCAGTCCACTACCAGAGAAGGACCAGAGCCTGAGAGAGAGACCAGGACCAGATCGACCCTGGAACCAGAGAGACCTGAGAGAGAGAGGAGTCCAGAGAGAGAGAGAGACCTGAAACAGAACCACAGAGACACCACTCCAATATCAGACAGACCAGAGAGTCTGGAACCTGAGGGACGGACCAGGTGTCCACCACCAGAGACGGAGACCGGACTTTGGAGAAAGAGAGGCTGGAGAGTCTAGAACCAGAGAGAGAGACTACAACCAGAGAGAGACTAGAACCAGAGAGAGACTAGAACCAGAGAGAGAGACTACCACCTGAGAGAGAGACTACAACCAGAGAGAGACCAGAACCAGAGAGAGAGACCAGAACCTGAGAGGGTCTAGAACCAAGAGAGAGAGAAAAACCAGAAAGAGAGACTAGAACCAGAGAGAGAGTCAACAACCAGAGAGAGAAAAACCAGAAAGAGAGACTAGAACCAGAGAGAGAGTCAACAACCAGAGAGAGAAAAACCAGAAAGAGAGACTAGAACCAGAGAGAGAGTCTAGAACCAGAGAGAGAGTCAACAACCAGAAAGAGACTAGAACCAGAGAGAGTCAACAACCAGAGAGAAACCAGAACCAGAGAGAGAGACTAGAGCCTGAGAGCTAGAGACCAGAGGACCGGCACCAGGAGTGTGTGAGAGGAGCTGCAACAACGCTCTCTCCTGTCCCCCTCTGCCTGGTCTACACAGCCACAGGTGTGCCTCCCCTCTCTCTCGTCTCTCTCCCTCCCTCCCTCTCCCCTCTCTCACTCCGCGGGCCCTTGGGGGGAGCGCGGTGGGGCCGCGGCCCAGAGAGAGAGAGGCCATGCAGGCTTTGCGGGTGCTGAGGACCCTGGAGGTGGTGCTGCTGGTCTTCTGCACCCTGCTCCCCAGGGCGGAGGGGGTGGTGGCCCTGGAGGACCTGTACCCCTTCGGCCCCGAGCAGGGGGACACCCAGACCAGCGCCCAGGACGATGGGGGGTCCGGCCTCGTGGAGATCTCCCTGGGGTTCCCCTTCTTCGGGGACAAACACACCGGCCTCTATGTGAGTACACACACACACACACACACACACACACACACACACACACACACACACACACACACACACACACACACACTCAGAGCTCATACACACACACACGCGAGCACACACACACACAGTGTGTGTCTTAGTATTTTTGTATGTTTTTGCTAGCACATGTATTTTGTGTTTGTGCATCGCTGGGCATACTTTGCATGTCTTTGTGTGTTTATTTAGTGTGTGTGTGTGTATGTTCAGGGCAGTATGTACCTTGCATGTGTGTGTTTGTGTGGTGTATGTATTTTACCTGCGTGTGTGTGCATGTTTGTATGTGTATGTGACCATGTGTGTTTAAACATATGTGGACATGCATGCGTGTGAATATGCTCTGTGTCCTCTCACACACACACACACACACACACACACACACACACACACACACACACACACACACACACACACACACACACACACACACACACACACACACACACACACACACACACACACACACACACACACACACACACACACACACACACACACACACACACACACACACACACACACACACACACACACACACACACACACACACACACACACACACACACACACACACACACACACACACCAGCGCAGCTCCCAGCCGGAGAAGGCAGAGTGCTCGGGTTCGTGTTGCGATGGCTGCAGCTGTGAGCCATTCCATCGCAGGTCGCAGCTCAAATATGCGCGGCGGGCCGAGCTAGCGGTCTGACGTTCCCTCGCAGCGCTTTGATCAGGGGCTGCAGCGTGCGGCCGCCCGCACCCCACAAATCAACACCACCTGCTGGGCTCTCAAAGCACCGCAGCCCGCCTTCCCCACGGCCCTGGTACCTGGTACACCGCACACACACACACACACACACGTTTTACAAGCCCTCACACACTCACTCACACACACACACTCACACACACACACACACACACACACACATAATAACACACACACACACACACACACACAATCATCTTAAAGTCCTCACACACACACACACACACACACACACACACACACACACACCGTGTTAAAAGTGCCACTGGAGTCATAGTGGTACCATGGCAACAATGGGCAAAGTGCAGAACGTTGTTTCTAATCTCAGCGTCGGGGGATGAGACCCGGTGAGGTCATGTCCCAACACGGCTGCATGCACACGCACATGCACACGCACACACGCACACGCACATGCACACGCACATGCATGCACGCAGGGTTAGCCTGCGGGGTTAGCCTGCGGGGGTTAGCCTGCGGGGGTTAGCCTGCAGGGGTTAGCCTGCGGGGTTAGCCTGCGGGGCTTAGCACGTGGGGGTTAGCACGCGGGGTTAGCCTGCAGGGGTTAGCCTGCAGGGGTTAGCCTGCGGGGTTAGCCTGCGGGGGTTAGCACACGGGGGTTAGCCTGCGGGGTTAACACGCGGGGTTAGCCTGCAGGGGTTAGCCTGCAGGGGTTAGCCTGCAGGGGTTAGCCTGCGGGGTTAGCCTGCGGGGGTTAGCACGCGGGGGTTAGCCCGCGGGGGTTAGCCCGCGGGGGTTAGCCTGCGGGGTTAGCACGCGGGGTTAGCCTGCGGGGTTAGCCTGCAGGGGTTAGCCTGCGGTGGTTAGCACGCGGGGTTAGCCTGCAGGGGTTAGCCTGCGGGGTTAGCCTGCGGGGGTTAGCACGCGGGGGTTAGCCTGCGGGGTTAGCACGCGGGGTTAGCCTGCGGGGTTAGCACGCGGGGGTTAGCCTGCGGGGTTAGCCTGCACACCTGCGGCCCAGATTGCGTGGGTGCTGCAGCGGCCGCTCAGCATGGATGACCTCACAGGCGTGCACTGGCTCACGATCACAACACACTACTGACCCTCAGAGAGAGAGGGCAGGGGAGGAGGGAGGAGGTGGAGGGAGGGGGGAGGGAGGTACAAAATAGGGAGGGAGAAAAAAATGGGGAGGGAGAGAAGAAAACGGAGAGAGAAGGAAGGGGACTGAAATAGCGCATTCATTGAAATCGAATACACCGTGTTGCAAGCCAGCGGTGAATGAAGACCTGATAAGACGAAGAGCGAGCGCCACAGTGGCTTTCTGTCTCAGATCTCAGTTGAGATCCCGTAAACACTAACTTTAGCGGGAGTTAAGCTTCAACTCACTTCTCATGCGAGAGAAATGAAAGACGAGGCGGGCTGTTGAAATGATTCTCTGACGTCCTGATCTCGCTGGGCGCTTCTGCTGAATCCACCCAACATCTGCTGGGCCACATGAGTGAGAGGAACAGAGATAGAGCTTCTGGAAGCAGGTGATATTTCAGCCGCCGCAGCCGAGGGGGAATTCTCTCTCCCTCCCCGGAGGCGAGCTGGGAGCGCTTGGGCCGCTGCCACATGGAAGCCTGGGAGCTGAATGTTTGGAGAGGCTGTTCCTGAACGTCCCACGATATTACGATCACAGATCCAGTACACCTCGCTGCAGCCTCAGCCAGCCGGCGTCCTCACTACTGCCTCCTGAAACACGCCCTCGCTGCAGCCTCAGCCAGCCGGCGTCCTCACTACTGCCTCCTGAAACACGCCCTCGCTGCAGCCTCAGCCAGCCGGCGTCCTCACTACTGCCTCCTGAAACACGCCCTCGCTGCAGCCTCAGCCAGCCGGCGTCCTCACTACTGCCTCCTGAAACACGCCCTCGCTGCAGCCTCAGCCAGCCGGCGTCCTCACTACTGCCTCCTGAAACACGCCCTCGCTGCAGCCTCAGCCAGCCGGCGTCCTCACTACTGCCTCCTGAAACACGCTCTCCCTCGCTCCCTTCCTCCCTGCCTGCTTGGAAGACTCTCACCCCTCTTCAGAAGCCTGATGAGAAGCTTGATAACAGCGTCTCTTCCACGATGTGTCCCGCCCTGGCAGGAGAGGAGAGGACAGGAGAGGAGAGGAGAGGACAGGAGAGGACAGGAGAGGAGAGGAGAGGACAGGAGAGGACAGGAGAGGAGAGGACAGGGCAGGAGAGGACAGGAGAGGAGAGGACAGGGCAGGAGAGGACAGGAGAGGAGAGGAGAGGACAGGAGAGGACAGGAGAGGAGAGGACAGGGCAGGAGAGGACAGGAGAGGAGAGGACAGGGCAGGAGAGGACAGGGCAGGAGAGGACAGGAGAGGACAGTGCAGAAAGATCCTGGATATCATTAGAGTTCCATTCAAGGTTCCCTCCTCCTCCCAGCCCCCAGACCCCCTGTGGGAGTTCCGCCATCCCCCCCCCCATCCCTTCTGGACACGCCCCATCCAGCTGGTTTATCTGGGTGGTCACCGATCCGCGCGGGGGTGGAGTCTGAGGATGAACCCATCTTATGGACGGACGGAGAAGGGAGGAGGTGCTAGGGAATGTCCAGGGGAGGAGAGAGGGGGCAGAAGAGGAGAGGAGAGGTGGAGGCGAGAGGAGGAGAGGATGGAGAGGAGGGGGAGAGGAGAGGAGAGGAGAGGAGAGGAGAGGAGAGGAGAGGAGAGGAGAGGAGAGGAGAGGAGAGGAGAGGAGAGGAGGAGGTTGGAGAGCAGATCTTAGAGGAGGTTGAGGAGGAGCTTACGATCAAAGGCTGTGATTGATCGCATGCCGATTGGATGGATACAGGCCCACACACACACACACACACACACACACATAGTAACACTCACACACACACACACACACACACACAGTAACACTCTCACACACACACAGTAACACTCACACAATGTACAGATTGTGGTTTCTAGAGGAATCTGACGGATTAGCGCTGGTCATGTGAGATCATGGCTGAGTGGAACCTGAATGTGTTCAGAACACGTAGCTCCTCCACGCTAACATCTGCTAGCGCTCATCTGAACGACGGCTAGCCTGGGAGCTCCCACTCTCCCAGGGTTGTGTGGGATATTGTGTTAGTGTGTGTGTGTGTGTATGCGTGTGTGTGGTTTGTGTACGTACCATTCTACATAAATATGTATTTTTTACAGTGTGTGTTTAAGTGTGTGCGCTGACTAAATTAGCTCTTGAGTGTGGCGGAGTTGTGCCTTGTTTCCTGTGTTGTCACGGAGATATTCTACGAAGAGAAACTGTTTTGCTTGAGTGGATGAAGCTTCCTTAAGAGGATTTTAAAAAGTGTATTTCTGCAGTGGCCGGTCTACACGGTGTTGATTTGAAACCTTTACAGAATTGTTTTACTGTTTACTGCTACTGCCAAGTTTATGTTTGCTGTTAATAGCCAATTATGTGCCTACAGAACCCTGCGTCCAGCAATATGATTGGTAGAAACATTTATGAAGCGAAAGAAAGAGAAACGCCCCCGTTCGACCAGATTTGAGCTCGTCAGCCGCCAGACTTTACATTAGTAATCGAAAGTCTCATTTGTGAAACTACAGCGTAGAGGAGGAAGCAGCCATCTTGGTGGGGTCAGGGTGTTGGCGAGTGTGGGGAGGAAGCGGCCATGTAGGTGAGGTCAGGGTGTTGGTAACTGAGAGGAGGAAGCTGCCATGTTGGCGAGGTCAGGGTGTTGGTTAGTGAGAGGAGGAAGCGGCCATGTTGTCCTGGTTTGGTCTGTGGGCTCCTTTGACATCGTGGCGGTTTATTTTGGCTCTCCATCTTCCAGATTAAAGTTTGTTTTGCTCCTGAATACTTGACTCCCAAGCAAACGGCTGCAGTCAAAGCGAGCGAGCGACCAAGAACAACAAGAGTTAGTGGCACTATGGCAGAGAGAGCGAGGGGGGGGAGAATGACAGAGAGAGAGAGAGAGAAGGAGTGTTGGTGGGGGCATGGAGAAAGAGAGAGAGAGATATTGATTGTCAGACTGACATCAGTCCCGTGACATCATGATATACAGCAGATACATAACTGGTTTGGAGCACAGTTCAGATGTATGCTTCCAATGGATTGACCAGGTATGGTTCCCAGTATAACCAGGCGTGGTTCCCAGTATAACCAGGTATGGTTCCAGTATAACCAGGCATGGTTTCCAGTATAACCAGGCATGGTTCCCAGTATAACCAGGTATGGTTCCCAGTATAACCAGGCATGGTTCCCAGTATAACCTGCATAGTGCTACAGTATTCAGCTCAGTCCAACAGGAAGTGTGTCGATTTCTTCTGAGGTCAGGCCAGTGCCAGAGCGGTCCCATATTTAATAGGACTGTCAAACAGGAAGGAGAAAGTGTTCCTCTAAACTCTTCCAGATGCTACAGCAGATTGGATTATGGGACTGAAGCGTGGAAACCCTCCCTGGTGATCGTGTTCTCGTTTCTCGCACCCGGACTCCATCACTACACCCTGGTCACTTCATGTCCGTCGTCTCCCTCTCCTCTCATCCTCCCCTCCCCCCTCTTTTCTTCCTCTCTCCTCTCTCCCCTCTTTTCTCCATTTGTCTCTCTGTTCTATCTCTCCCCTCTTCTTCTCTCCATATCGCTCAGCTCTCCCCTCTCTCTCCCACCTCTCTCTCTCTTCCCCCCTGTGGTGTACCATGCTTCCCTGCTTGACCTCCACCACCGCCACCTTCACCCCCCCCACCACCCTCCCATCCCTCACCACCACCACCACCACCACCATCACCACCACCACCACCACCACCACCACCACCACCACCACCATCACCATCACCACCACCACCTCCCCCCCCCCACCACCCTCCCATCCCTCACCACCCTCCCATCCCTCACCACCACCACCACCACCACCACCACCACCTCCTCATCCCCCCCCCCCCCCAGCCCTCCACCCCTGGGACCGGTACCGTCACCTCCTCCTCCTCCCCCCCCCAGCCCTCCCCCCACCTCACCCTGCTGGGGCTGCTCCGGGCGGGAATGCTGCGGTCTGCCAATTAACCGTCGCGGCCAAAGAAAACTTCCTCTGCCCTGTAGACCTTGGAAGTCCCGCTTTCCATGGTTTCCTTATGACCGCCCATAACCCGGGTGCCGTGGCGACACGGCCATGTCACTGCCGGTCACATGGTCTCGGGTGCTGAGAGGAGAAAGGCTGAATTCATGGCCAGGGTTACAGCGGTGAACCAGATGGCATGATGGGTAAAATTGATCTCCACCTAATGAAGAGGATTCTACTCCACCTTTAACTAGCGTGTAGTCTACTACTCTACTACTAATATACTAAGAATAAGAGAGGAGATAAGATTTTGTACTTAATTATTGAAACCTAATGTAATGAAGGACGCCTTATCTGTTATCTCGCCACCGTCTCACTGCTCAGTGTTAAAGCAGAGTCTTTCTCCTGATAATCACTCAGTGAGGTTCAGCTCCGCTGTGTTTACGTGCCGCAGCTCTCTGTGATCCCGTCAGGGCGTTACACGAGACATCACGGTCAGATACGTTCACTCACTCAATAGGTTCACGCTGCATCATGATCTCTCAGTGGTCATTAGGATTATGAACCATCTGTGTGGGTGCGCGCACATCTGTGTGTGCGCACGCGTCTGAACACACACATCTGTTCCTCAAACATCTCACACAAAGCGGACGACCTTGCCCCGTCGTCCTCTTCCTCACCCTCCTCTTCCTCACCCTCCTCCTCAACCCTCACCCGGTGTGTCAGACTAGACCTTCTGCTGCTGAGGTCTCTAAAATACTGTTTCTCTGGACTCGACAGCTGTCTCTGTAACGTGTACAGGCACAATTGCAACAGTGCAGAGAAGTAAACACACTTTCTAACTAGTCATTTGGATTTGTTTAATCCGAGTGAGGCTGAGGACGATCAAAGCATTAGTAAGAAGCAACACAAACGCCATTCGGTGTACACGAGCACGCTTCTATAAACCAGCCATACAGGCGACAGCATCACCAGACCAAGGTGTCTCCGATGGGGGGGGGGGGAGCCACCCCATCCCACCCCACCCCTCGTACCACGAGGGACTGCAGGGGGTACTAGGACGGTTCCTTAAAACAAAGAGAACGAAGGACGGACACGCCAAACAGTTTATGAATGTTTTGATGAGGGCTACGTCCCCGGGCCCTAACCGTTCTCTGGCGTTGGGATTGTATTCGGGATCAGAGAAACTAGCAGTTGAATGACCGCATCTTCAAAGACATCTCAGCAAAAAACATCAGTGTCACGTTTTTAATTTGAAGAGAAAGCTTGAATTAACACCAGTGGTTGTGTGCTTTCTACAGTCAATGAGTAGGCTATCTCTCTCTCTCTCTCTCTCTCTCTCTCTCTCTCTCTCTCTCTCTCTCTCTCTCTCTCTCTCTCTCTCTCTCTCTCTCTCTCTCTCTCTCTCTCTCTCTCTCTCTCTCTCTCTCTCACTCACTCACTCACTCACTCACTCACTCACTCACTCACTCACTCACTCACTCACTCACTCACTCACTCACTCACTCACTCTCTCTCTCTGCCCCAGAAGGTGTGAGTGGGTAGGTTTTCTCAGCTGCAGCTGTGAGAGAGCATGAAGGTAGCATTTGTTCGCTACATGGGAAGTTCAAACATCCGTTGTGGTGGCGGCCATGTTGGGGCCGGCTCCTGTTTGCTTGTCGGAGGAGCGGGAACACCCTGACCCGTGTTTGTCCACTCGTCCTGTTTCTCCCCGTCTGAGTTCAAGGCCTGGAAACACAGGCAGGAAACCCCCGCCCTAGAGGCCTTGATACTGGCACTAAACACTCTGATACCTTGTTAGACACCAAGGAGCACAAACACAACATGTTACTGTACCAGCTGGTTTCAAACCACTACCTTTACTGGTGTCTTAATACCCAGTTAGCCAGTGTCCTGCCCCTTGTTTCAAACACATGTGCCACTACCATCACTGGTGTCTTAATACCCAGTTAGCCAGTGTACCGGCCCAGTACCCGGTTTTATGTCACTTTAGCTCGGTAGCTAATTTGTTTCACACATTATTAAGATCGCCTCAATCTGGCGAGTCCACGGTGGGACCTGTGAACACGCCAAGAGTTGTGTGGGTGTATGGTGAGGCTACAGGTCAAGGTCTGGCTGGTGCAGCCGACCGTTACATGGACTCTCTAGCAAGAAGAAATGATGAATGACTATCTGCGGTTCACAGAACGTCACAGGGTTCATTTGCAATCTTTTGTTTTGCCCCTCGTACAAATGTGACGAGTCTTCGGGAATGTGTGAACCCTAAAAGAGCGATGTGTTTACCGATGGCACGTTTTTAAAGAGCCGACATTCCTCAGGCGGTTGCTCTGGGTATGTGAAGGGGTCAAGGGTCATAGGTAGCCTCCCCCCTCCCGCCCTTTGAGAGCCCTGCCTCTTGGTCATAACTGGTTGCAATGGCAGCATAACCAGACTTGGTGAACCAAATACAAGATGTAAAATGTAAACACAATGTAAACGTGATGTAAAAGCAATGTTAACATAATGTTAACATAATGTAAACGTAGTGTAAAAGCAATGTAAACATAATGTAAACGTAGTGTAAAATGAATGTAAATAATAATGTTAACATGATGGAAACGTAATGGAAACATAACTTAAACGTCAACATAAGGTAAACCTAGTGTAAACATCATGTAAACCTAGTGTAAACCTAGTGTAAACACCATGCAAACCTAGTGTAAACTTAGTGTAAACCTAGTGTAAACATGTAAACCTAGTGTAAACACCATGTAAACTTAGTGTAAACCTAGTGTAAACACCATGTAAACCTAGTGTAAACCTAGTGTAAACCTAGTGTAAACGGCCCTGTGTGTTTATAGGTCAACAACAACGGACTGGTGTCCTTCCTGCGGGAGGTGTCCCAGTTCACGCCCGTGGCGTTCCCCATCGCCGGCGACCGCCGCGTGGTGGCGCCGTTCTGGGCGGACGTGGACAACCGGCGGGCGGGGGAGGTGTTCTACCGCGAGAGCCTGGACCAGGTCACCCTCCAGCGGGCCAGCGCCGACGTCAGGACCTACTACTCTGAGTTCCCCAGCTTCACCGCCACCTGGGTCCTGGTCTCCACCTGGCACCGGGTCACGTTCTTCGGAGGAAGTTCTGCCACTCCGGTATGTCCCCCTACCCCCCCCCCCCCCCCACACACACACACACACACACACACACACAGAACAGCTGTCCACAGAACAGCTGTCCACAGACGGTAGGACTTCAACTAGAACATCTGACCGTTTAGGTTAAAGAGCTTTAGGAGCTCTATTGAAGGAAAACCCCTTGAGATGAACCATCTCGTTTTCAAGGGGGTCCTTGAGAAATCACAGAACTCAACAAGCATCACAACAAAAAACCTAGATGCAGACTCACTAGCATTCTCTGGCACCCAACCTCCTACCGCAAGGCTCCTCACAACATCCATCACAAGAACAGAAATAGTGTGACCATGGGGGCTCTGTTTGTGCCGAAAATAGCCATTCCTAATTGGTGATAGGACTATTTTACAAATAAACACAGACAAACTCATCACTTCAGATCCTCTCTCACCACCTACTCCAGCTGTTAGCACACAGAGAGACCTTGTTCAAACCCTGGTCCACAGCGTCAGAAACGGATGTCTGATATGATCACAAAGCCTTCACCACCAGGCTCTCCGACACCGTGGATGAAGCTAAGTCCAGGTGGTCCTTGTGGATGTTGTTCTCCTCGCAGGTGAACACCTTCCAGGTGGTCCTGATCACGGACGGAGAGCTGTCCTTCACCATCTTCCAGTACAACAACATCACCTGGACCACCGGCATGCACGCCAGCAGCGGAGGGGACGCCGTCGGGCTGGGGGGCATCGCTGCACAGGTAACATCACCTGGCTACTAACCAATCACAAGTAGCATCACCTGGCTACTAACCAATCACAAGTAGCATCACCTGGCTACTAACCAATCACAAGTAGCATCACCTGGCTACTAACCAATCACAAGTAGCATCACCTGGCTACTAACCAATCACCGGTAGCCTCACCTGGCTAGTAACCAATCACAAGTAGCATCACCTGGCTACTAACCAATCACAGGTAGCCTCACCTGGCTAGTAACCAATCACAGGTAACATCACCTGGCTACTAACCAATCACAAGTAGCATCACCTGGCTACTAACCAATCACAAGTAGCATCACCTGGCTACTAACCAATCACAAGTAGCATCACCTGGCTACTAACCAATCACAAGTAGCATCACCTGGCCACTAACCAATCACAAGTAGCATCACCTGGCTACTAACCAATCACAAGTAGCATCACCTGGCTACTAACCAATCACAAGTAGCATCACCTGGCTACTAACCAATCACAGATAACATCACCTGGCTACTAACCAATCACAAGTAGCATCACCTGGCTACTAACCAATCACAAGTAGCATCACCTGGCTACTAACCAATCACAAGTAGCATCACCTGGCTAGTAACCAATCACAAGTAGCATCACCTGGCCACTAACCAATCACAAGTAGCATCACCTGGCTACTAACCAATCACAAGTAGCATCACCTGGCTACTAACCAATCACCGGTAGCCTCACCTGGCTAGTAACCAATCACAAGTAGCATCACCTGGCTACTAACCAATCACAGGTAGCCTCACCTGGCTAGTAACCAATCACAGGTAACATCACCTGGCTACTAACCAATCACAAGTAGCATCACCTGGCTACTAACCAATCACAAGTAGCATCACCTGGCTACTAACCAATCACTGGTAGCCTCACCAGGCTAGTAACCAATCACAGGTTACATCAACTGGCTACTAACCAATCACAGGTAGCATATGGCTACTAACTAGCAAAATTGGCTCACGTTATTAACTAGAATTATTAGTGCACTTGTCTACTAACGAGCTCTCTTGGCTCACTAGCCATTAACTACACAGTGCATCACCGTACAACCACGTTACAAAATGTCTTCACAAAGACCGAAGTGCTTTATTGCTGTTGGTTACATTCACAGCCGTCGCATTCACGCCAACTCTTCGTCACAACAAAGTCATTCTGACGAATGATTCGGGGTAAAGGGAACTTGGCGATGTTTCGGAAGGTTTGGCGATGCGTCGGTGACGTTTCGTGGTGGCTGATGTCGTCTGTGTTCCCAGGCAGGTTTCAACGCCGGCGACGGCACGCGCTACTTCAACATCCCGGGCTCGCGGACCCAGGACGTTGTGGGCGTGGACGGGACCACCAACGTGGGTCACCCCGGGAGATGGGTGTTCCGGATCGACGACGCCGAGGTGGAAGTGGGCGGCTGCAACGACTCTGGTTATAAAGATAAATCTATATCAATGTATCAATGTGAAGATGTACCCATACTGTACAGCCCATTTGCCAGAGTTTCCCAAGCTTGGGGTCGCCTGATATGCACATGGGTTGATTGCTGACTTATTGGCTATAAACCTGATGACACATTTTTATTAAAAACAGTTGGGAAGATCTCGAAAAGGCCCTGGTCAAACGAACATTCCTTAATCCCAAGCAAACGGCTAGTGTGGCGTGAGGCACAGACCTTGTGGATAAGGTTCAAATGATGTGTGGATGGAAGTAGTTGGGGGTCCAAAACGTTTTCAAACTTATAAACGGGGTCACCAAAAAAGGCTGGGAACGACCGCATTGGACACAAGCAAAAGTGAAAAGTGAAAAGTGAAGAGTGAAAAGTGAAAAGTGAAAAGTGAAAGTGACCCCGGTTTTCCCTGTCTTGCCACAGCCTCGGTGTGTCAGCACCTGCGGCCGTGCCTGAACGGAGGCCGGTGCATCGACGACTGCATCACTGGGAACCCCTCGTTCACCTGCTCCTGCCTGGCGGGCTTCACCGGCCGGCGCTGCCAGATAGGTGAGGAGGAGAGCGGTGAACATCGGGTATTAAAGTGGAGAGCCCTGGCTCTCCACCCTGGCTCTCCATAGGTGAGGAGGAGAGCGGTGAACATCGGGTATTAAAGTGGAGACCCCTGGCTCTCCACTTTAATACCTGATGTTCTTTATACCTGATACGTTGGAGAACGAGATAAGTCGCTAGACAGGTCGAGGAAGCGCTAGCCAGTCATAACGCTGAAGCCTCACGTGCGGACCTCTACGTCACCGTTTCGAGGTCGACTGCAGCTCAACAGGAGCGCATGCTAGCAGCGGTGTGTTGCTCATGGATCCGCCAGGATTCTCCCTCGTGCCCCCCCCCCCCTTCCCCCCCCCCCCCCCCTTCCCCTTCCTCTTCCTCTTCCTCTTAATAACCCCATCAGGTTCCGGGCCAGTTCCCC
>JACYXH010000052.1:490000-647500 GCA_026745465.1 Lota lota
GCTCTGAATGACTTACATTGTGTGTAGCAGTGTGTGTAACAGTGTGTAGCAGTGTGTAGAGCTGTGTGTAACAGTGTGTAGAGATGTGTGTAACAGTGTGTATAGCTGTGTGTAACAGTGTGTAGAGCTGTGTGTAGAGCTGTGTGTAAGAGTGTGTAGAGCTGTGTGTAACAGTGTGTAGAGCTGTGTGTAAACATGTGTGTAGAGGTGTGTGTAACAGTGTGTGTAACGGTGTGTGTAACGGTGTGTGTAACGGTGTGTGTTACAATGTGTAACGTTGTGTGTAACGGTGTGTGTAGAGGAGTTTGTAGGGGTGTGTGTTACGGTACGTCGAGGTGTGTAACGTTGTGTGTAGCAGTGTGTGTGTAGAGGATCAGGGAACCAGCGGTGTGCGGTATGTTATGGTAATCACCCGCCACGCCCTCGCCCGCTGCACCCCCAGGTCCAGGCCGCGCCCGCCGCCCCGCGCCGGGACGAACGCTTAGAGGAACGGTTAACCGGCGTTAACGAGCGGGTTAACGAGCGGGTTAACGAGCGGGTTAACGAGCGGGTTAACGAGCTCTCCACCGAGAGGAAGCGCTCGTCTAGACTCTAAAGGCCGTCTTTACGACTGGATGCGGGCGATCGGTATGCAGGTTGCTCCTTCAGAGAGAGAGAGAGAGAGAGAGAGAGAGAGAGAGAGAGAGAGAGAGAGAGAGAGAGAGAGAGAGAGAGAGAGAGAGAGAGAGAGAGAGAGAGAGAGAGAGAGAGAGAGAGAGAGAGAGAGAGAGAGAGAGAGAGAGAGAGAGAGAGAGAGAGAGAGAGAGAGACAGAGACAGAGACAGAGACAGAGACAGACGGACGGACAGAGGGAGAGAGGGAAAGAGGAGCGATCTGCCACACTCTGCCCTGGACGTCAGCCACACCGCGAAGCTCTGCTCAGAAGCTCTGCTTAGAACAGCTGGTCCCAGCGCAGTCGCAGGGAAATATGTCCAGCTCGGCCAAACCAGGAACCCACCTGTCACTGTTCATAAGCCTCACGCTGTTATACACGTTTAGTCCTTTAGCAGACACTTTCATCCACATCCAGACCCATCTACAGGGAATTCAGATACAGGTCTAAGGAGCTGGTAGGGGTTAAGGTGCATCTTGCTCAGGGATGACTACAGGTAGACTGGGGACATTAGGGAACGAACCCGAACTAATCACGCGTCTGTATTATAACTGTCTAACTCCTACAGACTCCTTAATGACCTGTCTGTACTGTCTAACCCCTACCTGCTCCTTAATGACCTGTCTCTGTACTGTCTAACCCCTACCTGCTCCTTAGTGACCTGTCTCTGTACTGTCTAACCCCTACCTGCTCCTTAATGACCTGTCTCTCTACTGTCTAACCCCTACCTGCTCCTTAATGACATGTCTCTGTGCTGTCTAACCCCTACCTGCTCCTTAATGACCTGTCTGTACCGTCTAACCCCTACCTGCTCCTTAATGACCTGTCTCTGTACTGTCTAACCCCTACAGACTCCTTAATGACCTGTCTCTGTACTGTCTAACCCCTACCTGCTCCTTAATGACCTGTCTCTGTACTGTCTAACCCCTACCTGCTCCTTAATGACCTGTCTCTACTGTCTAATCCCAACCTGCTCCTTAATGACCTGTCTCTGTGCTGTCTAACCCCTACCTGCTCCTTAATGACATGTCTCTGTACTGTCTAACCCCTACCTGCTCCTTAATGACCTGTCTCTGTACTGTCTAACCCTACCTGCTCCTTAATGACCTGTCTCTGTACTGTCTAACCCCTACCTGCTCCTTAATGACCTGTCTCTGTACTGTCCAACCCCTACCTGCTCCTTAATGACCTGTCTCTGTACTGTCTAACCCCTACCTGCTCCTTAATGACCTGTCTCTGTACTGTCTAACCCCTACATGCTCCTTAATGGCCTGTCTCTGTACTGTCTAACCCCTACCTGCTCCTTAATGACCTGTCTCTGTACTGTCTAACCCCTACCTGCTCCTTAATGACATGTCTCTGTACTGTCTAACCCCTACCTGCTCCTTAATGGCCTGTCTCTGTTTTATTTCAAATTAATTTCAAGACTGGTGGCAAGCTCTTGTTGCATGTGCAGAGAGAGAGAGAGAGAGAGAGAGAGAGAGAGAGAGAGAGAGAGAGAGAGAGAGAGAGAGAGAGAGAGAGAGAGAGAGAGAGAGAGAGAGAGAGAGAGAGAGAGAGAGAAAGAGAGAGAGAGAGAGAGAGAGAGAGAGAGAGAGAGAGATCCCCCAAATGTTGTTGAATCTGTGACTGCGTGCTGGCCCTGCGCTCTGAGCCGTAGTAACTCTCAGGGTTCATGGAGACACTCCTAAATCTCCCAAATTCCTTCCTGCCGGCTCACTTGGACCAGCCAGTGGAAAAAGGAGTCGGGGTCCCCCGGGAAGAGACACAGGGGCCTTCTAATCAGGGGCCCCCGGATCAAAGGCCCCGCGCCGCGCAGGTGGCTAATGAAAGTGCCTGTCGCAAATTAACCGGCCATTAATTGGCCCCGGGGTCGAATGTTTTGATCACTCAACATGCTCCATATCATCCCAAACATAATGGCATCCTCTTCCTCGCCCCGGGCCCCGGGGACTTCAAAGCAGAGTCATTTAGCAGCGCCGCGGCTGCCGTAGCTTTGATCCACCGCCACAATTAGGAAGCACCGGGAAATAACAAACATTCCTGGGATGGAGAGCAGGCGTCTCTGGAATGTGCTGAGAGTCAGAAAATTAATTATGATGGCTCGCGGATGTAGCGTGTGCTAAGCGCTCACTGATGTAGCATCTGCCAAAAGCCAGCAGATGTAGCGTGTGCTAAGAGCTAGCTTATGTAGCATGTGCTAAGAGCTAGATGATGTAGCATGTGCTAAGCGCTAGCGAATATACATGTGATTAAAGCTAGCAGCTGTAGAGTTAAGAGCTAGCTGATGTAGCATATACTAATAGCTAGCTGATGTGGCATATGATAAGAGCTAGCTGATGTAGCATGTGCTAAGCGCTAGCTGATACAGCATGTGCTAAGAGCTAGCGGATGTAGTGATAATAGCAAGCTGATGAGTGTCGGGAAAGAGGTGGGAATGTGAGAGGACAGTGGAGCAGGACAGAGTTTACAGTAAATCACATGAAGGAGCCAATCCTGGAATCAACAACACATGAATGTGTTATTTCATCACAGCCTTGTTAAGTCTTTATGTGTCGTGAATCGCTCTGGGCTTGTTTGTTATGTGTCTTACATTTCCTTTCTCCCTCTTTCTCTCTTCCTGGCATGGAAAATAAACATGTATATTGCCAAAGCAGTTGCTCTCTCTTAGTCTCTCTATCTTTCTCTCTACCTCCCCCCCCCTCCCCCCCTTACACACACAAACACACACACACACACACACACACACACACACACACACACACACACACACACAAAGATGAAACAAACAAAAGAACATATCTGGGAAAGTTCTGTAAAAGTCACAGGTCACATTTCCTTTTTATGTGCAACACACAACCATACATATATGTGACGATGACGAAGATGATGATGAGGACGATGCTCTTGTGTTTCAGAGGAGTGTTTGTGTCAGAACGGAGGCGTCTGTGTGGACTTCAATGGGACGTGTGAATGCTCTTCAGGATTCACTGGACTCTACTGTCAGTTTGGTGGGTCCGCTCTACCCCTAGCCTAGCATGTAGCATGTAGCATTCTGGCTATAGCCTAGCCTAGCTGTAGCCAGCCCCCTATACCGCCAAGCAGCTAGCATGCGCTCTACAACCTTGCATGTAGCATCTGTGCTACACCTAGCCAAGCATGTTACATCTGCTCTGCACCTAGCTTAGCATGTAGCATCTGCTCTGCACCTAGCCTAGCATGAAGCATCTGCTCTGCACCTAGCCTAGCATGAAGCATCTGCTCTATACAGCCTATCATGTAGCAACTGCTCTACACCTGGCCTAGCATGTAGTTCTCCCCTCTACAGCCTAGCACCTAGCATGTAGCATCCTGGCTCCAGACTTGCCTAGGTTGTACCGTCTGCCTAGCAGCTAGCTTCCTCTCTACAGCCTAGCCTGGCATGTAGGGTCCCCCTTTGCAGCCTAGCACCTAGCATATAGCATCCCCTCCACATTCTTGCCTAGCACGTAGTATCCTTTGCTACAGACACTCTCTCTTTCTCTCTCTCTCTCTCTCTCTCTCTCTCTCTCTCTCTCTCTCACACTCACTCACACTCACACACACACACACACACACACACACACACACACACACACACACACACACACACACACCCATCAGATCAGTACTGGCATCAGAACCCTCTGTGTTCTGTGTTCTGTGTTCTCCAGAGGTGACCCAGACCCCCTGCAGCAACAACCGGCCATGCCCTGACGGGGGCCCGTGTCTGGAGTATGGGGGGGCGTACCTCTGCACCTGTCAGACCAGCGGAGTGGAGCTGGACCAGAAGGACTTCTACCCCTATGGTAAGACCCACAAACACCCCCCCAACCCTGGGTACACCTCTGACACACACAGGGTACCAGCTGGAGGTCTCTGGGGTCTTGCCTCATACCTTAACTGTCCGGTAACGTGCTTAGCCCTCATTCTCACTGAGGGAAACGAATGGTACTGCTTAAATGGGACAGATGTCTTCACTTTAATCATTTGAACAGTGTTTTGCTTCTTGGCAGCCAAAAAAGCTTGTTTATTTCCAGAACAATTGCATGAAACTTGACCATAATGATGATTCATTATTTTTAAATGCTTAGCTCTGTCACAAGACTGCGAGTCATTCGGTAGTTCGCTAACATTGCGTAATATTTAGCGAACGTTTGTTGGCGGCGATTTCACCGCCTTTTCCCGGACACCGCGGAACACCCGTGCGTTCCATCCAGTGGGACACAGTCAAGTCTCGGCGTGTGTTTTTCAGTACAGCCCCGCTCCGTCTGTGACTCCTCCCCCTGTATGAACGGAGGCTACTGCTACGAGCGCCACGGCGGCTACTCCTGCGACTGCAAGCACGGCTACTGGGGGAAGCACTGCGAGAAAGGTAGCGCCGCTGACGCTAAGCTAACGGCCCGAGCACGCCGTACGGACGGGCCGGGCCTCGACAGGGGCTGACGCTGGGTCCGATGTGCGTTGACACTGGAGACTTAGAGGAAAAAAAGATACTTTATGAAACTAGGTAGTTCTTTGGTAAGATGTTCTGGGTTGATATTGCTCTGGTAAGATGGTGATCTGGTTAGATATTGATCTGGTTAGATGGTGATCTGGTTAGATGGTGATCTGGTTAGATGGTGATCTGGTAAGATATTGATCTGGTTAGATATTGATCTGGTTAGATTGTGATCTGGTTAGATGGTGATCTGGTTAGATGGTGATCTGGTTAGATATTGATCTGGTAAGATGGTGATCTGGTTAGATGGTTCTGGTTAGATATTGATCAAGTTAGATATTGATCTGGTTAGATGGTGATCTGGTTAGATGGTGATCTGGTTAGATATTGATCTGGTTAGATATTGATCTGGTTAGATGGTGATCTGGTTAGATGGTTCTGGTTAGATATTGATCAAGTTAGATATTGATCTAGTTAGATGGTGATCTGGTTAGATATTGATCTGGTTAGATGGTGATCTGGTTAGATATTGATCTGGTTAGATGGTTCTGGTCAGATATTGATCAGGTTAGAGGTGGTGATGGTGTTGATGGTGTTGATGGTGATGATGGTGTTGATGGTGGTGATGGTGGTGATGGTGGTGGTGTTGATGGTGGTGATGGTGATGGTGGTGATGGTGGTGATGGTGGTGGTGTTGATGGTGGTGATGGTGGTGATGATGGTGGTGGTGATGGTGGTGGTGGTGGTGGTGTTGATGGTGGTGGTGTTGATGGTGGTGATGGTGGTGATGATGGTGGTGATGATGGTGGTGTTGATGGTGGTGATGGTGGTGATGGTGGTGATGGTGGTGATGGTGGTGGTGTTGATAGTGGTGGTGGTGATGATGATGGTGGTGGTGGTGGTGGTGGTGGTGTTGATAGTGGTGGTGGTGATGATGATGGTGGTGGTGGTGATGGTGGTGGTGATGGTGGTGGTGGTGGTGGTGGTGATGGTGGTGGTGGTGATGATGGTGGTGGTGATGGTGGTGGTGGTGGTGGTGATGGTGGTGGTGTTGATGGTGGTGATGGTGGTGTTAACCCTTGTTATCTGCTGGTGTCCCTCCAGTCAGGCTGAACACCTGTGCGTCTGGTCCATGTCGGAACGGAGGGTCCTGTAAGGAGGAGGGGGGCAGCTACCACTGTGTGTGTCCCTACCGCTTCACCGGGAAACACTGTGAAGTGGGTACGTATCCCATAATAACCCCCAGGTTGTTCTTATGCTGTTAAACGATGTCTATGTGTTTGACCCATTTAGTCTGAGTCTAAGTGACAGAAGGACAAGGACATGTTTTCTAGCTGTCCAGCTGCTACTCTTGAGTCCTGAAGACATGATCTGGTCCACAAACATCACACAACCTGATCTTCTCATGGGGTCCTGGATCAGACCTGATGCAGATCTGATCTCTGATCTGCACGGGACCTCAGTGGGAACAGTGGAGGGCCGTGAGGTGCTCCTGGTGTAGAGGTCAGGACCTGGTCTCCTCTAGTCCTCCCCTAGTCCTCCTCACGGTCCGGGGTTGTAGAGGTCAGGACCTGGTCTCCCCTAGTCCTCCCCTAGTCCTCCTCACGGTCCGGGGTTGTAGAGGTCAGGACCTGGTCTCCCCTAGTCCTCCCCTAGTCCTCCTCACGGTCCGGGGTTGTAGAGGTCAGGACCTGGTCTCCCCTAGTCCTCCCCTAGTCCTCCTCACGGTCCGGGGTTGTAGAGGTCAGGACCTGGTCTCCTCTAGTCCTCCCCTAGTCCTCCTCACGGTCCGGGGTTGTAGAGGTCAGGACCTGGTCTCCCCTAGTCCTCCCCTAGTCCTCCTCACGGTCCGGGGTTGTAGAGGTCAGGACCTGGTCTCCCCTAGTCCTCCCCTAGTCCTCCTCACGGTCCGGGGTTCTGATCCCCAGGCAAGCCGGACCCGTGTGCCTCCAGCCCCTGTCTGAACGGGGGGACGTGTTTCCACTACATCGGGAAGTACAAGTGTGAGTGCACGGACGCGTTCGGAGGACGACACTGTGAGCTCAGCAGGACTCAGCCGCCCGGATCATCAGCAGGTCAGGACTCTTTATTATCTATCCTGCACCTCTTTATTCTTTAGTTAGGCAGGTCAGGACTCTTTATTACCTATCCTGTACCTCTTTATTCTTTAGTTAGGCAGGTCAGGACTCTTTATTACCTATCCTGTACCTCTTTATTCTTTAGTTAGGCAGGTCAGGACTCTTTATTACCTATCCTGCACCTCTTTATTCTTTAGTTAGGCAGGTCAGGACTCTTTATTACCTATCCTGCACCTCTTTATTCTTTAGTTAGGCAGGTCAGGGCTCTTCAGTTAGCTGTACTCATTATCTATCCTGCACCTCTTTATTCTTTAGTTAGGCAGGTCAGGACTCTTCAGTTAGCTGTACTCATTATCTATCCTGCACCTCTTTATTCTTTAGTTAGGCAGGTCAGGGCTCTTCAGTTAGCTGTACTCATTATCTATCCTGCACCTCTTTATTCTTTAGTTAGGCAGGTCAGGGCTCTTCAGTTAGCTGTACTCATTATCTATCCTGCACCTCTTTATTCTTTAGTTAGGCAGGTCAGGGCTCTTCAGTTAGCTGTACTCATTATCTATCCTGCACCTCTTTATTCTTTAGTTAGGCAGGTCAGGGCTCTTCAGTTAGCTGTACTCATTATCTATCCTGCACCTCTTTATTCTTTAGTTAGGCAGGTCAGGGCTCTTCAGTTAGCTGTACTCATTATCTATCCTGCACCTCTTTATTCTTTAGTTAGGCAGGTCAGGACTCTTCAGTTAGCTGTACTCATTATCTATCCTGCACCTCTTTATTCTTTAGTTAGGCAGGTCAGGGCTCTTCAGTTAGCTGTACTCATTATCTATCCTGCACCTCTTTATTCTTTAGTTAGGCAGGTCAGGGCTCTTCAGTTAGCTGTACTCATTATCTATCCTGCACCTCTTTATTCTTTAGTTAGGCAGGTCAGGGCTCTTCAGTTAGCTGTACTCATTATCTATCCTGCACCTCTTTATTCTTTAGTTAGGCAGGTCAGGGCTCTTCAGTTAGCTGTACTCATTATCTATCCTGCACCTCTTTATTCTTTAGTTAGGCAGGTCAGGGCTCTTCAGTTAGCTGTACTCATTATCTATCCTGCACCTCTTTATTCTTTAGTTAGGCAGGTCAGGGCTCTTCAGTTAGCTGTACTCATTATCTATCCTGCACCTCTTTATTCTTTAGTTAGGCAGGTCAGGGCTCTTCAGTTAGCTGTACTCATTATCTATCCTGCACCTCTTTATTCTTTAGTTATTCAGCAGACTCTTGCCTAGTTGACAAGTTAATCAGATCAATGTCATGAAGGAGCAGGTAGGGGTCAGGGGGCATCTAGCTCTAGGATGCCTACAGGTAGGTAGGGGTCAGGGGTCATCCAGCTCTAGGATGCCTACAGGTAGGTAGGGGTTAAGGGTCATCTAGCTCTAGGATGCCTACAGGTAGGGAGAGGTTAAGGGTCATCCAGCTCTAGGATGCCTACAGGTAGGTAGGGGTCAGGGGTCATCCAGCTCTAGGATGCCTACAGGTAGGTAGGGGTCATCCAGCTCTAGGATGCCTACAGGTAGGTAGGGGTTAGGGGTCATCTAGCTCTAGGATGCCTACAGGTAGGTAGGGGTTTGGGGTCATCTAGCTCTAGGATGCCTACAGGTAGGTAGGGGTTTGGGGTCATCTAGCTCTAGGATGCCTACAGGTAGGTAGGGGTCAGGGGTCATCCAGCTCTAGGATGCCTACAGGTAGGTAGGGGTTAAGGGTCATCCAGCTCTAGGATGCCTACAGGTAGGTAGAGGTTAATCTTTCTGTAGGATGCCTACATGTAGGTCTTGCTGTAGGACAGGTGTGAACGGTGTACAAACATGCATATAGGGCAGCTTGATTCTGAGGTGTTGTTGGTCTGTGTTCCAGAGTCGGGGTGCGGTCCGCCCCCCCAGGTGAATCACGCCGAGGTCCAGTTCTCGTCCACGGCGCCGGGCTCGGTGGCGCAGTACGTCTGCCGGCCCGGGTTCACCCCGGTGCCCCGGGCCACGCGGACCCTCTGTGGGCTCCACGGGACCTGGAGCCTGGCCCCCGCCTGCCAGGGTACGGGCTGGTCCCGCTGTATTCCCATGATGCATCGCTCTCCCCCCTGACCGCGACATTAACCGCACCGAACCATTCCCATGATGCATCGCTCTCTCCCCTGACCGCGACATTAACCGCACCGAACCATTCCCATGATGCATCGCTCTCTCCCCTGACCGCGACATTAACCGCACCGAACCATTCCCATGATGCATCGCTCTCTCCCCTGACCGCGACATTAACCGCACCGAACCATTCCCATGATGCATCACTCTCTCCCAAACATCAACGTCAGCAAACCACTGCCTGAACTTGACCAGCACAAAACTAATGCCTACCCTTAAATATGTGGAAATGTGATCATATCTTAACCTAATTAGTCAAATTCGACTACCCACATTTCTGATGGATCTTGGGAAATAACCACCAGATCTACTCCAATACAGCAACAGTGTCTTTAAGAGTCAAAGAAAAACCTTTCATGCTCTCTTTGAAAACCAATTGGTTCACACGTGTGTGTGTGTGTGTGTGTGTGTGTGTGTGTGTGTGTGTGTGTGTGTGTGTGTAAACGAAGAAACAAAGTCAAACTCGTTGAGTATTCCTCTTAATGCGTGGGAACGTCGCCCCCTGGTGGCCGATAAAGCTCCCTTCTACAACCTGCTCTGCGTGTCTCCTCCCCATGCAGACGTGGACGAGTGTGTCTCTGAGCCCTGCCTCCACGGGGGGTCCTGTGACAACCAGCCCGGGGGCTTCTTCTGTCGCTGCCAGCAGGGCTACAGCGGCCCCAGCTGCCAGCTAGGTGAGGGTCCACCTGCAGACACCTGAACATTATGATGACCACCGGATGACACCCAATTAGGGACTCTTAACGGGCTAGCGGCGTAGAGACCCCCGACGTTCCTACGGTGGCTATCCCACGTGGACGTATCGTTTGGACTCCTCGCTCAGGGCCGTACCTTACTGTGTGTGTGTGTGTGTGTGTGTGTGTGTGTGTGTGTGTGTGTGTGTGTGTGTGTGTGTGTGTGGTGTGTGTGTGTATGGTGTCTGTGTGTGTGTGTGTGTGTGTGTGCACGTCTGTGTGTGTGTGTATGGTGTCTGTGTGTGTGTGTGTGTGTGTGTGCACGTCTGTGTGTGTGTGTATGGTGTCTGTGTGTGTGTGTGTGTGTGTGTGTGTGTGTGTGTGTGTGTGTGTGTGTGTCTGTCTGTGTGGGTGTATGGTGTGTGTGTGTATGGTGTCTCTGTGTGTGTGTGTGTGTGTGTGTGTGTGCACATCTGTGTGTGTGTGTATGGTGTCTGTGTGTGTGTGTGTGTGTGCGTGTCTGTGTGTGTGAGTGCGCGTGTGTGTGTGTGTGTGTGTGTGTGAGTGCGCGTGTTGGGTGTGCGTGTGTGTGTCTGTCTGTGTCTGTGTCTGTGTGCGTGTGTGGTGTGTGTGTGTATGTTGTCTGTGTGTGTGTGTGGTGTGTGTGTATATGGTGTCTGTGTGCGTGTGTGGTGTGTGTGTGTGTGGTGTCTGTGTGCGTGTGTGGTGTGTGTGTGTGTATGGTGTGTGTGTGTGTGTGTGTGTGTGTGTTCAGAGCAGGATTGGTGCAGCTCCAGCCCTTGTTTGAACGGGGGTGTGTGTCGAGGTTACCGGTGTCTCTGCAGAGATGGATTCTTCGGTGATCAGTGTCAGATGTGTAAGTGGTTTCTGGATGATTACACTGATAAACGCTGAACATCAATCTGTGGTCCGACAGCTGACCCGATCTGAGCTGCTTGTGTTTGTCTCCCTCTAGTGGAGAACCCGTGCGTACTGCAGCCTTGTGGGAACCGCGGCTCCTGCCGCAGCGACCAGCAGGGGAACTACGTCTGCACCTGCAGGGTCGGACACACGGGCAAGGACTGTGACAAAGGTCAGAGAAAAAACAGCTTAAGAATAAAAACCAATATGAATCCAAACACATGTATTTATATACAACGCATGTTTGTATTTGTTTGTCCCTTATTCTATGTTGTTTAAAGTAGGGACATTTTATTGGGCTATGATTAAGGTGGTGTAGAGTAGGTCTATAGGTGTAATGTCTCCTTGGTTAAGGTAGTGTATTGTAGTTCAAGTTAATGTTTAAGGTGGTGTAGAGTGTCTCTAGGTCACAGGTCTCCCTGGTTAAGGTGGTGTATTGTAGTTCTAGTTAAGGTTTAAGGTGGTGTATTGTAGTTCTAGTTAAGGTTTAAGGTGGTGCAGAGTGTCTCTAGGTCTCAGGTCTCCCTGGTTAAGGTGGTGTATTGTAGTTCTAGTTAAGGTTTAAGGTGGTGTATTGTAGTTCTAGTTAAGGTTTAAGGTGGTGTATTGTAGTTCTAGTTAAGGTTTAAGGAGGTGCAGAGTGTCTCTAGGTCTCAGGTCTCCCTGGTTAAGATGGTGTATTGTAGTTCTAGTTAAGGTTTAAGGTGGTGTATTGTAGTTCTAGTTAAGGTTTAAGGTGGTGCAGAGTGTCTCTAGGTCTCAGGTCTCCCTGGTTAAGGTGGTGTATTGTAGTTCTAGTTAAGGTTTAAGGTGGTGTATTGTAGTTCTAGTTAAGGTTTAAGGTGGTGCAGAGTGTCTCTAGGTCTCAGGTCTCCCTGGTTAAGGTGGTGTATTGTAGTTCTAGTTAAGGTTTAAGGTGGTGTATTGTAGTTCTAGTTAAGATTTAAGGTGGTGTATTGTAGTTCTAGTTAAGGTTTAAGGTGGTGTATTGTAGTTCTAGTTAAGGTTTAAGGTGGTGTATTGTAGTTCTAGTTAAGGTTTAAGGTGGTGTATTGTAGTTCTAGTTAAGGTTTAAGGTGGTGTATTGTAGCTCTAGTTAAGGTTTAAGGTGGTGTATTGTAGTTCTAGTTAAGGTTTAAGGTGGTGTATTGTAGTTCTAGTTAAGGTTTAAGGTGGTGTATTGTAGTTCTAGTTAAGGTTTAAGGTGGTGTAGAGTGTCTCTAGGTCTCAGGTCTCCCTGGTTAAGGTGGTGTATTGTAGTTCTAGTTAAGGTTAAGGTGGTGTATTGTAGTTCTAGTTAAGGTTTAAGGTGGTGCAGAGTGTCTCTAGGTCTCAGGTCTCCCTGGTTCCTCTCTCCCCAGACCTGCTGCCTCCGTCGGGTCTCCACGTGTTGCGGGTGGAGGAGAGCGAGGTGGAGATCCGCTGGGACCAGCCCGACCCCTCCCCCGTCCTCGTCACGGGCTTCGCCATCACCTACGCCCCCCTGGTGGCTCCGGGCGGGGGTCGGGGCGGGGGTCGGGGCGGGGGTCGGGGGGGCCGGCAGACGGACTTCCTGGACCGGCAGCAGTCCAGCCACCTGCTGCAGGGCCTGGCCCCCGGGGAGCTGTACAACATCTCCACCTTCTCCATCAAACGCAACGCCAACAGCAACGACATCAGCCACCCCGCCGTCGCCCTCATACGCACCCGTGAGAACCGCCCTCTGTCCACCGCGAGGGGTGGTGTTTGGGTCAGGGCGGAGCAGAGAGTGTGATGGAAGCTAATAAGGGCGTGTGGGAATCAGACCCCCCCCACTGTGACGGGGTTAATGGCGTGCTCCGCCACTGAACAAAACAGCGAGGAAAGGAGACATTATGCACCTCTTGCTTTCTGTTTTTTACCTAGATATGCCTTTACTACTCTCACCGTTTGGTGGGTTTAAGTGATATAACCTTTGACCCTTGCCTTGTCATTAGAATTCCATTGTACACAAGGACGTGACGTGTTAATAATGAGAATAATGACTAGCTGCAGGACATTGGGTGTTAAATGTGATTGGAAATAAGTGAGTTGAATGTAGCTGTTAAATGGGTGAATGATAGATTGATGATGGATGAATGACAGATGGATGAAAAATAGATTAATGATGGATGAATGATAGATGAATGAATGACAGATGGATGAATGAGTAGAGAGTTCAGCTGTGACAGATGAATGAATGATAGATGGATGAATGAATGATAGATGGATGAATGACAGATGGATGAATGAGAGATGGATGAATGAGTAAAGAGTTCAGCTGTGACAGATGGATGAATGATAGATGGATGAATGACAGATGGATGAATGAGTAAAGAGTTCAGCTGTGACAGATGGATGAATGATAGATGGATGAATGACAGATGGATGAATGACAGATGAATGAATGACAGATGGATGAATGAGTAAAGAGTTCAGCTGTGATGGATGGATGAATGATAGATGGATGAATGAGAGATGGATGGATGAATGACACATGGATGAATGACACATGGATGAATGACAGATGGATGAATGACAGATGGATGAATGAGAGATGGATGGATGAATGATAGATGGATGAATGACAGATGGATGAATGACAGATGGATGAATGATAGATGAATGAATGACAGATGGATGAATAAGAGATGGATGGATGAATGACACATGGATGAATGAGTGAAGTGTTAATCTGTGATGGATGGATGAATGATAGATGGATGGATGAATGACAGATGGATGAATGAGAGATGGATGGATGAATGACACATGGATGAATGAGTGAAGTGTTCATCTGTTCAACCCGTGGGTGCTGCAGGTCCGCGTGCGGTGGAGCAGCTGCAGGTGGTGAATGTCTCCTCCACCCAGGTGTGGCTGAGCTGGCTGGTGCAGGCCGCCCACCACGCCGCTGTCACCCAGCTCCGCGTCTCCCTGCTCCCCTCCGATGCCAGCGGGGCCAGGACTGCCTTGCTCAACGGCAGCGTCAGCGAGTTCACCTTCAGGTCCGTCTCGGGGTGTCATCTCTGTGATTATTGTCTCTTAAATGATTTCCCATCAAAGCGTCAAACAGGGGTTAGGGTGTCCCACTCCTAGCCGAAAGGTACTGGGTTCGATACCCAATGTCCGCAGTCTACTTGCAAACCACCCTGAACAAGAGGCTCTAACCCCTCGAGTGTATTAAAAACAAATCCCTGCATGTCACTTTGGATGTAACTGTGTGCCAAGTTAAAACACAGTGAGTTGACTTTGAAAAGAACCAGAAAACAGCAAAGGCCCAAACTGTGGTGGATTTTCATCTCTTCAACAAAGTGACTTTAATGTAACTTGACTCCATCTTAATACGGACATGCCTTGTCCTGTGCGCAGCCCAACATGAAAGATGCATCACCATACTACCCACAATCCCAGCAGGTATTGACCGCTAGTTAACGAGGTCACTTCCTGTCCACAGCTCCCTGCTTCCTGGCCAGATGTACACGGTGGAGGTGCTGGCCCAGAGCGGTGTACGGGCGGAGGAGTTCCCCTCCACCAGCCGGCCGGCCGGACCCCTGCACATCTGGACCAGTACGTCCCCACATGTTCCCTCAACATCTGGCTGAGTAGAGCCCTGCAGCTGGGGCCACGCCCACTTTGGATTAACTGTTATTGGCTGTGCAGGATTTTAGATGAATAATATTGTGATGGAGGGAGGGATGAATGGATGGATGAATGATAAATGGATGAATGAATGGATGATAGATGGATGGATGGATGATAGATGGATGGATGATAGATGGATGGATGATAGATGAATGGATGATAGATGAATGGATGATAGATGGATAGATGATGGATGGATGGATGATAGATGAATGGATGATAGATGGATGATAGATGGATGGATGATAGATGAATGAATTAATGGATGATAGATGGATGGATGATAGATGAATGGATGATAGATGGATGGATGATGAATGAATTATAGATGGATGGATGAGAGATGAATGGATGATAATGTAGAGCCTCATACAGGCTCCCTGATGCACATTTTGTTTCATAAATATCAAACGATTTCCTCAAGTCATCGTCTGTGATTCGCACCCCCCCCCCCCCTCCCCCACAGGGCCCCTCCCCCCTCAGAACCTCTCCCTGGCCCAGGTGACGTCCAGCTCCGCCCTCATCACCTGGGAGCGTCACCCCAGCAGCCTCCCCGACGGCTTCGTGGTGAACGTGACCCGCGGGCTGAACACGCGCAGCCGCTTCCTGCCCGGCGGGCGGCAGGGGGCGTACACGCTGCGCGAGCTCAGCCCGGGACAGCGCTACCACCTGGTCCTCGCCGCCGTCAGGACCCACGGGAAGGAGCAGGTCCACAGCGCGCCCCGGCACCTGGCCTTCAGCACGCGTGAGTAGATCCCGGTGGGCCTTCAGCACGCGTGAGTAGATCCCGGGGGCCTTCAGCACGCGTGAGTAGATCCCGGTGGCCTTCGGCACGCGTGAGTAGATCCCGGGGGCCATCGGCGCGCGTCAGTAGATCCCGGGGGCCTTCAGCACGCGTGAGTAGATCCCGGGGGCCATCGGCGCGCGTCAGTAGATCCCGGGGGCCTTCAGCACGCGTGAGTAGATCCCGGGGGCCTTCAGCACGCGTGAGTAGATCCCGGGGGCCTTCAGCACGCGTGAGTAGATCCCGGGGGCCTTCAGCACGCGTGAGTAGATCCCGGTGGCCTTCAGCACGCGTGAGTAGATCCCGGGGGCCATCGGCGCGCGTGAGTAGATCCCGGGGGCCTTCAGCACGCGTGAGTAGATCCCGGGGGCCTTCGGCGCGCGTCAGTAGATCCCGGGGGCCTTCGGCGCGCTGGTCCGGCCCGGTCACGCCGTGCACGTCATGGGAGGAGCTCTCAAAGTCAGCGCTGGTTTGCAGAGGGCCGTTGCGACGCTAGTTCTGCATGTTTGGGGGGTTTGTGAACGATTGCTGTCCCTCCCCCAGGTTGACTTTAAGCTTTGAATTTTTGGTGGTTAATCAAAATGAATCGCTTTGTTTGAATCGTTGATCTTATAGTTAATCGGCCAAATTAATAACAAATTCAGAGTTGTCTGCTGACTGGGCTGCACTTTAAAGGCTGAACGTCTCCATGGACCATGGTACAAGACTAAAAATGCAATTCTGAAGCTTATTTGTGTGTTTAAAGAATGTGGTTATATTCTAAGACAAGTTACAGCGTCACCCTCTCTGAGCAGGGGGGTGTAGTTCCCCCTGAGCGCCAGCAGGGGTCAGTATTAACAGCTCTATAACTAAACCCTTTCCTCCTGTGTTCTGGAACAGTTCCGATGGAGGGGAGGATGGGGAGGAGAGAGAGGCTGACCTCGCTGGGTCAGGGGGGTCACGGTCGCCCCCAGACCCCCCCTGTGGACAGGGGGGGTGGGACAGATACAGAGAACTCTGACGAACACAGGTGGGTGGGCGCCGATCAGGAACAAAACAAAAAATACGAAACTTTAATTGAATAGCTACTACAGTGATTGTTGATCTTAATTTGTAAGTCGCTTTGGATAGAAGCGTCTACCAAATTAGTACAAGTCATTAATGTTACTGTAAATTATATTTATCAGATTCTTTTAGCCAAAGTAACTTACAGTGAATTCAGAAGCAGGTCATTAGGGCCAGGTAGGGGTTAGACAGTACAGAGACAGGTCATTAAGGAGCAGGTAGGGGTTAGACAGTACAGAGACAGGTCACTAAGGAGCAGGTAGGGGTTAGACAGTACAGAGACAGGTCATTAAGGAGCAGGTAGGGGTTAGACAGTACAGAGACAGGTCACTAAGGAGCAGGTAGGGGTTAGACATTACAGAGACAGGTCACTATGGAGCAGGTAGGGGTTAGACAGTACAGAGACACAGAGACAGGTCAATAAGGAGCAGGTAGGGGTTAGACATTACAGAGACACAGAGACATATCATTAAGAAGCAGGTAGGGTTAGACAGTACAGAGACAGGTCATTAAGGAGCAGGTAGGGGTTAAACAATACAAATACAGGTCATAAAGGAGCAGGTAGGGGTTAGACAGTACAGAGACAGGTCATTAAGGAGCAGGTAGGGGTTAGACAGTACAGAGACAGGTCATTAAGGAGCAGGTAGGGGTTAGACAGTACAGACAGGTCATTAAGGAGCAGGTAGGGGTTAGACAGTACAGAGACAGGTCATTAAGGAGCAGGTAGGGATTAGACAGGTGATCAAACCCAGTACCTTCTGGCTGGGAAAACCCCCTAACAACTGCACTATCCTGTCCCACATGTGAGTGAGAGTGTGTGTTTATGTGTGTGTGTGTGTAGGTGAGACCTAACATGCTAGTAAAGTCCCCGGTTTAACTGCATCCTGCTCCACTTCCTGTCCTGCAGATATAAAGAGCTGATCGACCGAAGGGGGAAGATCACGGCCCAGTTCACCAACCTTCCCCGCAAGATCCTCCGTCATCGTACCAGTAAGACAACTGTCTATGCATACCATGAATTATACTACCACCGTACCCGTACCAGTAAGACAACCCTATATTTATAATATATTATACTACCATGGTACCAGTAAGACAGCTCTCTATAGATACCATGTGTTATAGTACCATCGTACCAGTAAGACAGCTCTCTATAGATACCATGTGTTATAGTACCATCGTACCAGTAAGACAGTTCTCTATAGATACCATGTGTTATAGTACCATCGTACCAGTAAGACAGCTCTCTATAGATACCATGTGTTATAGTACCATCGTACCAGTAAGACAGCTCTCTATAGATACCATGTGTTATAGTACCATCGTACCAGTAAGACAGCTCTCTATAGATACCATGTGTTATAGTACCATCGTACCAGTAAGACAGTTCTCTATAGATACCATGTGTTATAGTACCATCGTACCAGTAAGACAGCTCTTTATAGATACCATGTGTTATAGTACCATCGTACCAGTAAGACAGCTCTCTATAGATACCATGTGTTATAGTACCATCGTACCAGTAAGACAGTTATCTATAGATACCATGTGTTATAGTACCATCGTACCAGTAAGACAGCTCTCTATAGATACCATGTGTTATAGTACCATCGTACCAGTAAGACAGTTCTCTATAGATACCATGTGTTATAGTACCATCGTACCAGTAAGACAGCTCTCTATAGATACCATGTGTTATAGTACCATCGTACCAGTAAGACAGCTCTCTATAGATACCATGTGTTATAGTACCATCGTACCAGTAAGACAGTTCTCTATAGATACCATGTGTTATAGTACCATCGTACCAGTAAGACAGTTCTCTATAGATACCATGTGTTATAGTACCATCGTACCAGTAAGACAGCTCTCTATAGATACCATGTGTTATAGTACCATCGTACCAGTAAGACAGTTCTCTATAGATACCATGTGTTATAGTACCATCGTACCAGTAAGACAGCTCTCTATAGATACCATGTGTTATAGTACCATCGTACCAGTAAGACAGTTCTCTATAGATACCATGTGTTATAGTACCATCGTACCAGTAAGACAGTTCTTTATAGATACCATGTGTTATAGTACCATCGTACCAGTAAGACAGCTCTCTATAGATACCATGTGTTATAGTACCATCATACCAGTAAGACAGTTATCTATAGATACCATGTGTTATAGTACCATCGTACCAGTAAGACAGCTCTCTATAGATACCATGTGTTATAGTACCATCGTACCAGTAAGACAGTTCTCTATAGATACCATGTGTTATAGTACCATCGTACCAGTAAGACAGCTCTCTATAGATACCATGTGTTATAGTACCATCGTACCAGTAAGACAGCTCTCTATAGATACCATGTGTTATAGTACCATCGTACCAGTAAGACAGTTTTCTATAGATACCATGTGTTATAGTACCATCATACCAGTAAGACAGTTCTCTATAGATACCATGTGTTATAGTACCATCGTACCAGTAAGACAGCTCTCTATAGATACCATGTGTTATAGTACCATCGTACCAGTAAGACAGTTCTCTATAGATACCATGTGTTATAGTACCATCGTACCAGTAAGACAGCTCTCTATAGATACCATGTGTTATAGTACCATCGTACCAGTAAGACAGCTCTCTATAGATACCATGTGTTATAGTACCATCGTTTACCTGCAGGGCCGGAGCCCCCCGTGCGGTTAGAGCGGATCGAGGAGACGACCAATAAGATCAGCCTGGCTCTGGAGGTGCCAGAGGAGGACGTGAGGACCCAGCCTGGTAGGTTCCTGGGTCAGGAGGGGGCGGGGTCAGGGAGCACGGCCACGTCTGATTGGCCCAAGCTAAGAACCCCCCCCCCCCCCCCACACACACACACAGACGTTCTACACCCGTCATCTCTCCGCCTCGGAATCAGACTGAAGTGGGAGGGAGTATTGAGAGATGGGGGGGAGGGGGGGGGTGTTAGGAGAAGGAGGGAGGGGGGGGGTGTTAGGAGGAGGAGGGGGAGTGTTAGGAGGAGGAGGGAGGGGGGGGGTGTTAGGAGGAGGAGGGGGAGTGTTAGGAGGAGGGGGGGGGTGTTAGGAGGAGGAGGGAGGAGTGTTAGGGGGAGGGGAGAGTGTTAGGAGGAGGGGGGGAGTGTTAGGGGGAGGGGAGAGTGTTAGGAGGAGGGGGAGTGGTAGGAGGAGGGAGGGGGAGTATTAGGAGGGGGGGGTAGTGTTAGGAGGAAGAGGGGGAGTGTTAGGAGGAGGGAGGGGGAGTGTTAGGAGGAGGAGGGAGGAGTGTTAGGTGGAGGGGGGAGTGTTAGGAGGAGGAAGGAGGAGTGTTAGGAGGAGGGGGGGAGTGTTAGGAGGAGGAGGGAGGAGTGTTAGGGGGAGGGGGGAGTGTTAGGAGGAGGAGGGGAAGTGTTAGGAGGAGGGGGGGAGTGTTAGGAGGAGGGAGGGGTGTTAGGAGGAGGGGGGAGTGTTAGGAGGTGGGGGGGGTGTTAGGAGGAGGGGGGGTGTTAGGAAGAGGGGGGGAGTGTTAGGAGGAGGGGGGGAAGTGTTAGGAGGTGGGGGGGTGTTAGGAGGAGGAGGGGAAGTGTTAGGAGGTGGGGGGGTGTTAGGAGGAGGGGGGGTGTTAGGAAGAGGGGGAGTGTTAGGAGGAGGGGGGTGTTAGGAGGAGGGGGGTGTTAGGAAGAGGGGGAGTGTTAGGAGGAGGGGGGTGTTAGGAGGAGGGGGGGTGTTAGGAGGAGGGGGGGGGGGGGGGGGGGGTTGTAGGGTGGAGCGGTACCAGCCGTAGCTGAAATCGGAGCACCGTACCGGGTCACTGATGACAGCTGGTATCTCTCAGAGACGACCGGGGTGATAGGGGTGGTGCTGGTGTGTGTGTGTGTGGGGGGGGGGGGGGGTTCTGCAACTGTCCAGCTGGCTTCAAGAGAAGGCAGTGTGAGCTGTTAGTTAGTTAATGTTATCATCACATCTGAGCGCACGCTTGCACACAAACACACACACACACATGCACCACGTACACACACACACACACACACATGCACCACATATACACACACATGCACACATACATACACACACACACACACACATGCACCACATATACACACACACACATGCACCACATATACACACACACACACACATGCACCACGTGCACACACACACACACATGCACCACATATACACACACACACACATGCACATATATATACACACACACACACATGCACCACGTACACACACACACACACGCACCACATATACACACACACATGCACCACATACACAGACACACACACATGCACACACATGCACCACATACACACACACATGCATACATATATAAGCACCCACACATGCACACAAACATAAACACATATATACCCACGCATATGCTAAACTAAAGTGAATACATTCTGGCACAGGATTTGTGTAGTTGAATTCCTACGTGTAGACCCACACCCCCAAACGCCTTCCACTGTGAGGACGGACCAGAGACCACCTCATCATGAGAACCTGCACTGTTTCCTACAGCTTGTGGTTATGACCTCATCCCTCCAGGATCGCCTCACTGTTACAGCGCTTAGCAACCCCCCTCCTGAGGCATCATGGGAAATTAGCATGAGCAACCAGGCTAGGAAGCTATCATCATCATGGAGCAGCATAGCTGTCTCACAGCCTCTCACATGGTCTAGGGAGTCTAAGGGCTGCTCCCTGCTCCCTGCCCTGCTCCCTGCCCTGCTCCCTGCTCCCTGCTCCCTGCTCCCTGCTCCCTGCTCCCTGCTCCCTGCTCCCTGCTCCCTGCTCCCTGCTCCCTGCTCCCTGCTCCCTGCTCCCATCTCTGAGTGTCTCCTCACCTAACGCGTCCCGTTGTTTAAACATTCCTCTCCTGCAGCATTCCTCTGTCCCGAGATCAGCCTCTCCTCCGTGTTCCTCTAACCCTCGTTACATACCTCCCAGTGTCCGTCACTCACACCACTTGTATACTAACACTCATATACAGAATGAAGTGTTTCCCTGTCTCTGTCTTACTGGTGATCTCTCTCTCTCTCTCTCCCTCTCTGTGCCTCTCTCTCTCCCTCTCTCCCTCTCCCCATCACACTCTCTCTCCCTCTCCCATCACACTGTGTCCCCCCTTCTCTCTCTCTCTCTCTCTCTCTCTCCCTCCCCCCTGTCTCTCTCTCTCTCCCTCTCTCTCTCTCCCCATCACACTCTCTCTCCCTCTCCCATCACACTGTCTCCCCCTTCTCTCTCTCTCTCTCTCTCCCTCCCCCCTGTCTCTCTCTCTCTCCCTCTCTCTCTCCCCATCACACTCTCTCTCCCTCTCCCATCACACTGTCTCCCCCCTTCTCTCTCTCTCTCTCTCTCCCTCCCCCCTGTCTCTTTTTATCTCTCTCTCCCTCTATCTGTCTCTCTAACTCTGTCTCTCTCCCCCCATCTCTCTCCCCCTCTCTCCCCCAGCGTGCCAGCGGGTGCCTCACCCCTGCACTCGTCTCTTCTCGGAGACGAGGAGTGTTCCGGTGTGGGAGGACGGAGTGTGTCACTACCTGTAAGTCCTCACTTTGTCTCGTCCTTCAAAGACGTGTGTGTGAGTTCAATGTCCTCACAAAGCAGATGGTCCACTGAACGTGACTCTGGTCTTATCCTCAACCCCCCCCCCCCCAACCCCCCCCCCCCCCCCCCCCACCCCCCCCCCCCCCCCCCCCCCCCACCCCCCCCCACCACCCCCCACTGCAGGTACAAGCGGACCTACAAGGTCCAGCAGGACGTCTGCTTCAGAGAGATCTGTGAGCCATCGCTTCCCGCCAAAACTCGTACGTTTGAGAAAGATCGGATGAGGACGACGGTCGTGAATAAACAAATCTGGTTTTGACATGAGACCGTTTTCTCCAAACAGATAGACAGAAATAGAGACAGAAATAGAGAGAGATATAGGCTCGGATTGTAGTCAAATAAATATAAATATGGATTAATGATTATGTCAATATCTATCAAAATAATATTACATACAATACATTGTATTGATGATTAATATCCACTGTGCATCAATGTCATTATCGTGTTATGTTTTAACGAGTTTCCTATTGATTAGATGTCGCTGTTGTGTTCATGGTTATTTTTCTGTTCACCTAAAATACCTATTTTCTCTCTTTTCTTTTATTTCCTCTCTTTCCATCCAGAGTCCTCCGCCCCCGATGAAACAACTGTCCCTGCTGCCGCATAAAGACATGGCCAGCGTGTCGTTTAAGGCAGAAACTACTGCTGAATGGGGGACTTCCATTTGAGAAGAAGGTTCAGTTTGTGTTGGTGTTATGTCAGCGCCCTGCCTCCAGGGGGCGCTGTTTCTCAGAGACAGACAACCTCTGACTCTTGGAACAGCGTGTGGAAATGTGGACCCTCAAACATGGCGGACCAAGAGGGTTGAAGGCATCAGCAGTGATTCAAGCCAGTTATCTTTATTCGTATCGCCCTTTATAAAAGTTACAGACTCATAGGTTATCAGGGACCCCTGCATTAGACCACACCCCCACCAAGGAAAACTCCCCAAAACCCATGTTGGAAAAGGAAATCAACCTAGAGAAGGAACAAGGCGAAGGATACCACTTTCCAGGGATGGTTAGGAGAGTAAAGAGGTGTGACTGGGCAGACTTGTAATGATGAGAAAACACAGTTAAAAATAACCAAGAAGTCAACGTTTATTCAAATGGGTTTCTAAAGATTTCCGCGTGTATTATAAATAGGATTAGGGTTAGGGTTACTCGGCCTCTGTTTACCTCATCGACATGCAGCCCACGCTGAACCATAGGAGTTTTCCGAAATATTCCCTCTGGGAATTCCCTCAGGGAAAATTAGCGACAGACAAAAAATCGATTCCAGTCGATCCAACACTGTACAGGACTGTAACGTAAAGCACATCCCATAATCCAACCCCTCCCTCGAAGAGAAAGATGTTCCTCACCAGTTTCTGTGTACATTTGTCTTTTCTTCTCTTGTGTTCCTGTGTTTTCCCAGCGAGCGTCTGTTGCTAGCTACTGTGTAAATAGTGTCCATAGGTGTTTTGTAGGTGAATATTTTAATAATAAAATGTAAAACCTACTTTTGTGTCGGTCTGTTCATGCAGCAGTTGACGAGATATTTCACAGTGTTATGCTCCAAGACCACCCCTTCACTGCTCTGATCATAAACTTGGTTATTTCAAGTAGGCCTATGGATAAAATCTATTGGTCACATTGTTCAATCGCAATAGATTCAGCCTGACATCAGACCCATATTGGGTATTATCAATCAATGAGCCTGCATCCCACGAGAACCATGGGTCCATGTGGGCAACAAAGAGTTAATATCATCTTAATGCATCAACAGGGTTTCAATTAGCACTTTCTGCGACCTCATTTCGACCAATAAGAGGCATTTATTTGTGTGGCCAGAGATGGCGTTTTCCCCTCTTATTGCTTTAGTAAATACAGCATGCAAATCAAATATGACTGGAGCCTAACATAAAGGGCTTTTATTTTATTTTTTACATGCAGAAGTTATTTCGATATATATTTTTTTAGCTGAGCTCAAAATATTTAGGTCTATTATCTGCATGTCACCAAGATGACTTTACATTAAACAAGATTTAGATACTGGGGTTGTATCCCAAACCTGAATTGGCCTCTGTAAACAAATAGGACCACTCCTTCTCTCTAATTTTCATTAATTCAAATCAATCGTTACTCAAAGCATTATATATAGAGTTACCGTTATGTGTGTTATTTAACCACATTCATTCATTTTTTACCAAAATTGAAATTAAAATGTATGTAACTTTGAAGAGACTCAAATGCTATCAAAGCACTCGTATCACTTTATGTTAATGTATATTTATATGTGAATGTATACTGTATATATTAATTCTTTTTATTTCCATACTCTGGCCACTATTTTTGTGCTTTATTATTCTTACTTACTTACCTTCTATTTAATTGTGCATTCTGTACTTTTTTTTTTTACCGAGCCTTTAATAGATCTTGAGCAGAGCAATATTGTATCATACAATTTCCTTCGGGTTTAATAAAGTACTCTGAATCTGAATCTCGATCCGAATCAAACAAACCCGCGCTTCTTTGGACTCTGTCGTCAGAGCAGTGAGCGCATGCGCAGCAGCCCTCTCTCTCCCACAGACTAAAAAGTGGGACAGCGGGGAAGGAAGGAACCATGGAAGGGGAATACTGGTTCCACTAGCTCGATAACTTTTTTGAGGCGCTTTTATCGTGTTTACTCGTACAAGTATGAAACTTGACCGTAGCTCAACATCTGGTGGGTGTGATTGAAAGCACTGGGATTTAATTCAACACTGGAAAACCCGAGGACGCCCGACCGCGGCCGATCACCCCAGTCTGGTTATCATAGTTAGCTGGTGGCTAGCTGTGAATCGCGAGAACACTGCGACCGACTATAATATAGACAGCTGTGGATCTCGCGAGAACACCCATTAAAAGAGTCGCGAGTCGTTGGATAAAAAGTGCGGTTTCTATACGTTATCAAGTCCAGAGTAATGTTGCCTCCCGGGGTTACCTTTAGATACGGATGAGAAGGAGTCCGTTTTAGGTGGGGACCACGGAGAGAAACACAAAAACTGCATGCCAGACAACAACAACCACCACCACCACCACCGCCGCTATGTTGGGGTCGAGTCCCGGGTGTGAGCCCCTTCTCCCGGGGCTTCGGGCCTGGCCTCACTGGGTGCTGTGGAGACTGGGAGGACTCCTGTGTCTACTCGGCCTGGAAGGGGCCTTCTGCCTTGCTGGCCCCAGCAGCTCTCCTCCGGCCGTCAACAACAACAACCAGGGGCTCAACATATACATGAGTTTGGAGGAGGTGAAGAGGTTTTTGGGTAAGTTTTGTGTTTGTTTCAGGTTACTCTTGGGGGGGGGGGGGGGGGGGGGGGGGGGGGGGGTTGGTTACTGTCGTTTACAGGAACGACTGGGAGGAAAGTATGTGGCTGGGTGTTTTTTGTAGTGTGGACTGGGATGGAAACAAGTGTGTTTGCGACGTGAATGTCGATGTGCTGGCTGTCTCCGGTCGCCCCGATCCAATCTTTCCTAATAGGTTCTGACGCGTTTTTGTAGCATCTTGCAGGTGGGTTTGTGTTGTTAAAGTTGACAACTGTCGCCAATAGTTGCAGTCGCTTTGCATACTTATCTTTCATATAGACGAATTGCACCAACCTAATGCAATGTGAGTGAGACAGAATTTGTCATTTGAGGCTTGGTCCAACTTGTTTTGTGTCTTTACCAAGATCTGTGCTCCTTTCCATCAAAAGAAGATGGCTCACTGTAGCCCAGATGCTCAACGTTTTACTGGCCAGGGATAATTGCATATTGGGCTAACTGCTGAGATAAAGGCACGCAGGACTAAGTGGTCGGATGAAACATTTAAAGCAGGTGGGGTCCAATCAAGGTGGACCTGATTACTACACCTGCAGGGCAAATGATAGTAAATACATCTTCAGGAAACACTGCCATCGTATTATATGTGTTTTATTTTGCATGACAGGAGTGGATTCCCGTTGCCCAATTCTAGAGGAGAGCCTGTTACTAGAAAATAGATGAACCTTCCTTCTCATTGCATTAGATCCAGTTTAATAACCCATGGTCTATAGTGACTCATGTCAGGGCCTTTTCATCCAGATCCTAAAGTGGATGACAGATGTAATCTATGGTAGTGTAATCCTAGGCAGGTTTTAACGACATGGGATTAGGAGACTGAGGATTATTTAATATTTTGTTAATGTCTAGATGCTGTCTCATCAAGTTCAGGGTTTGTTGAAGTAATGGGATTCCATTTCCTGAACCTAATTGCTTGATCGCAACTAAGTTGTTCCTGTCTGTATTTGTATGTTTGAATTGTTGGATTTACCATCAGATATAAAATCAGACATGCCAAAGAGGACAGCCTACAACATGATACCAGTCATATCAACGAAAGCAGAATAAACCAGCAACTGGGACACTTTACCAATAGTGTTCCTTCTCCACTTGTAGCTTGGCTTAAAAAAAGACTATAATGCCTTCAGCGGACATTGTGATAATAGATCTGTTGGCCTACCCCTGTCTCTCGTGTCTCATATTTTACTACGGCCTCTGGTACCTGTAGACACCTCCATTAAACTAATCCCCCCCTGAACACTTTGCCCAGTGGTTCATTTTCTCAGCACTCGGTCATCGTGACAGAGAGAACGCATGAGGAAGTAGGAGTCCTGATGTTTCAAGGATTTAGGAGCTGAGGAGAGCCAAAACTAGATGACGTGCTTTTACTTTGATTAACCCTGCTAACGTCCCCTGGCTTTTATTTTGAAATTGTAGTATTCCACACAGGTACTGGGGGGAAGGAGCTGGTCGGTTGTGAATATCAGGCAGTTGTTAATGTTGGGTTAGCTTTAATTGTGTGGGAGGCACTGTTGGAAGCTAGTCATTAACAATGTGAGCACCACGGCACAGTCTAATGAAGGGGCGAGAGATTTAGATTACAGTGGGGAGGGAGGGAGAGAGAGAGAGAGGGAGGGAGAGAGCTTCACACATTAGCAACTTTGATAAATACAGCCCAGCTTGAGATTCCCTATAAGCAAGGGTAGTTGTTAAAGTCTTTCCGGTCTGTTAAGTGTGTTTCGGCTGTCTCCTTAGTGTATATATACAGTATGTTGCAAATGTATTGTATTTTTACTTGACAAATGACTGTAAAATTATAGTTGATAGACAGAAAATGCACCGTATTAATGAGTTTTGATAATGCATGGAGTGCATTTGGCCTGCAGCGATGGATCGATTATCTGACAAATAGTTGCAGCCCTAGTGCACTCCACCTTAGCCCCATGCTTTGTCGTGTTTAGCTGAGGCAGTTGAATAAGACTAATGGGATCCCATCAGTGTGCGTCCGTGTTAGTGCCCTGGATTTCCCTGTTGGGTCAACAAGAGCTTCCTGTGAGTGAGGGAGAGGGTCTCACTCCTCACTCCTCTTCAGATAGGGTTGTTTGGGGAGCCATTCCTCAACCTGAATCCTGGGTTAGATATACGTTTGTTTTCCCTCTTCCCTTCCCATTTCGTCTGTCTGTCTGTGTTCTCTCTGTCTCTGTCGCTCTCGCTCGCTCGCTCAATCTCCCTTCCTCCCTTCCTCCCTTGGGCGTCCATAGTTGTGTGATCTCTTCTGCAGATCTCAGTCCTCCATTTGATTTCAACAGGATGAGCGGAAACAAGGTTCTGCAGCTAACTGGACAAGCTAGCTGGTCTCCCTGGTTCTGTTTGTGTTGTTTAACAAATGCCATCGCCATGTCCAGGGGCGGGCATAGAAGCATTCCAACCAATTGGAACACACGTTTGGATGTTGCTCTCCTTCTTTGTCATCACCGTGATGTTCTGGAGCTTTTATCCCCAAAAACAGCTTGTACTGAATTGAGATGCAGGTAGGGGTTAGGGCTTCTTAGCTCAAGGATACCTACATGTAGACGGTGGGCATCGGGGTTTGAACCAAGAACCTTTTGGTTGAGAGTTGAGCACCCTACACCCCTACACTATTCTACACTCCTTGATTATAAATAACTGTAAGGAGATCAATGGTTTATGTGATTATCATGTACCTATGGTCCAGCCACAGACATATGACCTGGTTGATTCAGAACGTTGAACTGAAACCCAACAATGCTTTTAGCAGCACCCAGCGCCCTCTACCTGCTATTATAAAGATTGGATGTGTTTCCAAAGGGCACTGGACTTTTACTGTGAAAGGTTAAGTGTGCTTCTACTGGGAAATCAAGTCACATGTTGGCGGGTGATCTGTTAACGGCCCAAAGAGCATGCTGGAGTTTAGCTTCAGTCCGCACGGGGTCTAGCAGTTTTGTGCTAACCTTTCCTGAAGCGTTTAATGTCATAACCTTAACGAACGGGAGTCCCGTAGGACGGAATGGGGAAGTGCACAGGAAGAACCTGGTGGCTCTTTATTTATAGATTTGTCTTTGGGTCAGGTACCGGCTGCAGCCATGATTGTTTTCACACATGTGACTAATAGGAAAGGAGTTGTTCTGTCCGTAAATCCTCCGCAACGACAGGACCGGTTTGCTAACCTCCCATCCTCCCCCATCATCGCCTGCATTCCTCCCCCCCACCTCACCCTCACCTACCCCTCCTCTCCCACCTAACCGCCAACCAATCAGTGGTGTTCCAGCGGAAGATGGGCCCGCTGAAACAGAATCATTATAACTTAATGTCTTGAGGTGTTCTCCAAATGGCCCCTGACTGCATGGAGAGTCATCTTCACCAGCAGGGTCTTAATGGTTGGACATCACGGTTCGGGAGGTTTTAGTTGAAAGCTTGCTATACAGTGCACCCCAGAAAGGTGAATCGCAGTACCTCATACTATTTCACCAGGTGTGGAGATATCTGCAAGGTTAATAGTTTTGCATTTAGTGGTCATTAATATGAAGTCCGCTTGCTATTCCCAGTCACTTCCTCTGAAAAGCTCACCATCGGTGTGATCACTCAGCAGTTGACTTGTGTTTAAATAACATACTGCAGGAAACCTTCTACACAGCCAAAACCCAGTTAGCCCTTCCTGATAATAGCTAGGTGTTGAAGCCAGGTTTTCCATGGAAGACCCAGCTGTGGGATGTTTTCCAGGCCTTCCGAGGGGAATATTCCCAGTCAGAGGAACACTGGAGGAAGTATGTTCCCCGGCCCTCGATTGGCCGGTCACAGTGCCACTCCTCCTCGCCATACTGGCGCAAGCATTGGTGAGGAGGAGTGAAACTGAATTCAGTGATTCCCCCTGGTTTTCCACCAATAACCATTCAAAGCTATTTAAACTATATCCAAACCATTTTGGTTTTCTTCAAAGAATGCCTTGGTGCACTGGCAGCTTGTTGAGGGCTGACCGTGTGTTCACCGTATCAAACACTCTGTTTGTAATCTGAGTATGGCCTATTCATTATTGATGTGGTTACTGTGCAGCTAGATGTGGAATCGTGAATGAATGAAACTGCAATACAATCTCCTACTTGCATTTGTGAATGGTATAACACCTTTCAATGGCTTCTTCTTTTCAATGTATTATCAATGCAGATCTATAGATCTAAGTCTAGAAAGTATGACCTTAAACAACCATGGTACCAAAAGATGATGACTTGTACCATACCACAGTTTCAAATAGTGGACCCATACTGCGGCCTTCCTCAGTCAGCTGTTAGCCAATCAGAAGCCTGGAGACGAGAACAAGCGAGAGAATGATTGGCAGCTGTATTCATTTCCTTCATGCCGGATACCAAAGAGTCCACAGTTGAATTGGGGGGAGGGGGGGGGGGGGGGGGGGGGTCTCTGATGTCCCCTTTGTCCATAAGTGGCCATCTTGGAGGGAATGTATTTATAGCTGGATAAGGTCCTGTTTTATTCCGATTTGGTCTTTGTGTGTTTGACTGTGGTCTGGAACCTCGATGGGACTATAGAGAGTCCATTGTTGAAGGGTAAGACTAGGCTGGATATTGTGTGTAGGAAACACCAGATATGTTGAGGTGAACGCAGTGTTTGGGTACCTGATATACCCCAAAACATTTTCGAAACATCCTCCTTGAATTCCGTCCTACTGGAGCATGTGCTTGTGTTCACCTTCCCCATCGGCAGGCTAGACAACGCACCTCTTCACGACCTCTGTTCAAAACATTTGAACCAATCCGGTCGTTGCGAAGCCATGAAAACCCGGTCTTTAGTGCACGCACACGGGCCATATATGTCACGGGCCGCCACGGGAAAACACGGCTCTAAATCTGAAGTCCGGGTGGCGCGTCTCGGGGGGTCTCAACCGCCCTGGGTTCACCCCCTCCACACGGAACCGTCCGGACCCAGGCCCTAACGATGTCTCTGTCTGTCCCAGTAACCTGGACGCTGTTTGGTGAGTAAACCCGGTCTTCCCTTGTCCACTGGTAGTACACCAGTAAACGACCATTGGGGATGGCATGGCTCCTCATAGGGCCGGATGCTGAACAGGTCGTCTGGGAACTTGGACGGGGGGGGGGTTGCTTGCCGGTTCGATTCGCAGGCTCGTTCCCCTGGCTGAAGTGTTTTCCCCATGCTGAAACCCTAACTGCTCCCAGTGGAGTGTGAGAGAATGTGAGGCGTTAAAGCTCTTTTGAGAGCAGTCACAGTGGCCAGAACAGCAGAGAATAAATGCCGTCCATTCACTCTCTCCTAACATGACTTTCCTTCCCCTCGTCTCTCTCTGCCTCAGGGCTGGGTGATGTATGGTTTCTTTGAAGTATGTTAAAGAAAAACCTCAAACATGGTGACGTTTTTTTTTTACTCATTGCTGTGGAATGTAATCCACAAAAGCTCCAAAGCTGGGGTGTTTTTTCATCTCGGATAGTGCCGAGGCCGGAGCAGAGCTGGTGTTTGGGAATTTAAATGGGAAGGTTGCTAGCGAGGCCTGGTAGATTTCAGATTCTCCTCGCGTGACTGACTCCGCCTCAGGAATAGTTTGGGTTTGTTGGAGGTGCTTGCTGTCCCATGCTGAACTCTGTAGTATCTGCCTCACACAGGTTCACTTTATACTCAAAAAATACTTGAAAGGATTTGTCCCAGCAAAGGATATTTTTCATATTCACCCATTAATAACGGACCACTTTGTTTATCACTGGGTTTCCAAACTCCCATTTCCTGGAATGGGCTTGGGAATGCTATGTATGCTATGACACATGCTATGTGAGTTGGGTTCCCTGTGCCAAACAATGCAATGCAACTCAGACCTATGCTATGCTAGTTAAAAAAAAGTGTGCATTATATAACATATTTTGTATGGGTTTGTGCCTTTATGGACAAGATGGGGAAAGCAGACCGGAAAGTGTGTTGAAAGAGTGTAAATTACCTGTAGCATAGGACTACATAGTGGAATCAAACCTGCATTGCTACAGAGGCACTGTCTCCATGGTTAGCGCAGTAGCGGGTTGAGCCACCTAGCTGCCATGTTGATGGTGTTTGTTGACTCAAGCTAAAAGGTACATCCTTTTAGCATTATCATTATCTGTTATCTGTTATACATTATCTGTGTCTCGGTAGAGTTCCATCTTCGGTGTTCCCCGGCTGTAACCCACGACGACATGATAGTCTGTGAGTCATTACCCAGGCTACACCTCCCTCCCTCCCTCCCTCCCTCCCTCCCTCCCTCCTGTTACATCTGGTTGGGGTTTCCCTCATGAACAAAGTCGCCCTCCCAGGTTAATGTAGACAATTATCTACCTAGTGAGGGGCCACAGCCACCATTTTATCTAGTGTGGTGTAGTGTGAAGGCCCCTGGAGAGAGGTTGGGCCCCCCGGGGAAGAACGAGGCCCCCGTGTAGAGGTAGGTGCTCCCGGTGGTGTAGAACTGTAGTGTAGAGGTCCCCATGGAAGGGGTAGAGGCCCAGTTGTGTAGAGGTAGGGGCCCTTATTGTAGAGGCAGACGCCCCGGTGGTGTAGAGGCAGGGGCCCTTAGTGTAGAGGCCTCAGTGGTAGAGGTAGGGGCCCCGGTTGTTGAGGTAAGGGCTTTTGGTTTAGAGGTAGGGGCCCTTGGTTTAAAGGTATGGGCCCTTGGTGTAGAGGTATGGGCCCTTGGTGGGAGAGAGGTAGGGGCCCTTGGTGGGAGAGAGGTAGGGGCCCTTGGTGGGAGAGAGGTAGGGGCCCTTGGTGGGAGAGAGGTAGGGGCCCTTGGTGGGAGAGAGGTAGGGGCCGTTGGTGTAGAGGTAGGGGCCCTTGGTGAAGAGAGAGGTAGGGGCCCTTGGTGTCGAGGTAGAGGCCCCAGTGGCAGAGAGGTAGAGGCCCCAGGGGCCGAGGTAGGAGCCACAACCGAAGGGGAGAACAACAGTATGGTCTGTGTAGCACCTGGGTTGGGCCCCTCCTACCTGGACATGGATACCTTTTTGTTCTGCTGCTACAAAGCCTGCAACACGAGCCAAAGCTCCTTGCATGTTTACCCTCTTATACTCCATTATATACCTTACTATAGTGTTATATATTCTCTATTGTACACACGCTCCCTTACATACCCTGTAATTTACTCTTTTGTACTTTAGAATACTACATTATACTCTTTTTACTTGTGTATTCTTTTTAATATATGATACATTTTATTATCTACTATGCTTCACTAAACTTACTTTACTTCACTATATTATACTATTATATTCTATGATATGTTATACTTAAGAATACTGTATTAAACTACATGGAATTTTGCACCAGAGCTGAAGCTATAGTTTATTTGTCTGGAGGAAGTTGTAGTCGTATGCTGCTAGTAAGTAATCGAATCCTGAGTTTAATCAGAGAACAAGCCGCTCTCTCCCAATCCATCACAAAGCGTTTCCTGGGTTGTTTTTGTGTCTTCAGATTAAACTATTCTAAAGAAAATCCTGTTTGACAACACAGCCTACATCAAATGGAAGCTGTGAAACAACACGGTGTTCCTGTGCTAGAAAGGTTTTTGTATTCTTCTCTGATGTGATCCTCTACCCGTGATAGAAATGCGTTTCCTCTTCAGTCCCCCAGGCTTTGAAGTGAGGCTTTCTAATTATATGAGCACTTCACCGACTGAAGTGGGTCTTTTAGTGTGTGTGTGTGTGTGTGTGTGTGTGTGTGTGTGTGTGTGTGTGTGTGTGTGTGTGTGTGTGTGTGTGTGTGTGTGTGTGTGTGTGTGTGTGTGTGTGTGTGTGTGTGTGTGTGTGTGTGTGTGTGTGTGTCCTCAGTCTTTTGCCCAACACCCCCCCCCCCCCCCCCCCCCCCCCCCATCTGCTGCCAGTCAATGTAATTCACAATAAGAGCCACTAGCCTGTAGCTATGTTAGCCGACTAACATAGCTACAGTACAACTGTAACTCCTACACTTCTTGCTATTGATTTCTCTTGGGCTCTCGGTAATATGGTCATCAGCTTCAGCGACACATAACTCGTCTGGTTATCTCATCTAAAGTACAGTCGGAATGTGCTCCATTGAGATAGTATTCATACTAGCTGTGGGGGTGAAAAAACACAGATTATAGAATGGCGATAGTTTGTGTGTGTGTGTGTGTGTGTGTGTGTGTGTGTGTGTGTGTGTGTGTGTGTGTGTGTGTGTGTGTGTGTGTGTGTGTGTGTGTGTGTGTGTGTGTGTGTGTGTGTGTGTGTGTGTGTGTGTGTGTGTGTGTGTGTGTGTGTGTGTGTGTAGATATATATACTCACTCACTATACCCATGTGGTGGACACACTGGCCAGTATGACAGTTTGATAGGAATCCGCCTGGGAGCTGCACTCACTCACTCACTCACTCACTCACTCACTATACCCATGTGGTGGACACACTGGCCAGTATGACAGTTTGATAGGAATCCTCCTGGGAGCTGCCTGCCAGGAGGAGCGTTGCCGTAGGCCACAGATCTGTTGTGAGCTCACCGGCATTATCAAAGGAAAGCTTGAGGATTTCTCAACCCGGAGCCTATTTTCCCGATAGTTTTGGGGGACTATACAAGGGACTAATACAGACAACAATGTTTTGAGATTGGTCCAGTACTGAGCGAGAACGCTGAAAACGGGCTGCAATGTAATCCTTTGGGCAATGGTGCCTGTCACAGCCTCTTAAAGCCTTGTTTCTGACAGCCCCGGATTCTATTCTATCATTATGGAAAGGATCCCTGCAACTTCTCCCTCCCTCCCTCCCTCCCACACTTTCTTTGGGGTTTCCCAGTGGAATCGCACAGAGAGACAGACGGCAGTTTTGAGTCTTTTTGCAGCTGATTCCAGGACTATTTAAATGTCTGGCAGCTCGCCCCCGATTGCTCAAGAGACTTCCAGTAGCGTGGCGGTGTTGACAGGAGCGCGAACGTGATCGGCTACTCGATGTTAAGACAAATCGGGGACGTTGTTATTCGTGCTATAGATATGCGTACCAAGCCGATTGTGAAATTCATCCTGCATTGTATTTGGCGTCAAGGAGATCGTATCACGTTACATCAGATCACATTCACAAAGCCTTTAATAGCCAGGAAAGACCCTGTAGACAAACAAACGTCAGCAGCTGGCATCATGTGGTGATACCGGTGTATCCGTGTAGATCTCCCAGCTTTACGCCAGTAATCCTTACGCCAGCCCTCCTCATGTAACGTGTGACCAACCTCATGGCCAACGCAGACAGCTGTCATAATTACCCTGCGATGGGTGTCCGCACGATATAGGCGTCCGTACGTCTGTCCTCCGTGCGTTCACGCCTGTATTTTTAGCTCAGCGGTTGGAGTCGGACGCACGAAGAGGTATTTTAGTGACGGGGACCAAACCTGGTCTCAGTCCTGTACTTGAGCTGGGCGATCTTACGACGTCATTGTATGCTAATCGTCTTTGAGTCGTATTGTTTGATTCATGAAATTAATAGTTTAAGCTATTGAGGATGTGAAGGTATGCCCTTAAAAACGGTGGTGAAGTCTTTTAGTCTGTCACCGCCTGAGCCTTGCAGTCTGTCACCGCCTGAGTCTTGTAGTCTGTCACCGCCTGAGTCTTGTAGTCTGTCACCGCCTGAGTCTTGTAGTCTTACGCCTGAGTCTTGTAGTCTTACGCCTGAGTCTTGTAGTCTGTCACCGCCTGAGTCTTGTAGTCTTACGCCTGAGTCTTGCAGTCTGTCACCGCCTGAGTCTTGCAGTCTGTCACCGCCTGAGTCTTGCAGTCTGTCACCGCCTGAGTCTTGCAGTCTGTCACCGCCTGAGTCTTGCAGTCTGTCACCGCCTGAGTCTTGCAGTCTATCACCGCCTGAGTCTTGCAGTCTTTCACCGCCTGAGTCTTGCAGTCTTTCACCGCCTGAGTCTTGCAGTCTTTCACCGCCTGAGTCTTGCAGTCTGTCACCGCCTGAGTCTTGTAGTCTTACGCCTGAGTCTTGTAGTCTGTCACCGCCTGAGTCTTGTAGTCTTACGCCTGAGTCTTGTAGTCTGTCACCACCTGAGTCTTGTAGTCTGTCACTGCCTGAGTCTTGTAGTCTGTCACCACCTGAGTCTGTCACCGCCTGAGTCTTGTAGTCTGTCACCGCCTGAGTCTTGTAGTCTGTCACCGCCTGAGTCTTGTAGTCTGTCACCACCTGAGTCTTGTAGTCTGTCACCGCCTGAGGAATTGATCAGGCTGGTTTGGTGGGGAACCAAACCAACCTGATCAATTGATCAATCCCTTTTGGTTCTTGAGGTGCAGGGGGTCCGATGCTGAACCATCGACATCCCGCCATGTTCAGGCTGATCCTCAAGCGTATTGTGATGCTATCTAGATACGTCTGAACCCCCCCCCCCCCTCTCATGCTTGCTGTGATCTACCTCCAGCCAGCCCTACCTGTGGAGCGGCTGTCTAATTGGCCCGGTCTGGGAGAGGTGTGTCTGTGGGCCTGTCAGCTTAACAGCCTGCACCCTGGGGCGCATTCCTCCCCTCTCTCTCTTAACCTGATCCTGGGAGACGGATGGACGGCCAGACTAGCTGGCCTCCGTCTGGCCGTGGGGGGGGGGGGGGTTCCTGCATTAACAGCTTCACACGTTTGGCCTTTTAATCGTGTCCTCTGCCATCTCCCCATCCGGTGAACGACCTGGTTTACTTTGTTTGTGCAACCTTCTTGGTTGGACCCTGTTACAGTCGAACTCAGACCTGACACTTGTCCTCAATGACATTGCCATTTACGTGTGGTCGTTTGGCCGAAATACACTTGGTTCATCCGAACAAAGCAGCTGAAAAGTGAGGCTTAGAACAACCGAATGCATACGATCAAAACTGGATCTGCTACGAAAACAGTTACAGTGCTGCACAACGTAGTTTTAAAAACAAATTGGCTAGAGTGCAGAGTAGCCATAGGAATCACAAATACATCTCATCTATGAAGACGAAATGGTGTGATCCCACTCAACCTTAGCCTGACATTAACCACACCAAACCCTCACCATGACCCTAACCTTGCCTTATCCGTCTCTTACCTTGTACTTGATCGGACTGTTCCCCCATTCATTACTACGCCACGATGGTCCTTTGTGTGCTGTGTGCTTGCGTACATCACCTGGTCATTTGGCACAGGTTGCTGACCGGTCAAGAGTATACCCTGGGGGTGCGGCTCGGGAATAGATATTGTACTCACACAAATAGAACTGGAACACGGTTTAGTGCCTTGCTCTCTAGTCCTCCAGTGGGACATGACGTCTTAATAAAGCGGAGTCTCGTTCTTGTTTGGTGCGTTTCTCCCGGGTTGTAAAACGCCACAAGTGCTAGCAGATGGAGAAGCTTTTGTCATCGGTTGGACCGTGGGGACGCCAGGGCTGTCTTTCATGTGGAGGAGGGAGGCTTTCTCTGGCTCTGCTCTCACTCGGTCCTTTTGAAAAGACCCGGTTTGTGGAGAGCCAAGTCCTTTTGTCATGGCTCTGAACCTCGTCATTCCTAGTGGTGGCAGACCATTTACAAATGAGCCAATTAAAACATTTACACTAGGGAGGGGAGAGTGGCTAGGAGTCTAAACGGCATGAAGTAAATGTTATAATTGCAAACATTCATCACACATCTAATAATGTTGCAAAATAGAACAGAACATCTTGTACGGTCACAAAATGTCTCCACATATCTGTAACAGCTACAGGGTTAAGAGGTACACTCCCATTTGTTCAGTACTTGCGCAGAGCTGTTTTTTATGTTATCACCGGACTAGATTCATCCTGGCTCAGTGTTTCATTCAGGTACTGTAGAAATATCCCAGATCAGAAGCCCAGACCTAAGGGCTATGGGGTCAATAGAAGACCATTAAGAAGCTGGCCTCAGAGCTCAAGAGCATAGGAGTGCGGGAACAGAAGCCCAGACCCTTCAGGCGGGGTGTTGACCACCGCTGGACCTTTTTTAAACTAGTAGTAGCGTGTACTGATGATCACGGGTTCCCTGGCAGGGCTGGACGCGGAGCTGTACTACGTGCGGGACAACGTGGTCAGCCACTTTGCCCTGTCGTTCATCATGCCCGTGCCCAGCGACACCAACAGCCTGCACTTCACCTGGTACTCCAAGACCAAGGTGGGCATCACATCATGTTACGTTACCTTACATCACATCATGTTACCTTACATCACATCATGTTACCTTACATCACATCATGTTACCTTACCTTACATCACATCATGTTACCTTACATCACATCATGTTACGTTACCTTACATCACATCATGTTACCTTACATCACATCATGTTACCTTACATCACATCATGTTACGTTACCTTACATCACATCATGTTACCTTACATCACATCATGTTACCTTACATTACATCATGTTACCTTACATCACATCATGTTACCTTACATCACATCATGTTACCTTACATCACATCATGTTACCTTACATCACATCATGTTACGTTACCTTACATCACATCATGTTACCTTACATCACATCATGTTACCTTACATCACATCATGTTACCTTACATTACATCATGTTACCTTACATCACATCATGTTACCTTACATCACATCATGTTACCTTACATCACATCATGTTACCTTACATCACATCATGTTACCTTACATCACATCATGTTACCTTACATCACATCATGTTACGTTACCTTACATCACATCATGTTAAGTTACCTTACATCACATCATGTTACCTTACATCACATCATGTTACCTTACATCACATCATGTTACGTTACCTTACATCACATCATGTTACCTTACATCACATCATGTTACCTTACATCACATCATGTTACCTTACATCACATCATGTTACCTTACATCACATCATGTTACCTTACATCACATCATGTTACATCACCATACATTACATCAAGTTACCTTACATCACATCGTGTTACCTTACATCACATCGTGTTACCTTACATCACATCATGTTACCTTACATCACATCATGTTACCTTACATCACATCATGTTACCTTACATCACATCATGTTACATCACCATACATTACATCAAGTTACCTTACATCACATCGTGTTACCTTACATCACATCGTGTTACCTTACATCACATCATGTTACCTTACATCACATCATGTTACCTTACATCACATCATGTTACCTTACATCACATCATGTTACATCACCATACATTATATCAAGTTACCTTACATCACATCGTGTTACCTTACATCACATCGTGTTACCTTACATCACATCATGTTACCTTACATCACATCATGTTACATCACCAGACATCACATCATGTTACATTACATGACATCATGTTAGAACACATTATATGACATCACAACACATGACCTCCTGTTAGAACACAACACATGAGTCACCTGGTAGTCCAAGACTAAGGTGGGCGGTGTCTCGTGTGTATATCACTCACATTACACCCCACTATTTTGTATCACATTACATAGACTCGCAGCACATTACATCACATTACATCACACACCTTAATATAAATACACTGTGTTTATTGTTAATGGAATATGCTGTTTGTTTTAATTCAAAGAGAATAAAGGCTTGCCAACATGCTGTTTAAGCGTATCAATCTAAATGTGTTTTCTGTGGCCGTGTCGGCTAGAAACAGCTGAAGCCACAAACGGCTTCATGAATGCGTTGTGTTCTGGTCCTCCCAGGTGGACTACCGGCTGGGCTTCCAGGTGGAGAACCCTGCCACCATGAACCAGCCCAAGAGCAACATCTCCAACCTGGGGGAGGTGCCCCGGGTCTCCTCTGGTACGTAGACCCCGGGTTTATAACCGTATCATGGTCACCCAGGGGAGCATGTGCGTTAGCAGGTCACCGGACGAGAGCAGGCTCAGTAGAAGCAGGATGCTCTAAAGACTTCCTGGTCCAGCACGATGGTGCTGAAGCTAGTCTGCACGCTGAACATTGGACCGCCATTCTAGACGAGATGTTGACCGTAGCCAGGAGGAGTGAGTGTAGGGTCGGCTTGAAGTCCAGCCCCCCCATCAGGAAGTCCACCTCATGGGGCCTCTGCTGTACCTGGGGGCCCCTGGAAAAGCCCTCTATGGGCCCTTATTACACAGGGGTTCCAGAGCAGGGATCTGGGCGTGGCTGCTGGTGTTAATATGAGGGCCTGGTCCCCCAGCCAGGACAAGGGAGCGTTATGCCATCTGTGGGAGGGGAGGGCTCAGATTAGACTAATGAAGTTCACCTCTGTTGGACCATTGGGTTAATAACGTGTGTGTGTTCTGCGAGTCGCTCTATGCTGCCGTGTGTTTGCATGTCTCTCTTCGTGTGTGTGTTTTGTTTTTATGCATCTCTCTGTCTATCTCTATATTCATGTGTGTGACTCTTTATTCATGTGTGTGACTCTTAAATCATGTGTGTGACTCTTAATTCATGTGTGTGTGTGTGTGTGTGTGTGTGTGTGTGTGTGTGTGTGTGTGTGTGTGTGTGTGTGTGTGTGTGTGTGTGTGTGTGTGTGTGTGTGTGTGTGTGTGTGTGTGTGTGTGTGTGTGTAGTGTTCCGCGTGGACCTGTTCTGCTCTGGGAAGGTGGATGGAGAGGCTGTCCTCACAGTGCAGCTCAACCTCACCAGCCAGGCCTCCAACTTCACCGTGCTCAACTTCAAGAGGAGGAAAATCTGCTACAAGCGTACGTTACCCCCTCCCTCCCTGCGGAGCGATCGCTTCCCCTCCGGCCACCAAAACAAACCAGACAAGGGGGTTTTGTTGAGGATTTGAACCATTGGCTTTGATTATAGACCCCGATATAGGAACTGGTGTTATTTTGTTTCTAGAGTACCGTGGTGTTGTTTTATGAATGAATTCTTCTTGCGTCAGCGTCAAACGTTTGGAACGTCTTTTGAGTACTGCCTTTGCAAACGTAATTGCCTGCATGCTGTCTGTTTTGGTTGTAGTTTGATCAAAACATAAGTGTAAACCGCACTACAGCTAGAGACTCCCCTTTGTCATTCTAACCAAAGAGCGTGTGCCAGTCTCGTACCACACGCGCCTTCTCACCCAGACGAAGATAATCAGCCGTTCAGCGTGTTGTGTTTCCACGCTCGGTTTCAAACCAGGAAATGACACCAACAACGGCGTCTATTTACAAACCCCCCCCCCCCCCCCACCCGAAGATAATTACATACGACCAACAGACTCCCAACGGAGAATTCTTAACCTGCTCTATTCTGAGCACATGAGTCAAATTAGCCCGGCTGAATAAGTGGCGTTTGTGTTTTCGAAACCGTATGGAAGGTGGCAACAGCCGGTCACAAGGTTGTCGTAGGTGACCAGTACTCTGGCTGGTGCGTGTGGTTGGCCGGGACTTGCACACGTAAAGGGTGTGCAATGTAATGGGTTGAGGGGATTTGCATAAAGTCTACGGCTACATTATTCACAGTCACTCCTTGTATCAGTATGTGAACCGCATCTACTTTACAGGTCACTGTAAAGGGAACTGTGTCACACACACACACACACACACACAGCTGGCTTGAATCGATGTTTTTGTTCTGGCTCACAGTGGTTTCCTGCTGTTCATAAGTGTTGTCTTGTGATGTACGAAGAGACACTACAGTACACCACACTGTAGTGTACTGTAGTTTACATCCAAGCCGACTCCTCAGCCAATGAAAAAACAACGCATTGTCCTTTTTAGATTTAGATTTGAATTACTGCGGTCTTAACCCTTTTTAAGGAAGAGCTGTTTTGTCGGTTCATCTTGAACTGATGCGTTAATTTATTAGCCAATGGATTAAATAACGCATTAATCAGAATCAAGCTTTAAAAGCAGCTTCTACAGAAGTAGTTCAGCGGGAACCCAGAATGCATCAGGTTGAACCTTTTTCCTTCCATCGGTTCAGGTCCTACTTGGATATCTGATGGTCTGAACAGAGTCCGTCACTGTACTGCTACCAGTTCTTGCATCTAATCTCTCTCGCTCTCTCTCAGGAATAGACTCTGACCCAAAGAGCCCGGCCCTCTCCAATGCTACCCTTCAAAGACCTGAATGTAAGCTCGCTCTCTCGCTCTCTCTCTTTCTTTCTATCCTTCGCTCTCTCGCTCTCCCCCCCCCCACCCCCCACCCCCACCCCCACCCCCTTCAGTGCTCTTCCTGTCAGGCGTGATGTCGGTGGGCCTCGGACAGATACGGCGATAAGAGGGACAGGATCAGCAGAGTAGAGTCTGCACACCCTACCTTCTAGAGAGGTAGAGTGGTGGGGGGGGGGGGGGGGGGGGGGAGACCGAGGGAGAGAGAGAGAGAGAGAGCGACGCCTACTCCAGTTGAAGCACTCTCTATCAGTAACCCATCTAGACCCGGTCTCTCCTGGCGGGTGGGGGGCAGGGCTTCTCTCCACCAGCCCATTGTGAGGCTCCGTGCCTGGGCAACAGGGCTCCATTAGCGCTCCCTGCTGGACCTCCTCTCTCTTCTGCCTGGGTGGCCCCGCAGAGCCCGGGGCCCCGCAGAGCTCTTAGTGGTCCCGACCACTCCCCAGACACTGAAGACGGAGCTGCCGGTCTTTCAGAGGGGATCCATTAAGATTGAGGGGAGAGTGGTCGGGGAGGGGGGGGGGGGGGGGGGGGGGGGGGGGGTTTATCTCTTTCTCTTTCCCTCATTATCTCTCTCGTTTTCTCGGTCCTCCCCTCTTTCTCTCGCACCTCTCTCCCCTCTAGTTCTCTCCATCCCTCACCTCCCTCTCATTATCTCTCTTCTTTCTATCATCCCCTCTTTCTCTCCTCTCTCCCTTCCAGTTCTCCCAAGCTTTCCCCTCTCCTCTCCATCCCTCCCCGTCACTCCCATCCTTCCATCCCCTTTCCCTTTATTTCCTCCCCTCTTCCATCCCCTTTCCCTTCCCCCCCCTCTTCCATCCCCTTTCCCTTCCCCCCCCTCCCTTCCTTTCCTCCCCTCTCCTTCCCTCTCTCATTCTCTCTAAGAAAGAGATGTGCCCGCCGGTGAATCCTGATCACTTGTTGTAACCCGTTGTCCAGAATAAATCGGACTGGGGCGTTGCACTGCGCTCCACGAATGTGATGGCCTGAACCGTGTTTTCTTCATTTGGTTTAATAGGGGAGAGGCCTCCTCTAACGAATCATTCTTTCTTGAGTTGCTTAAAGATATAGCTGTTTGGAAAAGTTGGTGGCTTGGTATTGAATAATGCAGACAATTGTATTACAAGTGACATAGATTTATAGATAATATATTGGTAATGAATGACCAGGTCCTAGTTGAAAGGTTCTGGGTTTGAAGCCCAGTGTCCACAGTCTACCTGCATGCGTCCTTGAGCAAGATGCCCTGACTCTGCTCAGTTTGAGGCTTCTTTCAACTTGAAAAGCGTCTTGCCACATAAACTAAGTGAAAGACCAGATCTCGGATCCACTCACGCTTTTTCTATAGTCTTCGTCAGTTTTGTTTTCATTTAGTTGTATTTTTTCCACAGCATTTTATTTAAAATAGTATCTCTTAACTCGTCAGCACTGTAAATGAAGACTCCTCAATGTGTTATTTCAAACTGTCGTGGCTGACTTTTTGACCATCGACCTCTGACCTTCTCCCCCCCCTCCCCCCCCAGTGGACGGGATCAGCACCCCCACCACCTCCACCAGGGTGTTCTACATCAGCGTCAGCGTCTGCTGCATCGTGATCTTCCTGGTGGCCATCATCCTGGCCATCCTCCACCTGCACAGCATGAAGAGGGTGGAGATGGAGGACAGGTGGGTGGAGCACAGACCCCACCCCCATCCATCAACCTCCTCTTCTCCAGGAGAGAGAGAGGGGGAGGGAGGGAGGACAGGTGGGTGGAGCACAGACCCCACCCCCATCCATCAACCTCCTCTTCTCCAGGAGAGAGGGGGAGGGAGGGAGGTTGATGGATGGAGAGGGAGAGGGGAGAGAGGGATAAGGAGAGGTGAGAGAGGGAGAAGAAGAGGGGGAGGAGAAGGAGAGAGAGAGAGAGAGGGGTGAGAGGAAGCAGAAGGACGGTAAGAGAAGGGGAGAGGGGGGGAGACAGAGGGAGATGGACGGATGGAGTGAGACAGGGGGATGGATGAATGGAGAGAGAGAGAGATGAACGGATAGGTAGAGAGAGAGAGAGAGAGAGAGAGAGATAGGAGGGCGCTCCTGAGATGGTGTTTATATACAGACCGGGACCGACCACTTAGTCTAAATCTGAGGGATTATAAAGCGACAGCTAGCGTGGATACTCGGGCCTCGCATTTGGCCGACTGGTTTAGGTTGACACTCACGTCGGTCACAGCAGCCAGACTTACTCCAGAAATAGCTAAGAGTCTTGCCAGTGAGGAATGTCTTTAGTGAGGGGAAACATGAGGTTCTGCGGTTGTCCCGTTAGTCATCCCGCTGATGACCGATAGTTCCCCCTCAAGATGGCGGCCATCAGTCCGGTCAGTCCAGCTGTGAGGTGACGTTCTGCTCTCACGGGTTTTCTTCGCGTGGTGTAACTTCATCGTTTTGCGTCCTATCAAATGTTCCAAGACGCCGAGACGCCAGGTCAGACATCGGCACATAAACTCCACCAAGTGAGAAAGCATTGAGCAATAAGTTCAATGTAATGTCATAGAAAATGGGATCCAGTGAAACTTGTGATCCAGTGAAATTGCTCCGAGTGTAGTGTTAGATGTTTCCCGTGAACTGGCTTTTAATGAGGACGCTGGGATGCGAGGCCTGTAGACGTGGGAGGGACCGAGGGGGTAAGTGCAGAGTTGGCTCCGTTCCCATCGTAGGTGGATGTCCTTTCTTAAAGGGACAGGTCGCCCCTACAAGGACAATAATAAAAAAACACTGTCTGGATCCACCGCCAGTCAAACCGCCAGCTTCTCTCTTCACCACAAAACGTGCATGAAAGCAAAACGCAAGCTTTATGCGCTCCACGAACTTCAATCATTTGTAGACGAGGAACTTTATCCCTGAATTGGAAAACGGGATAACATCACAGGGAGGAAAGTGAGATGAGTTGAGGGGGTATTGATCCCCAGGGGTAAAGTGGCGACAGAGAACAGGGCCCAAACATTTAGTAGTACCCAGAGGTATTGTCCATTAGTAAGTTGGGGGGGTCACACAAAGCAATTGAAGACCGCAGGCCGGTTAGACTTATTGGATTTAAACTCAAGTGAATAAAGTCACCAACAAAGATATGTTGTGGCTGCTTGTGACGCAGCTCTGTAATTGGCTGCGCACGGCTAGACCCTGCTCTGTTGTGGTGCGTGGTACCGCCTGACCCCCTGACGACCTTTAAGGGCACCTAGATTCGTGGGGCGACCGGCCGGGGTCAAAGTGTGAGGGCGCGCTACGAGTCTGTTGTCAAGCTACGTTTTTGGCCCTGCCCATAATGTTCTTCTCCTGCCATAGTAAGCACACACGAGTGTACGCTACTGTGCTATGCTGTAGTGCACTGTAGCTTACATCCAAGCTAAGTGTCTTTTTATTGATTCCGCGACGGATAATGGTGCTTGTAAGCGGGCCAAAAAAGCTTGGTTGGTAAGTGTTGACCCATGAGGTGGGGTTACGCCCGTCTCATCCCACTCAGCCATGGAGTGTGTCGGAACACCGAATGTGTTGGGAAAGTGAAGAGACCGGAGGTACCTCACGGCCGGCCGTCTTCCTCTGCTTGTAATAACTCTCTCTCTCTCTCTCTCTCTCTCTCTCTCTCTCTCTCTCTCTCTCTCTCTCTCTCTCTCTCTCTCTCTCTCTCTCTCTCTCTCTCTCTCTCTCTCTCTCTCTCTCTCTCTCTCTCTCTCTCTCTCTCTCTCTCTCTCTCTCTCTCTCTCTCTCTCTCTCTCTCTCTCTCTCTCTCTCTCTCTCTCTCTCTCTCTCTCTCTCTCTCACACACCAGTGTGAGTGACAGCGGGAGTTCCCAGGGTCTCTCCCAGCCCTCTACCCAGACTACCCAGTACCTGAGGGCGGACACCCCCAACAACGCAGCCTCCGTCACCAGTAAGACCTCCACCTCCTCCGCCCTATTCCTCCCAGCCTTTTCATCTGACCTCCCACCCCTGACCTCTGACCTTTAGGTCACTCCTCCACACATTAACATGCTGCGTATGTTGCGGTGAGTTGAGTCACATGGGTTCGTGTTGGAATGGAGCGCAACCGGGTATTAATTAAATGTGACTAATATTTTTATATTTATAATATTTAGTACTCAATACTGGACTAATAGTTAAGTAAAATATAACTCCACAGGCGGCTAGAGAGCAAGACCAAGAAATAATTCTACGTAACGAACTAAAGACACTCTAAAACCTTTTTTCTCTGAAAGCGATTCGTATGGAAAGACTCGCGTTGATCCCGTCCTGCCCGGTGCCCCCTGAGCAAGGCAGGTGCAGGGCGTTCTAACCTCTGAGCCGATGAGCTTGAGTGGAGTCACCAGGTTGTGATGCCATGTCAGGACGTCGTTGTTCCTGCCCGGGAGGCTGTCACTCACAACCAATCCCATTGTACTCGCCTGCTATTCAAATGATTACATATACATCTATACATACTTCTGTGACTGACATACGTCTACTGGCCCAATCACGTGCCGCATTTTGTATTGTCCCGCCCCAGAACTTCCTGTTTGACTAGGAAATGCATCGTAGTCGCAACAGATTGACGATATACTTTGAATAGTGTTTCATGATGTCTTAAAGGGCCACTATTTTACCTCCCAGGTGGGATGTTGATCAACCATAACAAGGCGTTTGAAAATTCCTATAGTGACATCCAAAGTGGGAGTATCCATCCACAGTTGGTACAGTCCATTGGTATTGGCTGTATTTGACCAGAAACGTGAAGCCATTGTCCTGGATGGCCACGCACTGAATGTTTTAATCTTTTGTGTTCTTGGGCTGGCTCCATTGAATGGAGATCTAATCCTTTGCTTCATTATTGTCAAGCACTGATTTTCACTTGCTCTGTTCATTTTTTGTATTTACAAAATGGTTAGCCTAACGACACCTGTATAGCATTAAGGTTCTTTGTCTTTTTGTTGTAACATTGTCCCCATCTAGTGGTGAACACGTAGTGCTGTCATTAATATCCATAATGTCTCACCTCCAAGTATCTGTCTGTGTCTCTGTTGGGTCCATGTGGTCATATCCAGCACTGTGTGTCTACCCCTGGTACCAAACCCTTTATATGGGTCAGTCTACCCTTTATGCGATGGGTTTACCCATCTGAGCATGGCTACTTTAATGGATGTCAGCTGACCAGCGGATCTCTAACCAATCTGCAATCAGGCTTCCATTAGATGAGGTCATATTGTAATGATAGTGAGCATTCCATTGAGCATATCTCTCTCTCTCTGTCTCACTGTTTCTGTCTCTCTCTATCCTCCACCCGTGTCTCTCTCTCCTCCACCCATCTCTCTATCCCTCTCTCCTCCACCCCTCTCTCTCTATCCCTCTCTCCTCCACCCCTCTCTCTATCCCTCTCTCCTTCACCCCTCTCTCTCTATCCCTCTCTCTATCTCTCTCAACCACCCCTCTCTATCCCTCTCTCCTCCACCCCTCTCTATCCCTCTCTCTATCCCTCTCCTCCACCCCTCTCTCTTTATCCCTCTTTCCTCCACCCATCTCTCTATCCCTCTCTCCTCCACCCCTCTCTCTATCCCTCTCTATCCCTCTCTCCTCCACCCCTCTCTCTATCCCTCTCTCTATCCCTCTCTCATCCACCCCTCTCTCTATCCCTCTCTCCTTCACCCCTCTCTATCCCTCTCTCTCTATCCCTCTCTCCTCTACCCCTCTCTCCTCCACACCTCTCTCTATCCCTCTCTCTATCTCTCTCCTCCACCCCTCTCTATCCCTCTCTCCTCCACCCCTCTCAATCCCTCTCTCTATCCCTCTCTCTATCCCTCTCTCTCTATCCTTCTCCTCCACCCCTCTCTCTTTATCCCTCTTTCCTCCACCCATCTCTCTATCCCTCTCTCCTCCACCCCTCTCTCTATCCCTCTCTCCTCCACCCCTCTCTCTATCCCTCTCTCCTTCACCCCTCTCTCTATCCCTCTCTCCTTCACCCCTCTCTCTATCCCTCTCTCTATCCCTGTCCTCCACCCCTCTCTCTTTATCCCTCTCTCCTCCACCCATCTCTCTATCCCTCTCTCCTCCACCCATCTCTCTATCCCTCTCACTATCCCTCTCTCCTCCACCCCTCTCTCTATCCCTCTCTCCTTCACCCCTCTCTCTCTATCCCTCTCTCCTCCACCCCTCTCTCTATCCCTCTCTCCTCCACCCCTCTCTCTATCCCTCTCTCCTTCACCCCTGTCTCTCTATCCCTCTCTTTCTATCCCTCTCCTCCACCCCTCTCTTTATCCCTCTCTCCTCCACCTCCTCTCTCTCCTCCATCCCTCTATCTCCTCCACCTCCTCTCTCCATCAGACAACCACCCCGGTTCTGCACCCATTCTCCAGCTTGCCGCCGCATCCTCCTCCTACCCCAACCCTGGTGCCCCCGCCCACGAAACCAAAAGTAAGTTTCCACGTGTGGTTTCTAACGGAGGGGAAAGCACCGTCCGCAGCCTAGCGTGGTCTAGCTAGCCTAGCATAGCGCGGTCTGGCTAGCTTAGCCTAGCGCGGTCTGGCTAGCCTAGCCTAGCGGGGTCTGGCTAGCCTAGCCTAGCACGGTCTGGCTAGCCTAGCATAGCACGGTCTGACTAGCCTAGCGTTCCATACACCTAGCGGTAGCAGGGAGCAGAGCTCTGTGTTATTCCAGTAATCATAGGATAACTCCACACACTAGCCTTATAAAAGCACAATGTCTGGTCGAATGGGATTATTCTCTGCAAGAATGTCTATTTCATTTCACTATTTCCAAATAGTACTGGAGATGCATACGAAGCTAGTTTTTCTGATGTATTTCTTGGCAGGCTTCTGTGTTGTTCAGCATTTCAACACTGTTAGTACTACTAGTCAATGTAACACAACATTTTCCTATCGCCCAGTGAAATTATTTGTTTTTCTTTCCTTATTAGTCTTGTGAGGCATAACTCTTTCTTCTAGTATTTACAGTAGTAGCCCAACAAGCTCCGCCTAGCATTGATTTTAGTAGCCTAGCTAGCATATCCCTAGACTTTACTGCAGCAGCACAGCTATTATATCCCTAGACTTTACTGCAGCAGCACAGCTAGCATATCCCTAGGCTTTACTGCAGCAGCACAGATAGCATATCCCTAGGCTTTACTGCAGCAGCACTGCTAGCATATCCCTAGGCTTTACTGCCGCAGCACAGCTAGCATATCCCTAAGCTTTACTGCAGCAGCACTGCTAGCATATCCCTAGGCTTTACTGCAGCAGCACTGCTAGCATATCCCTAGACTTTACTGCAGCAGCACAGCCAGCATATCCCTAGGCTTTACTGCAGCAGCACTGCTAGCATATCCCTAAGCTTTACTGCAGCAGCACTGCTAGCATATCCCTAGGCTTTACTGCAGCAGCACAGCTAGCATATCCCTAGCGTCGATCAGTGTGGTTCCATTAATTTCCTTTTGTGTTTCATGTCTTCTAACCATTACTGTCACATCATTCAAGTCATCACTGCATTTCTTACTTCTTAATGACTTATTCTTGCGTAAGTGTATTTTAGAAATGTGTGGTGAAGTTGTGCTTGTTGCCGTTTTGAAACTACGTCTAAACTTGTATTGGCCACTAGATGGCAGCAGTGAGCTGTGTTCTGTAACGGGACGTGTTTAGTTCTGTGTTGGTGGACTGGGGGGGGGGGGTTCTTAAACTTTCTCATCTCCTGAAAGACAAATTCAGTGTATCCCTGGGACCAAACCGCACACTCGGATAACTCAGAGTACCCCCCAAAATCGATGATCCTTTCGTTAACAGGGGTTCTGGGAGGGTGCCCAGAAGCGGGTCCAACTGGATCGCGACCCGATATGGGGTCCTGACCCGTAGTTCGAGAAACCCCGCCGTCGTCACTGTTCTGCTTGAAATACCCGAGCAGTCAGGACCAGGAGGTGACCAGGAAACCAATGGCGTGTGTCTCCACGCCAGAATGATACAGCGCAGACGGTTGTGGTAGTAAAACAGAGCTCTGTCTGCTCTGTGGTCAGTAAACAGGATTAACCCTGTACAGGGTTCACAATTAATCATGACTGGAACCGAAAATGACCACGCCTGTGTAGATCTTAATGATTAATTACTCTGTGAAGCCAGTCCACTGCTCGCTGGCTTGTTCAGATCTGATACGATATGTCTCTGGATGGACGGACAAAGGGAGGGTTAGTTCATAGATGTTACATAATTGGGGGAAAAACAATATATAATCATGTCCACTTTGGGCAAACCAACCCATCGATAATAGCGGAATAAATCCAAAGCACTTTCTACCAAAAAAATGATGTCACAATTAATTTCTCCTTTCAGAGCGGTCTAATTCTCGTAAAAACAAACTAAACTGAAAAAAAAAAAAGATGTTGAAAAAAAGATCAATGAAATTGGTCTGAAATGAATACCGGCCGTCAGTGCAGCGTTGCTGAATGTGCCATGAGCCTTCGAGTCTTCTTGTTTGTCCTCCACGCCTCCCCCTATATTCAAGCTTTATATTCCACCAGGGGTGAACCTCCTGTATCTTCCACCGCTAACCGTCAGACCAACCGCCCTGCCGAGCGAGGGCTATCGCTCGGCAGGGCGGCTTGTGTACAGAGGCCGTGTGTGTGTTTACAGGCAAGAGGCTCGCTTTGTGTGTGTGTGTGTGTGTGTGTGTGTGTGTGTGTGTGTGTGTGTGTGTGTGTGTGTGTGTGTGTGTGTGTGTGTGTGTGTGTGTGTGTGTGTGTGTGTGTGTGTGTGTGTGTGTGTGTGTGTGTGTGTGGGTTCGTGTGTGTTCCCGGCAGCGGTTGGAAACGCCACACCATGTGACGAAGGATACAGCCGTGGACGGCGTTTCTGAAGCGTTTGTTCACACACACACGCACACACACTCACACTCTCACACTCACACGCACACCGCAGGGGGCATCCCCACCGCCGGTGCGTCACGGCTGCCCAGCGCCAGGCTGGTGTGAACCGCTGTCTTTAGCTACGTTGTGGGTCTCTACGTCACCGTTGTTGCCATCGGTTACATGCACCTCTCCTCCAGGAAATGTGAAGCTCCCCGACGGCCCCTCCTGCCGTGTGGTCCCTGAGCGTCTGGTTGAGGAGGGTCACGTCAATGTTCCTTTGGCCCCGTTATACGCCCGGTGTCATCGGTGACACCGATTAGTGGCGGACTTCACCGTGTGTGTGTGTGTGTGTGTGGTAACTTCAGGTGTGTGTGTGTGTGGTAACTTCAGGTGTGTGTGGTAACTCCAGATGTGTGTGTGTGTGTGTGGTAACTTCAGGTGTGTGCGTGTGGTAACTTCAGGTGTGTGTGGTAACTTCAGGTGTGTGGTAACTCCAGGTGTGTGTGTGGGGTAATTCCAGATGTGGGTGTGTGGTAACTTCAGGTGTGTGTGTGTGTGTGTGGTAACTCCAGATGTGTGTGTGTGTGTGGTAACTTCAGGTGTGTGCGTGTGGTAACTCCAGGTGTGTGGTAACTCCAGGTGTGTGTGTGGGGTAATTCCAGATGTGGGTGTGTGGTAACGTCAGGTGTGTGTGTGTGTGTGTGTGTGGTAACTCCAGATGTGTGTGTGTGTGTGTGGTAACTTCAGGTGTGTGCGTGTGGTAACTCCAGGTGTGTGTGGTAACTTCAGGTGTGTGGTAACTCCAGGTGTGTGTGTGTGTGGGGTAATTCCAGATGTGTGGGTGTGTGGTAACTTCAGGTGTGTGTGGTAACTCCAGATGTGTGTGTGTGTGTGGTAACTTCAGGTGTGTGCTTGTGGTAACTTCAGGTGTGTGGTAACTCCAGGTGTGTGTGGGGTAATTCCAGATGTGGGTGTGTGGTAACTTCAGGTGTGTGTGTGTGTGTGTGTGGTAACTCCAGATGTGTGTGTGTGGTAACTTCAGGTGTGTGCGTGTGGTAACTCCAGGTGTGTGTGGTAACTTCAGGTGTGTGGTAACTCCAGGTGTGTGTGTGTGGGGTAATTCCAGATGTGGGTGTGTGGTAACTTCAGGTGTGTGTGTGTGTGTGTGGTAACTCCAGATGTGTGTGTGTGTGTGTGTGCGGTAACTTCAGGTGTGGTAACTCCAGGTGTGTGGGGTAATTCCAGATGTGTGGGTGTGTGGTAACTTCAGGTGTGTGTGTGTGGTAACTCCAGATGTGTGTGTGTGGTAACTTCAGGTGTGTGCGTGTGGTAACTCCAGGTGTGTGTGGTAACTTCAGGTTTGTGGTAACTCCAGGTGTGTGTGTGTGGGGTAATTCCAGATGTGTGGTAACTTCAGGTGTGTGTGTGTGGTAACTCCAGATGTGTGTGTGTGTGTGTGTGTGGGGTAACTCCAGATGTGTGTGTGTGTGTGTGGTAACTCCAGATGTGTGTGTGTGTGTGCAGGCTACCCGTCGCTGCGCATCGAGAAGAACGACCTCCGCAGCGTGACCTTGATGGAGGCCAAGGCCAAGGTGAAGGACATCGCCATCTCCAGGGAGAGGGTCACGCTGCGGGACGTCCTGCACGAAGGTAACACACACACACACACACACACACACACACACACACACACACACACACACACACACACACACACACACACACACACACACACACACACACACACACACACACACACACACACACACACACACACACACTGCGTTTCACAACACCACAGATGACACAGGACAACCACAGAACAGCCTTGTGTGTAGCCATTGAGCAGCTGCCAAACATAATATCAGATATCTGAACAGTAGGCTGTTTTCCACTGTGTTGTTCCTGTCAGCCTTTAGGAAAGCAGGATGTTTTTACACATTAATTAGGTTCTGAGTTTGATGGGGTAAACCGTGATTAAATGTTATTTATTAAATGTACTTTTTTTTTTTTTTTACAATAGGAGGGACCATCATGAACATAAACCAAATAATTTAACAATAGTCGTAACTCAATAAAATGATAGTCCAGTGTTATTCTTTGGGGGAATATCATTTTGGAGGGGGTGGTGAACCACATAAAGCTCACAAAGGAAATCTGATTCATTTTCCATCATAAAAACTGTAGTGTGTGCACTATTTCAGTAGCCGTTGGCCACATCAAGCCGTAAACTCTGCCCTGCAGTCCAGACTATGAGTAGGTTTGGTATATTTATGTGTCATCAAATCAGGAGATTTCCGCCTGAGCAAAGACTGCCAGTGCAGCTTTTTACTGACGGCGTACAATACGAGAATACTGTGTTAACCCTAACCCTCGATTAGGGATATGACCAAACATCTGTAAATATAAAAGGTGTTTCTAGGAACACACGCAAACACCTGCGTTTTGTAACTCCAAGCAGCGCAGTCCGTCAACAGCGTTTGATGGCTGTTGAAATTCCTGCCGTGTGCTTCAATTTGCGTCAGCGAGCCTCCTGACTGAATTTCCCGCATTTCCCACACCTCGCCGTGTCATTATTAAACGCTTGTTGTGCTCCGGTGACGTGGTTGTTGGAGGCTGGGTGGTTTTAGTTTTGGGGAGGTGGATGTTCTTGTGTGGCGGGTCCAGGGCGGGTCGCGGCACGTCCTCCCAGCGCCGGTGAGGACGGGAGACAGACGGGCCCCGTCATTCCTCCGCTCGTGTCTGAACACGGGGCCGTGTTTCGCCCTGAGGGCCCCTGCCGTGTTCGGCCGCCTTTTTCTTTTCTTTTTTTCTTTTGAAAGTTTACGTTGATAGTTTATTTTGGCTTAATGGCGTTTCACTTCCAGGGGATTGTTAATTCCCCCTGCGGGTCGCCGAAGCAACCTTTTGACGGCAGTTTAGACAAAAGAGAGTTCAGTTCTGCTCTCTCTGTCTCTGTCTCTCCGGGAGCCAAGGACGCTGTTGAGATGTGTCTCCACACACCTTCCTTCTGTAATGTGGAAATCTGCCTTTGTGCACGTTTGTTCTTTGAGAAAATGTAAACTGTTGACGGTTGATATATAAAAAAATAAATGAGTACAGTGAAGATGAATAAAAGCCGGAACTAATCGATTTTTGTGTATGTGAGGGGCTGGTGACTTGCTATGTTAGGGGTATTGACTAGTTAATATACCCGGTCAACACGTTGACTAGGCATTTTAGGGTTATGACTAGCGGTGTGGACTAGTTAGTATACCCAGTCAACGCGTTGGCGAGGTATGCTAGGGGTTATGACCAGGTATATGAGGGATGTGGACTATTAATGTTATGGGGTTTTGACCGGGTATACTAGGGGGTGTTGACTAGTATTGTGAAGGGGTTTTGACCGGGTATGCTAGGGGGTGTTGACTAGTATTGTGAAGGGGTTTTGACCAGGTATGATGGGGGATAGGACTAGGTCCATAAGGGGTGTTGACTGGTTATGTTATGGGGTGTTGACTGGGTATGCTGGGGCGATGCAGTGTTAGGGGAATTGAGCAGGTAAGTTAGGGGGGATGACAAGGTAATGACATCATCAGTGACCAGCTACTAAGCCTTTTGAACCCGAGAAAGGTTGGGGAAGTTCTTCTGTGTTCCAGGTAATCACTCGTGGTCTGGCGCTCATCGGTGACAGGTCTGGCCCGCGATGGATAGGGCTTTGGGAACCATAAACCTCACCCGGGCATATTTGCATAAGACCCAGACATGGCTCCGGGTGAACATCACTGACATTTCAGTGTGGCTGCTCGTCCTCCTCCTAAATAACCTCTTGGTCTTGCTCCTCCTCAGGAACGTTTGGCCGCATCTTCCACGGCTTACTCCTGGACGAGAAGGACCCCACCAAAGAGAAGCAGGTCTTTGTGAAGACGGTGAAAGGTATGCTCTCTCCCTCTGTCCCTCTCTCTGTCTCGACACACTCTGACAAGAGCTCTGCGCTCGCCAGAGAATTTCACTTAACTGGCCCTGGAGCCAGCGCATGTTTACATCTCATTCAAGGATGTGGATGGATGATTTGTGGTTTGTTTTGTCAAGTTCAACCCACTGTCTGCTAGGCGATGGATAGATTACAGTATATTGATACTGTTTTGTACCACGTTAAAGGTTTTTCTTATCTTGATTTATTAGAGATCACTCTTGGTTGACAAAGCGGTGTTGGCATGCGCCCTGCCGACACCGCCCTGTTGGCTGGAAGGGAAACCCGACGCTACCTTTGCACTGTAATGGGTGCAGTGGTAATCGAACACAGGCGTGCCAAAGAAACGCCGTCAACTCTGATCAAAGTCGATCTGTAAGGCAGACGACTACAACCTACATGGGTGCTACTGATGACCCCCACCCCTCCACCACCAACCCCTCCCTCTGACACCGCAGATGTTTCTAAAGCCCTGAATGCCCTCAGACTCCGTGGGGCCCCCGTCCCAACGGGGCGGGGGTCAGAGAGACTCTTACCAAATGGGTCACACTCCGACTTGTGCGGACTTTGTAAATCATGAGCGTTTAAAATTCAGAGCGCACAGGGCTTGACAACGTGATTCAGGACGTGTGAGCCAGATTCACACGTCCTGCTTCCTGCTGTCGGCCGGCCGCCAAGCAAAGAAGGCTCGAGGGTTCCCGTCAGGGGCTGGACTTTTCACCGACATTGTTCTTACCTTTCATCGGGTTGCCTTGACGGTTGACCTTTGCCCTCCCCGGCGCCCAGTGTTTACGCAGGGCGCGGTGGATGGCGGCCTCATGCCAGGCATTAGACCACCGACTTCCTGTTAGAGAAACAATAGTTGCTCCCGTGGCTTGCTAGGTTGCTAGCTGCACCGGGCTGCCTCCACAGATTAACACCTCAGACCTCCTGGGAGACCGGTACCAGGCCAGGTCACCCAGGCTCTACCCCTACAGAGTGTGTGTGTGTGTGTGTGTGTGTGTGTGTGTGTGTGTGTGTGTGTGTGTGTGTGTGTGTGTGTGTGTGTGTGTGTGTGTGTGTGTGTGTGTGTGTGTGTGTGTGTGTGTGTGTGTGTGTGTGTGTGTGTGTGTGGTCACAGGGTGAATAGCTTCATGACATTTTGAGAAGGTAATTAATGGCTTACTGCCATAGAAGGTTGTGTGACGGCTTTGACACCAACTGAACCATCACACATTTTCTTCCTTACCCTGTGTGTTGACGTGCACTTAGTGTGTAGCCTGGCGGTTATGCGGGTTTGTGTAGCGTGTGTGTAACCTGAGTGTTGTGGCGGTGTGTGTGTAACCTGGATGTTGGGGTTGGTGTGTGCGTTGTGGCCTGGCCATTGTGTGTGTGTGTATGAGTGTTTAACCATGTGCTCCTTTTGTTAGCTGACGTGTGTGTGTAACCTGTTTGTACTGTTTCTACCTGGGGTGTAGATAACGCGTCAGAGGTCCAGGTCACCATGATGCTGACGGAGAGCTGCAAGCTGCGGGGGCTCCACCACCGGTGAGTAAAGACGGCCCCAGGTCCCTCACCTGCCCAGGCACCTGCCCAGGTGTTTAGCCTCTGGGCTCTGAGTTTTTTGTACATCAGGTGCAGAGTTTAACACGGGGTCATTCTGGACGCTGAAGGCAAGAAAGCTGGCATTTTGTTCGGCCCCTCGCCACAATGTATCTCATGGTGGGTTAGTGGATGTAAATAGAAGTGCAGAATAAGCCACAACGGGTGAAACATTGCTTTAAATAGCTCCCATACAACAGTGGTTGAGATTGCGCAACAGGCATGCTTAGCTTAGCGTTCCAGACAAGAGTTGGGCGTACCTCCTTGGATACCGCTACCTCCTCTGAAGCAGTAGCCTACAGCTACTCCCCCTGTCCCAAGTCAAGAACAAGAGTTGGGCGTACCTCCTTGGAGACCGCTACCTCCTCTGAAGCAGTAGCCTACAGCTACTCCCCCTGTCCCAAGTCAAGAACAAGAGTTGGCCGTACCTCCTTGGAGACCGCTACCTCCTCTGAAGCAGTAGCCTACAGCTACTCCCCCTGTCCCAAGTCAAAACCCGGGTTATCGCCACTTCCATGGAATGCTCTGACTAGCATGTGTGCTCATGCTAGGAGACCCAATGCAGCAGCAGAGGTTGATGGGTGGAATATACGATACCACTTCTGGGAAATAGAGGACAGAACTCCTGGAATAATCTGTCGAGGTGGAAATTGGTTTTCCACGTATTTGGACCAGGTAGTCGGTGAGATCATGTCGGTAAGAGGTCACGACCCCGGGGTGTGTTTTGTAACGGCGCTGCCAACATGCGAGCCACCGCGTCCCCGCTCAAGCCTCTGGAGCCGGAGAGGAGACGAGGGGCGGAGTCTCAGTCCCTTCCTCTTCCCCCGGTCTGGCATTGGTCAGTGTCACCTACACCCTTCCCTCCGCCACCGCCGCCCCAGCACCACCCTCCCCGGCTAACGCCTCCCTGGAATCCATTCTCACACCGTCCGTGGAAACGCTGCACAAAACAAACCTCTGCTTCCCTCTGCTACCCTCTGCTACCCTCTGCTTCCCTCTGCTTCCCTCTGCTTCCCTCTGCTTCCCTCTGCTTCCCTCTGCTTCCTGTTTCCTGGGGAAGCTTTGGCCATCGCTGTATCTTTCGTGGGGGGCATGTTTTGCACATTAAAAGGCGCCCAGTGAATCAGGGATTCTCAGCTGGAGCGTATCTTGAGTGGGTCTCAAGATAGAGAGCAAATGCCAAACCTCAGTCTTCAGAAAGGAGCACAGGAATGAACGTTTCAGTGTTCATTCGTGCTTCAATGGCTTAGTATTTCATCGAGGTTAGAGCTTTTTGTTCCCGCCATGTTTTTAACTGCGCACGACGGCATCGGTGATTACTACAATATTGGAACATATTCTTTTTATTTTTGGGTCGTGACTTAAAGACGAATGACATGTGGCTCCTGAAGCTAGACTGGTTGAGAGCCAAACCACTAAAGCCACTAAAGGTGGCTCTCTTAGAGCCACTGCACTAAAGGTCCAATATTCTAAGCACGAAGAAACTTATTGTACAACGTCCACAACATTTTAACACAATAAATGAGAGAGAGAGAGAGAGAGAGAGAGAGAGAGAGAGAGAGAGAGAGAGAGAGAGAGAGAGAGAGAGAGAGAGAGAGAGAGAGAGAGAGAGAGAGAGAGAGAGAGAGAGAGAGAGAGAGAGAGAGAGAGAGAGAGAGAGAGAGAGAGAGAGAGAGAGAGAGAGAGAGAGAGAGAGAGAGAGAGAGAGAGAGAGAGAGAGAGAGAGAGAGAGAGAGAGAGCCTATACAATGCCTCCAGTTATATTTGTTTTGTATTTTCCTTTAGGAATCTGTTGCCCATAAGCCAGGTGTGTACGGAGGACGGGGAGACGCCCATGGTGCTGCTGCCCTTCATGGCCTGGGGAAACCTCAAGCTCTTCCTGCGCCAGTGCAAGCTAGCTGAGGCTAACAACCCCCAGGTGAGCTACCGCTAGTTAGCTTCTTAGCATATAGCACTGTTCTGCACTGCCCATGGTGCTGCTGCCCTTCATGGCCTGGGGAAACCTCAAGCTCTTCCTGCGCCAGTGCAAGCTAGCTGAGGCTAACAACCCCCAGGTGAGCTACCGCTAGTTAGCTTCTTAGCATATAGCACTGTTCTGCACTGCCCATGGTGCTGCTGCCCTTCATGGCCTGGGGAAACCTCAAGCTCTTCCTGCGCCAGTGCAAGCTAGCTGAGGCTAACAACCCCCAGGTGAGCTACCGCTAGTTAGCTTCTTAGCATATAGCTTCTGCACCGTTTACCTGGAAGCAACCTCAAGCTTTTCTTGCGCTGTTGAATATAGCACCAGTGTAAGATATAGTCGAGGCTAACGACTCCCAGGTGAGCTAGCGCCATCTTAGTATTTAGCTTCTTCACTACTTACCTTCTCTGTCAAATGAGTTTTTGTTTTAGTTTATGAGGATAAAGCTAATTAGGATTGAGCTTATTTACCTTCTTTTCAAAATGTTAAAATAGCAGCTAATAAGCAGTATGAGCTACTTTCAGTGTGTTGGTGGCTCGTGTGGTAATATTTAGCACGATGCTAACGTAGCTAACCTACGGAGAACACACAAACACCTTGATTCTGTCCACCAGCTCCAATCTCCACCGTCAATAGTCCACCAAGGAGAACCTGACGGTACCTAGCGCCATGACCCGACGGCGGGCCCTCAGCTCGAGACCCGGCAACGCATTAGCTAGCTCATTGTTGTGCAATCACACTCTCCCTGTTCAGACTCCTGCAGAAATCGTTGCAGGCGTGTAACAATCAGCACCAATTGACCAATAAAAGCCTGGTTAGCCGTGTTATCATAAGCAGTATTAAAGCAGCGCTGCAGGCTCTGGGCAGAGGGGAGATGTTTTGATGTGCGGTGGAACACAATGGCTCCGCTATGTTCGCTAACCCCAGGGTGTCTTGCATGCGCTCACGCGTACAATAGGGCCTACTGATGGAAGGAATACTCTGAAAACGTGATTGAAAGAAGCCGTTTGCCGTCACAAGACTAAGCTTGTCTCCGTTAGCAACAATCAGAGCTCTGTTTGAGTCGGAGGTGAAACTCACTCCTCTCCTTCTCCTGGCACCTGGAGTCTGATAAACAATCATCCACTCACTCATTCATTCGCTCACCCTCATTGTGGCCTTGGACTCCGAAGACACTCGTTCATGTATTCACTCGCTCACTAACCTCTCTACATGTCAGTCTCCTGGAGACTGACAAACTATCACCCACTCACTCAATCAGTCATGCACTCCTCTCGTTGTTTTTTTGGCACATGAAGACGCTGACAGACACTCATTCATACCTTCAAGCTGTTGACACTGCAAAGTGTCAGTGAACAGGGTGTGAGAGTTTTGGCGCGTGTGTGTGTGTGTTTGGCGTACGTACATGTGTATTGTGTGTGTTTGGCGTACCTGCATGTGTATTGCGTGTGTTTGGTGTACGTGCATGTGTATTGTGTGTATGTGCATGTGTATTGTGTGTGTTGGCTTGGGTGTGCACGTGTGTTGGCAAGGGGGGGGGGTGTTTTCTGGACGACATAAAGCCTAGCATTACCGTTTGGCAGATGTTCTGAAACAGAACATCTGGTGCTGAGGGTTTCAATCTCTGTCTGATATCTGGAGGTTGTGGCTGAACGCCTGACTTCACGGCCGTTTCTCCCCATGAAATACTTTCACCTGGATGATCTTAAGCACCTCCTCACCACCTCGCTTCAAGAACCTCCTCCTCTCTCCACGATCGCTGCATGAACCTCCTCTCCACGATCGCTGCATGAACCTCCTCTCCATGATCGCTGCATGAACCTCCTCTCCTCTCCATGATCGCTGCATGAACCTCCTCCTCTCCTCTCCACGATCGCTGCATGAACCTCCTCCTCTCCTCTCCACGATCGCTGCATGAACCTCCTCACCTCCTCTCCACGATCGCTGCATGAACCTCCTCACCTCCTCTCCACGATCGCTGCATGAACCTCCTCCTCTCCACGATCGCTGCATGAACCTCCTCTATACGATCGCTGCATGAACCTCCTCTCCATGATCGCTGCATGAACCTCCTCCTCTCCACGATCGCTGCATGAACCTCCTCCTCTCCTCTCCACGATCGCTGCATGAACCTCCTCCTCTCCTCTCCACGATCGCTGCATGAACCTCCTCACCTCCTCTCCACGATCGCTGCATGAACCTCCTCCTCTCCTCTCCACGATCGCTGCATGAACCTCCTCCTCTCCTCTCCACGATCGCTGCATGAACCTCCTCCTCTCCTCTCCCCGATCGCTGCATGAACCTCCTCACCTCCTCTCCACGATCGCTGCATGAACCTCCTCCTCTCCACGATCGCTGCATGAACCTCCTCACCTCCTCTCCTCTCCATGATCGCTGCATGAACCTCCTCACCTCCTCTCCTCTCCATGATCGCTGCATGAACCTCCTCCTCTCCACGATCGCTGCATGAACCTCCTCACCTCCTCTCCTCTCCATGATCGCTGCATGAACCTCCTCCTCTCCACGATCGCTGCAGCTCATGCCTCGCTCCAGACCGGCGGAGAGCGTCCCTGCCTTTGTGTGCCAGGATCTGTTGACTTTTTCACTTGAGTGATTTTGGGGATTAAGATGACGAACATTGGCTGGCGTTCGTGGTGTCAGGTAAGAGGCGGGCACACAAAACACCTCATAAATCACCGCGTGTAAGACTTCTCGCCTGGCCACGGTGTTGCATAAGAGGAACAGGACGGTGTACACAAGCAGAGCGCCACACCTACCACACAAAGGTATTAGGTGTGTGTGTGTGTGTGTGTGTGTGTGTGTGTGGTAAAATAAGATGTACAGGAATTTGGTCAAAGGAATATAAGGTGAGATTAACAAGGTCCAAACAAAACTTATATCCTTTGTGTGTGGTTAGGCGAATGTCTAGCTGCGTGTGTGTGTGTGTACGAGCGAAGAGTGTGTTTTTGAGAGTGTGTGTGTGTCGCCGGGGGCCGCCAGCAGGATGTGTGTAAGCTAAGTCAAGCTTCTGTAATGAGTGCAGAGAAGGTTTCGCTGAGGCGTCAAGGTGCAACGCTCCGCTACCGAGTAGGAATAGCAAGTTCAGAACAGGCCTTCCTCCTCCTCCTCCTCCTCCTCTTGTTGTGCCTGGACCTCGTCAGGCTGACAGCTCTACATGACCTCCTCTGGCCCCGCCCCAATCCCTACAAAACAAAAAGTGTGTGTCAGAGCTTCTGTGCGCTTGTATGTGTCAGAGCTTCTGAGTGTATTTTTGTGTATGTATGTGTGTGTGTGTGTGTGTGTGAGAGCGTGTGTGTGTGAGTTTTTGTGTGTGTGTATCAGTCATACCCGAGCACCGGCCTTGTGTAATAGATTTCCTCTTACTCAGAGCGTTGAGGCTAGTGGGAACATTTTGCACATAAAAAACACAAGTAACCTTTGACCTCACTTCTGACTCGTTTGCATGTAGTCCTTCTGTAAACCATGAATGAAAACAAGGGGCTTGCATCACACACACACACACACACACACACACACACACACACACACACACACACACACACACACACACACACACACACACACACACACACACACACACACACACACACACACACACACACACACACACACACACACACACACACACACACACACACACACACACACACACACGGTTAGCCTTCCACTCAGTACGTTGTTGTTGTTGTTGTTGTAGTATGTTCCTCGGCCCCTTGAGGATTGATGCAGTGCCGTGTCTTAGGAGTCGTGCTCCGCCCGGGTTCCTATAGGAAGGAAACACGCTGGAAGGACAGGAAACAGCCGCACAGACTACCCGCTCGCTGCTCTGGAGACCGCCGTCTCCTGCACACGCTGGAGCGCTTGGTGTCCTGGTGGAACACACCCTTCTGCTGATCCAGATGAGACTACCCTGGAACGAACTAGACCTTCTAACCTGTCTGTCTCTGTCTCTCTTTCTCTCTGTCTGTCTCTCTCTCTCGCTCTGTCTCTCGCTCTCTGTCTCTCTCTCTGTCTGTCTCTCTCTCTCTGTCTCTGTCTCTCTCTCGCTCTGTCTCTCGCTCTCTGTCTCTCTCTCTCTCTCTGTCTGTCTCTCTCTCTGTCTCTCTCGCTCTCTGTCTCTCGCTCTCTGTCTCTCTGTCTGTCTCTCTCTCTCTGTCTCTCTCGCTCTCTGTCTCTCGCTCTCTGTCTCTCTCTCTGTCTCTGTCTCTCTCTCCCCCCCCCCTCCCCCAGGCGGTGTCCCAGCAGGACCTGGTCTACATGGTGATCCAGGTAGCATGTGGGATGAGCTACCTCGCCCGTCGAGAGGTCATCCATAAAGACCTGGCTGCCAGGAACTGTGTGTGAGTGTTGGGGTTCCCCGCTGCGCTCCCTCTCCCTCCTCACAGGCCGGTCTCACCCCCGGACCGTTTTAAAAGCTCTGTGTCCCCTGCTTTTAGCCTCCACTGTTTACAGTCTCGTGTCGTCCTCCAGCAGACGCTTTCATCCACCGCGACGTGCAAGTGCTGGCTGAGTTTATAAATATAACTAAACCTGGACAGAGTGCGCGCGCACACACACACACACACACACACACACACACACACACACACACACACACACACACACACACACACACACACACACACACACACACACACACACACACACACACACACACACACACACACACACACACACACACACACACACACACACACACACACACACACACACACACACACACACACCGCTAAAGGAATCAGAGTTAGCTCCATTTCTATTAGTGCAATTAATCCCATTACTGTTGCCTGGAGCAAAACTCAAATTTGCTCTAAACTTGGGTTACTGCAGCTGAACACGCTCAGTTGTGATTGGCTCAAATTGACCTGGACGTCATTCGGCAGGGGAGCAACTGTATGACCAGGGCTCCCCGCAGTTTTTAGTGCTGCTTTAACCTAAGGCCAGTCCAGCACTTAGTGTTGAATAGCCGCCGTAGGTACGCTGGGGGTCTCTAGTCCGTAGGGGACCTGCACCTCTGAACCCCCCGCCCCCCCCCCCACCTGTCGGGGCCCTGGACGGCCCTCTTGGTCCTTCCTGCTCCGTCGTGCGAAGATCGCAAGATGCGTAATGTCTTCCGTCCCCCTTGTCTCCGACCAGCATCGACGACAACATGCAGGTGAAGATCACGGACAACGCCCTGGCCCGGGACCTCTTCCCCATGGACTACCACTGTCTGGGGGACAACGAGAACCGGCCCGTCCGCTGGATGGCCCTGGAGAGTCTGCTGAACCACGACTTCTCCAGCGCCAGTGACGTGGTGAGACGCTGCTCGACTCTGGCGCTCTGCTTTCACTGTGGTCCCTGGTAAAGCGCCGTGTCAGCCTTTTACTAAAGGTTGTTGTTATGATGTGATGTAGAATAACATGCCGGTTAGTCATTTATCAGACGCTTTAATCCAAAGTCAGGTCAGATACATGTCGTGAAGGAGCAGGTAGGGGTCAGGGGCCATCTAGCTCTAGGATGCCTACAGGTAGGTAGGGGTCATCTTACTCTAGGATGCCTACAGGTAGGTAGGGGTTAGGGGTCATCTTACTCTAGGATGCCTACAGGTAGGTAGGGGTTAGGGGTCATCTTACTCTAGGATGCCTACAGGTAGGTAGGGGTTAAGGGTCATCTAGCTCTAGGATGCCTACAGGTAGGTAGGGGTTAAGGGTCATCTAGCTCTAGGATGCCTACAGGTAGGTAGGGGTTAAGGTTCATCTAGCTCTAGGATGCCTACAGGTAGGTAGGGGTTAAGGGTCATCTAGCTCTAGGATGCCTACAGGTAGGTAGGGGTTAAGGGTCATCTAGCTCTAGGATGCCTACAGGTAGGTAGGGGTTAAGGGTCATCTTGCTCTAGGACCTTCTATCCGTCTCCTAATTGGACAATTTGGTGATCGTCAATTCAGCTGCCGGAGCACGGAGGTCAAAGGAGATGGTTGACGCGTGGGTAAATTAAAACGCAGGAGTGGGAACGGGAACCCGGGCTTTAAAGGGCACCTTCCGTCTGACGCGCCCATCAGGGGCGTGGCCATGACAACGCCATGACATCGTGGCCACGGGACGCACGGTGGCGGTGACGCCGCTGAACCCCCGCGGTCCCAAAGAGGAGGCTGGACCATTTGGTCCCCTCCTGCGTCTCACTTGGTCCCCTCCTGCGTCTCACTTGGTCCCCTCCTACGTCTCATTTGGTCCCCTCCTACGTCTCATTTGGTCCCCTCCTGCGTCTCATTTGGTCCCCTCCTACGTCTCATTTGGTCCCCTCCTACGTCTCATTTGGTCCCCTCCTACGTCTCATTTGGTCCCCTCCTACGTCTCATTTGGTCCCCTCCTACGTCTCATTTGGTCCCCTCCTACGTCTCATTTGGTCCCCTCCTACGTCTCATTTGGTCCCCTCCTACGTCTCATTTGGTCCCCTCCTGCGTCTCACTTGGTCCCCTCCTACGTCTCATTTGGTCCCCTCCTACGTCTCATTTGGTCCCCTCCTGCGTCTCACTTGGTCCCCTCCTACGTCTCATTTGGTCCCCTCCTACGTCTCATTTGGTCCCCTCCTGCGTCTCACTTGGTCCCCTCCTACGTCTCATTTGGTCCCCTCCTACGTCTCATTTGGTCCCCTCCTACGTCTCATTTGAACCTCCACCACATTACAAAAGCATGATGCATGACTTCTAAATAACGATGACCCGGTCAAATACGGTGGGTGTTTAAATAGACCTGAAGAGTGTGTGTGTGTGTGTGTGTGTGTGTGTGTGTGTGTGTGTGTGTGTGTGTGTGTGTGTGTGTGTGTGTGTGTGTGTGTGTGTGTGTGTGTGTGTGTGTGTGTGTGTGTGTGTGTGTGTGTGTGTGTGTTAAAATAAGAAGTACAGGAATTTGGTCAAACGAATATAAAGTGAGATTAAAAAATGTAAATGGGAGTAAAACTGCAAAACAAATTGCATAGAGATTTATACACACAATGTCCTCCCAAAACGTATGTTCTATGTGTGTGGTTAGGCGAATGTGCCTGCAAGGCCGTATATGTGTTTGTGCATATTTAAGGGGGTTAAGGGAAGGCTGTATATGCTGTGTGTGTGTGTGTGGTTATGGTAAATGTCACCACAAGACAGGTGTGTGTATATGCTGTGTGTGGTTATGGTAAATGTCACCACAAGACGTGTGTGTGTGTGTGTGTGTGTGTGTGTGTGTGTGTGGGGGGTTAAGGGAAGGTCCCCACAAGGCAGTATATTGTGTGTGTGTGAGGGGAGGATAGGGAGGTACAGATAGCAGCACCATGTGTCTCCATGGGAGCAGTTGTCTTTGTGTCCCCACCGTTCCTCAGTAGCAGGATGACCTCCCTCCCCTGGTCCTCAGAGACCCCCTGAGAATGTCAGCCTGCTCAGATTAAACTGGGATCACACACACACACACACACACACACACACTACCCCCATTCATCGTACACATACACTTACGGTAAAGAAAGGCCAGCCAGAAAACAATTTACTGATGTATACATACATATCGCTTTGGCAATTAGCTTTACACACACACACTTGGAGGAAAGCGGAGCCAGACATATACAACAGCTGAACCGCACTAGACTTCCCAGGTCCCGTAGTGGCCTCCTCTGGCTCCCCTCAGGGAAGCTCTGATATCGTGGGTGATCTCAGCGTGACACACTCCAGACCTCTGGCACACGGGCAGCGTTGGCACCCTGGCGTAGATGAATGGGTCATATGGGTGGGGACTTCACGCCGCACAGTTCCCCTTCCCCCGACCCCTTCATCCTCCTCCTCGTCGTCCTCCTCCTCCTCCACTCCCCATTCATCACTATAGACTCTCTGCCCCCTTCACTCCCTCTCTCTCCCTCTCCTGAAGTTCCCCCATGTCCTTTAAAGGGAGTGTGTCTTGTTGTTCTGGGGACCCTGGTGTGATGGTGTAATGCTGCCGCACTGTGTTTACAGTGGTCGGCCGTCGGCACGAGCTGATTGGACAGTCGAGGGTTCCAAACTCCAATTTGGAGTCGTCTGTGTCTCCCACTGGGGGCTAGACCATGTGGATTCATGAGTGTATGTCATAATATGGCCATAGAGAAATGACTAGCGATAGCGAAGTAACCACCTCAGTGCCTTGCTCGAGTGTTTTGTTGCACCGGCACCTGAACCCTAGGTAGCCCTCCGACCTCCTAATCAAAACATTTGGTAAGAATATTTAATGTCTAAAGTGAATTTTGCCAACATTTCCTTGTATTGTTTCTGGGAGACACTTTGTTCCTCAATTACAGACTGGCTGTACACGGACTAAACCAAAACAAAAGTTTGGGAAATTACATCCTAATTGTGAGCTGGGAGGTCGCGTATTATTATTATTTGTCCACCTCTCCTCCAGGGTATGTTTGCAATTTCATTCCCTTATCTGGTAGTCTGACTCAGAGTTGCAAAGGTCCTGGGTGTGCTTTCAAGTGGCCTCTTGTAACCACCATGACGCCCAGGCCTTGTTTGGAGTTCAAGTGCCTCCTGAATAACTAACATGTAATCTGATGCTCATCGATTCTGTGTTCTGCCTGTCCGTTGTGCCGGATGCGTGTTCATTCTGTGTTCTGCCTGTCCGTTGTGCCGGATGCGTGTTCATTCTGTGTTCTGCCTGTCCGTTGTGCCGGATGCGTGTTCATTCTGTGTTCTGCCTGTCCGTTGTGCCGGATGCGTGTTCATTCTGTGTTCTGCCTGTCCGTTGTGCCGGATGCGTGTTCATTCTGTGTTCTGCCGTGTTTCTTCCACAGTGGGCGTTTGGCGTGACGCTGTGGGAGCTGATGACCCTGGGTCAGACGCCGTACGTGGACATCGACCCCTTCGAGATGTCCGCCTATCTGAAGGACGGCTACAGAATAGCTCAGCCGATCAACTGCCCTGACGAGCTGTAGGTTACCGTAACGCACCTAACCGACTAAAACCCGACGACTTTACCAATATCGCCAACTGTACGAACGCCGACGCAATCACCATGTGGACGGTCGGTCTAACGATGGCAAACGTTTTCTCAGAGCCTCTGAAGGTGTTCCCAGGAACGTTCTGGAACTTCCTAGAATACGGTCTGTTCTCTCTCCGGCGTGACGAGTTATCTTTTTTTTTTTTACAGAAACCATTAGTTGGTTTTATATTTAATGGCCCGTCTTTTCTTTCTGTTCCATCCACTCATTAATATCCCCTCCGATTGTGCTTTTTCAGGGTTATTTCAAATCATTATGTCGAAGTTCCAGGGCGCCTGGTTGATATTCTGGTTCCCATCACTCTGGCTTCTATTACTCAAACATCCAGACGTTGATGGCTAGGCACGGCGGCTCCGAACTCCTCTCCAGGGGACAGTGAAGCACAGAACAAGCCCATCAACAGCTCACCACTACATGGGTGTATTTACAGCTGATTCAGAGTTGACCAAAGTCCGTGAGTTCAGTAAAGGGTTTTCCTGGTGTCACGGCAGAAAGTGCAGGACAGTAGGACAGACATAATAAAAACAGCAAGAAAACAAGCCCAGAAAATACACCTCCAGACTCAGTGGCATTATAGCCTGCTGGTTGTGTCTTCAGGAAGAGACTTCTCATCACCCTGCTATCTGCAGGGTTGCACGTCACGCGTCCTCACCTCAGATAGCACGCCGGTCCCAGCATGCGTTCCCGCACGCGCCTGCCATTGTTCTGCTGGTAGTTTTCCACTGTTGGGGAAGGGCTGACCGACGCTCAGGCATTGACAAGCTGCTGACGTCTGGGACGCGCGTATCTGATGAGACGCTTCAGATTAGACCCATTTCTGAACGGTTTGAAAGGCCTCAAAAGGCCCTGCATAGACCAACACAAAAGAACCATTTCAGACTTACAAATAACGCCACACAGCTCACAACAGCTGTGTACACCACTGGTATACCATGTTACCTATCCATGGTAATGTTTACCACTCTAGGATACCATGTGACCTATCCATGGTAATGTTTACCACTCTAGTATACCATGTTACCTATCCATGGTAATGTTTACCACTCTAGTATACCATGTTACCTATCCATGGTAATGTGTTTACCACTCTAGTATACCATGTGACCTATCCATGGTAATGTGTTTACCACTCTAGGATACCATGTGACCTATCCATGGTAATGTGTTTACCACTCTAGTATACCATGTGACCTATCCATGGTAATGTGTTTACCACTCTAGTATACCATGTGACCTATCCATGGTAATGTGTTTACCACTCTAGGATACCATGTGACCTATCCATGGTAATGTTTACCACTCTAGGACACCATGTAACCTATCCATGGTAATGTGTTTACCACTCTAGTATACCATGTGACCTATCCATGGTAATGTTTACCACTGTAGTATACCATGTTACCTATCCATGGTAATGTGTTTACCACTCTAGTATACCATGTGACCTATCCATGGTAATGTGTTTACCACTCTAGGATACCATGTGACCTATCCATGGTAATGTGTTTACCACTCTAGTATACCATGTGACCTATCCATGGTAATGTGTTTACCACTGTAGTATACCATGTGACCTATCCATGGTAATGTGTTTACCACTCTAGTATACCATGTGACCTATCCATGGTAATGTGTTTACCACTCTAGGATACCATGTGACCTATCCATGGTAATGTGTTTACCACTCTAGAGAGTGGTAAACCTCACCTACGAACACGTTGCCATGGTGTCCATGGTAACGTGTTGGTAGGTGAACGAATGACGGTACGCTCGCGCCTTCATAACAACACCAAGAAGTGAGTGATGGTGAGGCCGTCCCTCCCTCCACAAACAAGCCAAATGAAAACATGAATCAGTCCTGCGCACAATCACATGTTGTTCCTTCGCCACTTGACCTTTCACACGACTAGCTGATCGACTTCCTTCTCCGCCTCGGGTGAAATAATGTTCTGGCTCGGCTTCTTCTTCCCACTGAGCTCCATTTGCTCGTTTGTCATCCTTGGTTCTGTGTGTTGAATGGTTGTCGTGGTTCTGTTCTTTCATTGGTTGCCTGCGTTGTTCTGTTGCGTGCTGTGTTCTTATTGGTTGCTGTGGGTCTCTGGTTCTTCTTTTTGATTAGTTGATTAGCTGTTCCCCATTGTATTCCCATTGGTTGTTGTGGTCTGGTACTGAATTCTCATTGGTTGTTGGGGTCTGGTACTGTATTGTCATTGGTTGTTGGGGTCTGGTACTGTATTCTCATTGGTTGTCTGTGTTCTCAGTTCTTATTGGTTGTTTGCACCCTGGATGCGACATAAAGCGTTATCTTAGCAGAAGTATCTTGCATGTAGGCTATTCAAATAGAATATATACACCCTGGCCTCACGGTCCAACAAATTAAAGGTTTTTATTGAAATTTGTTCTTATTCTTGTCTTTGTTCTTAGTAGTTGTGGTTCTATAAGTTCTGTGTTCTTAGTGGTTGTTGTTCCCTGCTGGGGTCTTGTTAGTTGTTATGGTTCTGTGTTCTGATTGGTTGCATTGCTGTGTGCTGTGCTCTTATTGGTTGTGCTGCGTGCAGTGTTCTGGTTATTGTTGTCTCGGGTTCTGTGTTCTGATTGGCTGTTGTGCTCCCTGCTACGTACTGATTGATTGGCTGCTGTGCTCCCTGCAGGTTTGCGGTGATGGCGTGCTGCTGGGCGTTGGACCCCGAGGAGCGGCCCAAGTTCCAGCAGCTGGTCCAGTGCCTGACGGAGTTCCACGCCGCCCTGGGAGCCTACGTGTGACCCGCCCCCTGAGAACCAACAGGAAGCTTTCTATAGTCCCGCCCCCTGAGAACCGCCAGGATGCTTTCTATAGTCCCTCCCCTGAGAACCGCCAGGATGCTTTCTATAGTCCCTCCCCTGATAACCACCAGGATGCTTTCTATAGTCCCTCCCCCTGAGAACCGCCGGGACGCTTTCTATAGTCCCTCCCCCTGAGAACCGCCAGGATGCTGGCCAGCACTCATCTTGTGGAGTACGGGGATGAAATTGTGCCTTTTTATAGAACTATATATGTATACAAACTAATTATACCAAACGTTTAATTAGTTACATATGTAAAGCAAGACTCGCTGTTACGGTTGGATTTTGTAAAGACGTTTTTTATTTTATAGCGGATAAAAACATTTACAGCATAGTTACGTTTTTTTTTTTATGACATTTTTTCCTGTCTTCCACAAGCTTTCAAAGTGCTGGGGGTTCCCCTCCCCTGCCTTGCCAAGGTGTCCCCGGGTACCTCCCCCTCTCCCAGCATGCTACGATGTGCGGACTTGAACCCCCAACCTTAAAGACAGTATTTTACTCTCTGGTGTTGTCCCTGAAGCGGTGGGCCTTTGCAGAGTGGATCCCAGGGTACCAGAGACAGTGGACCAGTGGTGGACCAGTGGGAGGGCGGACCAGTGGAAGGGCGGTCCATGGTATTATTTGTATATATTCCTGTTCTCCAAAACAAGCTGCTTGGCTGCGCTGTCGTTTGGTACGAGAAGCTTCTTCAGACGGACGTTTCCATGGCGACTTCTAAGGATGCTCTACAGATGTTGCCGCTTATTATATTTTTTAATTTTTCTTCCGGACGACACGGTAAAAAAAACCTAAACAAAAAACACCACATGCCACGGACCCCATTGACGACCTCTGACCTCTGAAGGTCACATCACATGTTCACACGACAGGTCATCAAGATGAACTAACCATACAGGTCATTGATTTGATTGGTTGGTGTGCTTGTATTGGTTATCAATCAGAAGCTATTGTTTGACATTTTTTGTTGTAATTTTATTTTATATATATATATATTGTTTTTATTTGCTGCCATGGTTTGCGATCATTTCAGATTGTGAATTCCGCCATTTTGTCCCGGTGTCGTATGTTTGTGGGCGGACCACTCGGACCTGGTCGTTTGTGGACGTCTGTTCTGCGTCAGAACCAGAACCCAGAACCTTCCACAGGATCGGACCACGGCCCCGGACGGCGTTTTGTTTTTATTGGTGAATATGTGGAACAGGAACCATCACTGTGAAACACGAGACTCCTAACCCCCCCCCACGCTCCCATCCCCGTGATGTGTGTGTGTGTGTGTGTGCGCTGAGGTCACTGCATGTTTGAATATGGGTCGTTGGGTTTTCAGCTCCTCTTTGAATGAATGTTCTTCACACATTAAACGGGACCTGTTCAACTCCGACCTGGCTGCTCTGGTTTCTCGCTAGCCGGGACTAGTCCCGGCTCCCCGAAACTATCCCCCTTCTCTTCTCGTGGCCTGGAGGGGAAACCACGCCGATTACAAATGAACGTTTATCTACCTGGCAAGGCTATATTTAGCGTCTATCAAAAGCGCACAGCCTGTCATTCTGCAAGCGCTTACGTCTCGGCGTCTCTAAACGAAAAGGCGGTTGATTGACGCGCGCTCCGGTTCAGCGGGGAGGGAGGTGTATCGCTACGCCGCCCGGGGGGGGGGGGGGGGGCGACCTGATCCACTTGCCGGACGGTCCACCGGAAGCCCTTCAGTGGTCGGCGCTCCCGGCCCGCGGTGTGGGAGTCTGTTGCTCGCTCCTGGAGACACAGCAGCTGCTGTCCTTTCCAAATAAGAGTTGTGCATTTCGACGGGGGAGGCTCCTCGCCACAACTACGAAAACAAGCCTGTGAGGGGGGGGGGGGGGGGGGGGGGGGGGGGGGGGGGGGGGTCCTGACCCTGGGTCAGGGTCAGGGCGGTTAGGACTCCCAACGCTTCATTCCTGCAAACTAAACCAGGCTACATTTGTATGGTTAGACGTACAACTGTGGCCCAAAACACCGCAACACAGTGGGAATCTTGATCTTGAACGGTTGATGTCGTCACGGTAACCTTGGTGCATTCTCCTCAGTCTGACCGGTAACTGGAGTGTGGTACAGTGCCAACTGTACAGTACAGTGCAGTAGTAACTAGTATCGACTATGGTCTAGTACAGGGGACTGTATAGTACAGTGCAGTAGTAACTAGTATCATAGTACAGAGGACTGTATAGTACAGTGCAGTAGTAACTAGTATCATAGTACAGGGGACTGTATAGTACAGTGCAGTAGTAACTAGTATCATAGTACAGGGGACTGTATAGTACAGTGCAGTAGTAACTAGTATCATAGTACAGAGGACTGTATAGTACAGTGCAGTAGTAACTAGTATCATAGTACAGAGGACTGTATAGTACAGTGCAGTAGTAACTAGTATCGACTGTATGGTCTAGTACAGGGGATGCAGAGTACAGTGCAGTACTAAGTCCACTGTATGGTGGCTGCTGTAGTGTGCAGTCTCACGATGCATGCCAGCTGTACACTAGTGTTGCCTGTACAGTACATAACAGCGTTAATGTACAGTAGACCGTGGAAGCAGTCAGACGTTAATTCCTCTGCCGGCAGGAGGCCCAGATGTAGCTAACCCAGGACACAACACGTCCGTAATCACATCCTTATCAGCCAGCTGCTGGGCCAGTAATAACAAACTCATAAAACTGCAGGTTTAAATAAACACCCAAGTGTAACCGCTTCTAGGACAAGAACGATGATGTTTAATGTTCAGTGTTGAAATGTTGGTTTTGTTTTTAGTGTTGATTGATTTAGTGTTGTTGGCCAAACGAAGCCGTCATTTCAGCATACTAAGTTGAATTGATTGTCCGTGAAATAAGGATCGCATGGGGTTTAAATGAAACACTAAATGCAACGGTTGTGTACGTCGCCGTCTGGTCTAATACAGGTAACTGCAGTCTTCTGATTGGCTCAAACGGCGGGCCAGGTGGTGTCACGTGACGAACTGTCCACCAGAACGTTGAAAACGTTTGAGCCAACCGGGAAAAGAAGAATCCATGACGCGTGTCGCAGTGGAAACCAGCAGTGACGTCACGTCGTCCGGTTGGTGACGTGTGATGTGGGAGCAGGCATACTCCAAAGATAACCTTTCCTGCCAAGTATCTGGCAGAATGGGAGACGTGGTTTTATTACGCGTCTTGTGACGGCTGCTAACGCTGAGATTTCTGGACACCACGATGAGCGTGCACACCATTGTTATATAATATTATATAATATCATATATTATATTTAACTTCCCGCACGGCCGTTCCGTTAGATGTTCATGTGGGCCTACCTTCCGTCTGTGCGCTGCGCTCATCAATCAGCCGCGTTGGCCTCTCTAGGAATTTGAAGTGTGTTTTCTTTGTGTGGAAATATTTTATACACATGAGAAGTGGGAAATATAGACATTTGTGTTGCCCATTATTTCAGTTTTCTCCAAATGAAAACGAGTCAATATTAAAACATTTGATTATATATAATATATATATATATCATATATATTATATACACCACGATGATATATATATATATATATATATATATATATATGATATATATATCATATATATTATATATATATGATATCTATCTATCGTGCATTAGGCCTACTTTGAGCTTTTGTTCAAATGCCACGGTCTGCTTTTAAAGCCTGGGTCAAATAGGCGCTGCTTTTAAATAAAAAAAGTTGAATTAGTTGGACTGGAGCCCAGCGGGTCTCATGATGAAGGATTTGGATTGGATTTGGACTCCATGTCTTATGATCCCGTTTTTTTAGTCCATGGTTTGAGCACAAAGTAGCCCTCCGGGATTAATTAATGCGCGTATTTTACGTTTTCTATTTGAATGGCCTACATGCAAGACACTATACTAACGCTCCGTGTTGTGTCTAGGGTGTGAATAATGGGGGGGGGGAGGGGGGGTGTCTCCCCCCCCCCCCCCCCCCCCCCCCCCCCCCCCGGAGAGACACAAGGAGAATATATATGCAATATTTTTAAATATTCATGTCTTGTTCTGTGTCAGAATAGTGTATATAACGTGTATTACATATTGAACCCCCCCCCCCCCCCCCCCGTGGTGAACTATACCATTGTTCCCGAGAAGGAACCTGCGGAAGTTGTTGGCCTCTCCAACAACCGTATGTCACTCCAATACTAGTAGGCGCAATCTGATTTATCCTTCTCGATCTTTTTACCCAGGCCCTCCTCGCAAACGGATTAGAAGTATTCTAAACAATGGCCTTCTATGACAAGATATGTCTAAAAGAAAATCAACTCAAACTCTGGTTGGAACAAAAAAAATGAACCAAAAAAAAGAGACGAAAGTAAAAGCGCAAAATGGATCTGCGCCCTGCGGTTCTCAATGATGAGCAGATCTGGAATGAACCATTATTACATTCCGTTAAAGGTGGCATCGCCCCAGCTTTTGTAATCTTATCGTGCCCACAGTTCTAAAAAAAGAATACATCTTTTAAAAAAAAATCTTTTAAAAAATTAAAGAAAAAGTTAATCGCTTTTCAAGACGAAATCAACACTTTCCAAATGACCGTGGACATGCATGCGTACTGTGTTGGAGGTATCACATATTAATATTGGGTTCTATAAATAAGTAGATAAATATAAAGATGTAGTAAGTTGCTGGAATAACTAGAAAGGGCTTGTAAACGCTGCAAAATGACGTTGGGAGAACCCCAGCCCCCCCATTGTAGGCTGGCCCCTCAGCTAAATATTGCTGCCTTCGCTCCTGCAGGCCTTAAGTGGTTTATTGTCTGAACGTTTATTGTGTTCGCTAGCTGTGCGTCACATTTATCGGGGGGGGGGGGGGAAAGCGAGAGAGAGAGAGAGATTTGTTGTGGGTGGAGAGTTCGCTGACGACATCCCACACTTTGATACAAGCCTTCTGAGGAGGACAACCTGAGCGCAAAGCAGACCTGCACCTAGAGAGAGAGACACACACAGGACCTGGAGAGACACGCAGGACCTGGAGAGACACGCTGGACCTGGAGAGACACGCAGGACCTGGAGAGAGACAGGAGCTGGAGAGAGACAGGAGCTGCTGGACATCATGGAGTTCTATTCCAAAGACATAAAGAAACCGAAGCGGCTGTTCGCCAACATCAAGGTAAGCCTGCGTGCTGCTGCTGGGCTTTTGAACAGCGGTTCAGTCTGAATACCTGCAGGAGATGGGTGATAGGAGATGTGGAGATATGCCGGCGGTGACATCCACTCGGTGTTTCCGTGAGGTTTGGTGGCGCTTTGCCGAGGAAAACAATTAAAACAGCTAATGATGATGCATGGATATCTAAACCACAACTTACGACTTCGCTCTGACGGTGATTCAGTTCAATCACTGCAAACCCTTCTCGATCATAAACAATGGATCAGTCGTTTCTGTGAGCTTGTAAAGTATAACTCGTAATGAAGATGGATAAGCTGTTCCACGCCGCGATGCTTTCCAGACAGCTGAACCGACTTGAGTCGAGTAGGTTATCCTAATGACGAGCCGGTTAATTAACCCTCCGACCAAATGTCAGCCAGAGAGACACGACTTGTTCCCGTTAACTACAAACAAGGGATATCAAGATTTTCTCAATATTTTTAAAGTTATAAATATCCTGCTTATTGGTCCCAAATGTAAAAAAAAAAAATTGTAGGGAGCTTGAAACGTCATAGATCTACCTTTTTACTACCCTGGCATATTTTTTAGTTTGAATGAAAATTACTTGAAATGACATAGGTCTCTATAACTTACTTTTAAACAAAAGATTAGTAATGTAATGCGTGTATTAAAAGAGCTATATTCTCCAAGTATTGTCACTAAGAAATATGGCCTTGCAGTTTAAAGTACTTGTGGTTCTTTATAGGCCTATATACTCACTATATATAGTCCTGTATACAATATTATCCTAGCCCTGTATACTATGTACTCACAGTATATAGTCCTGTATACAATATTATCCTAGCCCTGTATACTATGTACTCACAGTATATAGGCCTATATACACAATATTATCCCAGACCTGTAGACTATGTACTCACAATATATAGGCCTATATACACAATATTATCCCAGACCTGTAGACTATGTACTCACAATATATAGGCCTATATAAATATATCAAGTACAATTGAAACAGCCATACTTGTTATTTTCACCAGTGTTGCAAAGGTATTTCGAGTGGGGCAGGACGTCAGTAATCAACCGGTATTTACAGTAACTGCAGGCCAACTGATGGTAATCAATCCATGTTTACAGTAGGTGTTGATTGCGGTCTATCACCACGGGGCCATCAGCTGTAAAGTAAGGTCTCACGGTAAATGCAGGGAAAAGCCGGAGCCTTGCCTCCAGCTTTACCCCCCTTTGGTCTGGTCCTCACCCAGAGAACACAGCTCGTCCCTGGGCCATCGACCAGCCAGAGGTCCCCTCCTTCACCACCCTGTGGAGCAAAAGGCCAGTTCCCCATAGCCCCTGAGCCAGGCGGGAATGTCTGCGTCAGGTTTCAAACTGAACCTACAGACTTTTCTGGTGCTTATTCACAGATCCTGATCTGGACCGTAACCAACTCAAACCCTTACCAGAACACCTAACTTTAACTTAACCACCTCTTAAACTATCTCTAACCTAATACCCCACGTAATTGGATGATATAGCTAAACTTGGACCTTTCAAACTTTCCACCAAATATAACCTTCTGTAATGTAACACACAAACGTAACCATTTGTTATGCATCCAAATAAATAATGAACCTATTCATATATAAACCTCTTTTTGCACCTACATATAAAGCTATATGAGCCATATATATAATGTACTATACATCTGAATCCAGCTTCAGCCCTCAGCGGGCTGTGATACTAACACGTTTCCACAGAGAGTCAAATCGTTGCTCACACGATGTTTCAGAGAGAGTTTGGGGGAGATCTATGGGTTAGCTCACACGATGTTTCAGAGAGAGTTTGGGGGAGATCTATGTGTTGGCTCACACGATGTTTCAGAGAGAGTTTGAGAGAGATCTATGGGTTAGCTCACACGATGTTTCAGAGAGAGTTTGGGGGAGATCTATGTGTTGCCTCACACGATGTTTCAGAGAGAGTTTGGGGGAGATCTATGTGTTGCCTCACACGATGTTTCAGAGAGAGTTTGGGGGAGATCTTGTGTTATGTACTCACACAATGTTTTCAGAGGGAGATCTATGTGTGACTACGTAACACAATGTTTTCAGACTTTGGGGTGAATCTGTTCTGGAGAGCAGGTCAAAGAACTTGTGCTGGGAAGCCATCTGTCTTCTGAAAACAGCAGAACAAGCTGTTCAGCACTTTGTTTGCTGTCTTTCGTCGCTATTTGTGTTCAGCGCGACTTTGACTTCACCTGCAAATAAAACATGTTTTTATTTGAAAGAATGCCCTACTTGTTCCCTGATTGATTTGTGTATTTCACCAGATGATGTAACCGCCTGTAGATTCTGTCGATTCTGACCAACTGGCATAGGGTTGAAGGGTCTAAGATGGCCGTCTTTTCCCTCCACTCGGGTTCCCGTGACGACTAGTATGTCAAGATGTCAGATGCAAGAAATAATATCAAACCGTTTTATTTTTAATCTTCGTTTAATCTTTTATTATTCAACAACTATAGTCTCAAAGTAATCTCGTGTTTTCCTATGCAGGGTCTTATGATACTGTTGCCATAAGGAATTTTATCCACAGGGCTTTATTACATTTTGAACGGACACAACCGTAAAATAAGCCCATCGTTGACTGTATGTCACCATAAAAACAGTGGAATATTATACAACCTAGCTATTGCCATGACAGTGTATACAATATATCACCCAGCCGTTGGATATGAGTCCCATCTCCTGGGTAATTTACGAGCCAGTAGTTATTCTGAGGTTGTTCTGAGTGATGAAGGAAGGCGTCGCGGTGGGGGGGGGGCAAGGCCAGGCCTTTGATCTTGATCCCATTGTGCAGAAGAATGTGGGGAGATTGTTCCTCATTAGCAGGAAGTTCTTCAGATATATCAAGGCTATAGCGGCCTAGCAAGCCTTTCCGCGGTTAATTTCTTGTTTTGTTAGCGAGCTGGGAGGTGTTTCCTGTGCCGCGCTGCTGTTGAAAGTACTTCCTGTAGGAAGCCAGGGCTGTCCGCGCTAATGGTCCCAGCGCGTGTCTCCACAGGGGGTTGTCATGGCGACGTGAGGGGGGGGGGGGGGGGGGGGGGGGGACGACTTCCACTCACTCTCCGCACCATGCGAAGGCCCCTGGATACGAGGCCCCCGGCCCCTAGTGACTAATGACTTGTGGAGTCGTTCATCATCTAAATATGAGATAAACTTTGTCCTTCCTGGGTGGGAGTATCATGAACACAGTTTTTTATTTGTTTTAGTTTGGTCAAAAGTGCAATGCTGGTCAAAGCTCAGTTCAACATTGAATATATATTATTCATGTTGAATATATTAAACATGCTATGCATAATTATACATGAATATATATTACATATATAGTATATATATTACACAATACGAATGTTACATGTATATATTCATGTTAAATAGTTATTATAGATGTTTCATTTATTATAGCTGTTGAATGTATATTATACATATTGAATATACGTTATACATTAATATATATAATAAATGTTACAGCTTAGAGCTACATCGCTGGTTCTTGCATGAAACATTGATTGATTAACACAATCAATCCATCATAAATATTATGCACGCAAATAAACCAACATCAATACATTCTCTTGAGTCCAAAGCGGCCCAAACGTACTGCATAAATAGCCCTCGGCCTGTATCAACAACGCACGCCGCAGAGATGCTGTTGTATTATCAATATTAGTGATGTTTGGAGGCAGCGGAGCAACATCCCGCTGCCTCATCTCTCTTCAGCGGTTTTCTTATCCGCGGTTGGTTCTCACTGTCGAGGGTCCGAGGCTGGCCGGTCGAAACCTAAATATTCTCCCACAAAAGCAGGCGGCTGGCGTCTAAACATTTGGACAATTAAAGAGTTTGGAGCTGCAGAGGAGAAAGCGAGAGCTGCTGACGTACAGGGGGGACGGGACGGGCGGCCTTTGTGTTTGTTAACAAACCAGAAGTCTGTGCTTTAATGAGAGCATTCACTGATCCACAGATGAACCAAGAGGCCTCTCTCTCTCTCTCTCTCTCTGTCTCTGTCTCTGTCTCTCTCTCTGTCTCTGTCTCTCTCTGTCTCTCTCTCTCTCCCCCCTCTCTCTCCCCCCCTCTCTCTCTCTCTCTCTCTCTCTCTCTCTCTCTCTCTCTCTCTCTCTCTCTCTCTCTCTCTCTCTCTCGTGGTGGTGGGGGGCATGGACTAATCTCTTGTCTTCTCTAAATGAAAGGACTCCAAATCCCAGCATGCCCCTGGGCGACCCCAGTGTATTAAAGCTGTGTACAGTCTGTTCACTAGAAGCCTGTAACATTTGTTTGGTGTGTGGCCAACGGATTGGTTGGCTCTGTGTGTTTGAGGGGTCAGAGAGAATTATTAATATTTAATCAAACAAAATACCGACCGGAGAAGAAAAATGTGAAGTATGTGGCTGTTATTGTGGTTTTGATGTTGTGACGTCAATGTATACAGCATTTCCCTGCAGTGTGTTATAACTGGTAATTATTCTTATCTTATCATATCCACCGGTTAGTTTCCGTTTCCCTTCCCAACTTGTTTGTTGACGTCCAACTGACAGTGTTGCTAGGACATCAACAGCATTGTGTACTGTATGTGAAGTGCGTTAAGTGGACCGTGTTTATAAACATGTAAACAGCACTTGTTGTGATGCTTTACACTCCAGCCCCGACACTCGCTCCTCCTCGCTACGGAAAACATCCCCTAGTGGCCAAGTCTGGTATTGCCCTCCACTCACCTACTTATCAGCCCTGCTAGCCTCGTGTTCGACCAACCCATGAGAAATCCAGCAATGTAGCTTCTGAGGAGTGGCACTGTGTATCTGACTCTTGAAATACGTCCTTGCCTTCACTGTCTCTGTGTAAGATCCTTCGTGTCTGACCCTTGAACCCTCAAAGTGAGACCGTTGTGCTCGGCCATGTTGGGATACAAGAGAGGACCGCTTCATTGGCGTGTTGTTGAAAAACCGCGGGCCGCAGCATCGTCTCAGTTTCCGCATAAAAATCCCGGAAAGTTGGTGAATACATGGAATTGGTCCGGGATTTGCATTCTCCATTCAACCTTTCCGTGATTTTTCGGTGGGAACGTAGCAGACGGTGCAGGCCGTGATTCTTTCGCAGCTCGTGTAGACACATGTTCGTCTGATAGACTCCCTCCATTAGAAGTTGGCCGAGCCTGACTCTAACCCTTGACCCCCTGTCCCCTCCAGCTGTTTGTGCTGTGCCACGGCCTGCTGCAGCTCACCCAGCTGCTCTACAGCTCCTACTTCAAGAGCTCCATCACCACCATAGAGCGACGCTACGGACTCAACAGCTACTCCTCTGGAACGCTGTCCTCCCTGCATGAGGTGACTAGAGACACACAGAGTCAACCTCTCTCCGTCTCTCTCTCTCTCTCTCTACTCTACTCTACTCTACTCTACTCTACTCTACTCTACTCTACTCTACTCTACTCTACTCCTCTGGAACGCTGTCCTCCCTGCATGAGGTGACTAGAGACACACAGAGTCAACCTCTCTCTCTCTCTCTCTCTCTCGCTTTCTCTTTCATTCTGTCTCTCCTTCTTTTAGAGAGAGAGCGAGAGAGAGAGAGAGAGAGAGAGAGGGGGAGAGAGAGAGAGAGAGAATGAACTCATGACAGCTCTGCTGTCAGAGAGAAAACACAAGGAACCCAGGTGTTTGCTCTGATAGCAGAGCAGCAGAACAACAGGAAAGCGAAGGGAGATCTGTTTGTCTGGGGAGTTCATTCAGTCCAGTGTGGTCTTTGGAGCGATGTCCTGAAGCCCAGTTAGATAAAAGCCGTCCAAACATCGTGAGAGAGTTTATTTGGCCTCGTGAATGTTCCTCTTTCGAGTGTTCCCACTCAAATACTTGGAATTGATTTAGTTTTAGTAGTATTGTGTTCATTATTTTTGGGTCGTATTTCCTCAGAAGAATGAGCAGATAGGAAATCCCACTTGACACATGATATACCACTGGATGTGAAAACAGCTGATACGATAACATTGTGTTTGGTGTGAATTATATGTGGAACAGAGGTTAAAAACTCTGGGGAACTTGTGCTCACAAGAGCCGGACAGCTTCTCATTAGTCTGCACCATGTGAACATTAAGAGCACAATATGGTTCTAGTGTTCCAGTGGTTCTGTTAACTCATCGGCGTATGTATACCGTGTGGTCCTAGGTTGGCAACACCGTCTTGATTGTGTTCGTGAGTTACTTCGGAAGTCGGGTGAACCGTCCGAGATTCATCGGGATCGGAGGCCTGCTGATGTCCGTCAGTGCCATGATGCTGACGCTACCTCACTTCCTGTCCCCTGCCTACGAGTTTGACTCGGTGCTACACGGTAAGACAACTTCCTTCCACACCGTCCTCTGGTTGAGGAGGACGACCCCGGTTCCAACCGTAGTCCACGGAGACCCACGTCGCCGTAGCAACGCCGTGGGTCTCTACGTCACGGAGACCACGGAGATTCACGTCGCCGTAGCAACGCCGTGGGTCTCTACGTCACGGAGACCACGGAGATTCACATCGCCGTAGCAACGCCGTGGGTCTCTACGTCACGGAGACCACGGAGACCCACGTCGCCGTAGCAACGCCGTGGGTCTCTACGTCACGGAGACCACGGAGACCCAAGTCGCCGTAGCAACGCCGTGGGTCTCTACGTCGCCGTAGCAACGCCGTGGGTCTCTACGTCACGGAGACCCACGTCGCCGTTGGTGACGGGCACCTCTCCAAAACAAACTCCATGTTGGGGTGCCGATCTGTCCTGCTGCGTTTTCAGATGACGAGAGACTCTTTAAGGAGGTTCAAACGTGTGGTCATTTGTACGACGCGTCATCACAAAGATCCCCAGACGTCACTGAGTCTGTGGCTTTTGTTGACTTTCAGTCCACTACTCAGAATCACTGACGCAGAGTCCTAAACGCCAGCGCTGACCCACTGCGTACGGCCCCATGGCTACGTTTTGACGCTGAAGTGTTCACGTACAGACGTACAAAACTGTTCAGGGTCCACAAAGCTGCCAGCGAGCCTGCCAGGGTAAACACACTTTAAATAGCAGAACAGAAAAACAAACGATTATCATTCTTGGAGCACGGTGATTACGGTTCGCTCAGCTGTCTGGCTGGCCGGGCTTACCGAGTTCCAGGTGTCTCCAGAACGCCCGCAGCTGTTCTGGACGCAAAGCTCGGCTAACTCAGGCGGAGACCCTTAATCTCTGTACTCTGGGAAGAGCCAAGGAGATTAAAAACCGATGTCTCCCTTCACTCGCTCCCACGGCCCTGAATAACCGTGCCACACAGTGGACCAATCAGGGGCCTCTAAATATCTGACTCCAGGAAATCTTGCCTTGACCTGTCCCCCACTTCCCCCCCCCCCCCTCACCTCCCCCCCTCTGACAAAATCCCACTTCCCCCCTCCCGTCTGTTCTCCCGGTCCAGATCGCCATGACCTCTGCAGGGTACAGGCCAACGCCAGCTCCCTGGAGGAGTGTGGGGAGGGCCAGGAGGCCAGGCGCCTGAGCGACTCCCACAAGGTGTGGTTGCTCATGGGCTCGGCCCAGCTGCTGTTCGGCGTGGGCTCCGTGCCCATCCAGCCCTTTGGGATCTCCTACATCGACGACTTCGCCGGCGCAGGAAACGCCCCCCTCTACATAGGTGAGTGGGTGGGTGGGTGGGGGGGGGGGGGTCTGGGAACCCAACGCAGAACGCGGTCTCAGGCCCGGGTCGTTTGGCAGGACACACGTTCTTTCCTGCCGAACGACCCAGAGAACCGGGGTCCTTTGGGTGGCGATTCATGAGGTGCTCTCAGGTGGGGGGGGGGGGGGGGGGGTGGGGGGGGGACGACGACGACGACACACAGAGAAACGATGATCATCTCCGGTTTGTCACGGTTATGACAATGTATTGCTTATTTCACTGCGCTACACATCGGGGTGGTCCTGACTCCTGGGTCAGAAGAGCCTGGAAGAAGCTTTCATTCCAAACGACCTGTAATAACAACAGTTGTGTATTCTTTGTCGATGAAGTATTTACCAAAAAACAGCACTGGTGCAGACCGTGATTAGTTCACAGCTCTTTCACTAAAGCAGAGTTTGAAGAAGTACTTTTATTGTGGAGGTTTCTGTACCTTCTGCTCTGGCTGGTACCTGAGACCTGAATGTGGTTCTCACCTGTGGTTCTCACCTGAGGTTCTCACCTGAGGTTCTCCTCACTTGTGGTTCTCACCTGAGGTTCTCACCTGTGGTTCTCACCTGAGGTTCTCACCTGAGGTTCTCACCTGTGGCTCTCCCGGTGGTTCTCTTCTGTGGTTCTCACCTGAGGTTCTCACCTAAGGTTCTCCTCACTTGTGGTTCTCACCGGAGGTTCTCACCTGTGGCTCTCACCTGTGGTTCTAACCTATGGTTCTCACCTGAGGTTCTCACCTGAGGTTCTCACCTGTGGTTCTCCCGCTCCCCAGCCATCCTGTTCGCCGTCTCGGTGTTCGGCCCGGCGTTCGGCTACCTGCTGGGCTCCGTGGTGCTGCGGGTCTACGTGGACGTGGACAAGACCGGATCAGGTACCCCCCCCCACAGTGAGACCCCAGCCACTGACTGAACCAACCAACCAATCACATGCAACCAGAGTACAACAGACTGCAAAACGACTACAACATGAAAAGCAGAAATGACATTTAAACGTTGACATTTATGTCAATGTTCACATTATTGACAGTATATGTTACATCATTATTGACATGGACTTGCCTATTCCATTAAACAACAAGCCTATACTACACATGGTAAATGCCTCTACAGTGGAAGAGTGTCAAACTATACATGTACCAAACTTACCATCATTACTTCATCTGATGAATTTCTGTTTTCAGTAACCAATCAGGAGTTGACCCCCAGCGACCCCCGCTGGGTGGGGGCGTGGTGGATCGGTCTGCTGGTCACCTCCATCTGCCTGGCTCTCACCTCCATCCCCTACTTCTTCTTCCCCGGCAGCATGCACCAGGAGAGCCATGTAAGACACTATGTCCTCTGCTGACACCTGCTGGCGGCGTTGAGTCACTGCAGCCGTTTTATTTACTTGTATATTTTGTATGTTTATTATTTTCTTTTTTAACATGAAGACACACCACTGGACATTTCGTACACTTTAGATGTTCACGTTCTTCTCACATGTACTTACGCTTTCCTGATATGTGAAATGCCTAGTGCATAAATAAATGTTTCAAATCGTTCTAAATGTTATAATATGTAAATGTTTGTGTTTGGCAGGCGATCGGGACTGAAGCGAACATGAGACTTGAGATGGAGGAATCCAAGAAACCAGACTCATCTCTGTTTGACTTCCTGAAGAGTGAGTTAGTGAGTGACTTAGCCAATTAGTTAGTAAGTTAGTTAGTTCGTTTTAGTGAGTGACTTAGCCAGTTAGTTAGTTTTAGTGAGTGACTTAGCCAGTTAGTTAGTTAGTTAGTTAGTTTTAGTGAGTGAGTGACTTATCCAGTTAGTTAGTTAGTTAGTTAGTTAGTTTTAGTGAGTGACTTAGCCAGTTAGTTAGTTAGTTAATTAGTTAGTTAGTTAGTTTTAGTGAGTTACTTAGTGAATTAGTTAGCTAGCTAGTTAGTTAGTGAGTAACAGTTAGCAAGTTAGTTAGTATGTTACACTGAGTGCATTACAGTTACAGTGAGTTACTCACTAACTCATTGTAACTAACTAACACATTTGTTTATATATATATATATTTATATATAGAGATATTCGTCTGTTTGTGTGTGTGTGTATATGTTTCTGTATGCGTACCTGTGTGTGTACTTGTGTGTGTGTGTGTGTGTGTGTGTGTGTGTGTGTATATATATATATATACATATATTGATAAATGTGTTAATATGTGTGTATATATGTATCTATAAGTGTGTGTATATTCATGTGTGTGTGTATCTATAAGTGTGTACATATTCATATATATGTGTGTGTGTGTGTATCTATAAGTGTGTATATATTCATATGTGTGTGTGTGTGTATCTATAAGTGTGTATATATTAATATGTGTGTGTGTATCTATAAGTGTGTACATATTCATATGTGTGTGTGTTTGTGTATCTATAAGTGTGTATATATTCATATGTGTGTGTGTGTGTGTGTGTGTGTGTATATATAAGCGTGTACATATTCATATGTGTGTGTGTGTGTGTGTGTGTGTGTGTGTGTATCTATAAGCGTGTACATATTCATGTGTGTGTGTGTATCTATAAGCGTGTACATATTCATGTGTGTGTGTGTGTGTCTCCAGTGTTTCCCCGGCTGTTTGTGCGTCTGCTGCTCAGCCCGTTCTTCCTCATGCTGGTTCTGGCCCAGTGCTGCTTCTCTGCGGTCATCGCGGGCCTCGCCACCTTCCTCAACAAGTTCCTGGAGCACCAGTACAGCGCCTCCCCCGCCGACAGCAGCCTGCTCATTGGTGGGTCCAACTGTCCATCACGCTTCTGTGTCAGAGCCGATCAGGGACAGACAGTGGTCAGGGTGTCAGGACTCCCTGCTTAAAGGTTCTGGGTTCAAAACCCAATGGCTGTAGTCTGCCTGTAGGCATCCTGGACGTACTTTGTCTGTATTTGTAGGTTTTTTGTAATCAGTTGATTTACAGTTGATGTTGTTTATATGTAGTCTATATATTTTGTAGTCCATTAACGTTGAAGTCTTTGCATTTGTAATTTGTTTATTTTCTTTATTTGTAGTCGCATTTATTTGTACTGTCTGCATTTGTCGTTTGTTTATTTACAGTAAATGTATTTATATTCAGTCGTTTCATTTATTTGTAATCGATATATTTTGTAGTCCATTTACGTTGAAGTCTTTGTAGTTCCTTTACCTGCATCTATGTATTTCTAAATGGACCCCTCCGATTGGCTGCTGGCTCCGTAGGTGCGGTGAACCTGCCCTCGCTAGCGGTGGGGATGCTGGTGGGCGGGATCATCATGAAGAGGGCGGGGCTATGTCTGAAGTACATCCCCCGCTTCTCCATGGTGGTGCTGACCACCTCGGCCCTGCTCATCGTCCCGCTCTTCTTCATGGGCTGTCCCTCGCAGAACGTGTTCGAGGTCAACCACACCCCCGCAAGACCTCCCGGGTACGGCCCACTTTACCTTTGGTTTGTCGTTTGTGTGTTTGCGCTTGTGTTCTTGTGTATTTGCGTTAGTCTTTTGTGTATTTGTGTTCGTTTTTTGTGTATTTGCGTTCGTTTGTTCGTTCGTTTGTTGGTTGTGGTTTTTTTTTCTTATTTTTTTGATGGGTGGGGCAGGATAGTGTAATGGTTATGGATGGTTAGACTCCCAAGGTTGTGGGTTCAATCCCCAGTGTCCACAATCTACCATGCAGGCATCCGTGAGCAAGATAAACCCTAAACACCACCTGCTAATTAAAGGGCCCCTATTTCCCCTCCAGGTGTACCCCCAATCTGCCCTGCCCAGTGACCCGGTGACATCCAGGTGGCCACGCCCACCTGGATGTATGCTGGATAGATCAGTCTACCAGCCTACCCAGTGGACTGTACCAACTGGTAGGCTTATCTAGCCAGCATACATCTGGGTGGACACGCCCACTTGTGATGTCACTAAGGCACAGGGAAAGGCCGGTTTTCAAACGGCTTGTAACGGCCAATCACACGCACACCTGGTGGTAAAACAGGGGCCCTTTTAATGAGGTGAAATGGTTTTGGAAATAGTGTGTGTGACAAACATGTGTTGTGATCGACAAAAAGTAGCGACAAGAGATTGACAATAACACACAATGCAATACGCCGTATGTGTAGTTTACAGGAAAACATTTCATTCCACCTAAATCTGTCATTTATTAGCGGTTAAAAACGTTAAAAGTTAGAAACTTAACCTTAGGGGTTCTATGAAATCTAGATGATGTCAGAATGAATGAAACAGACCCAACCCACAGGCTCTTTAACGTGTTGTGAAGCGTGTGGCTTAGCTTGGCTCTGTGGTTGGATTATTGATCAGATGTCACTGAACCACTGGTTATCCACTACAACAGTTGAGTCCCTCAGGCTCTCATGAGAGGAGATTGATAAGCTGAGCCGGTGACCCGGTGCTGGGGTTAGATCAGTGTATTGAACAGACATAAACATTGCTTTCCAAATCTAAAATATGAATTAGCAGGGTCAAAGGTCGTTTCTGATGTGTGATGTACTGGAATGGCCAAAGATCCTCACTCTCTCTCTCTCCCTCCCCCCATCTCTCTCTCTTTTTCTATTTCTTTCTCTTTCGCTCTTTCTTTCTCTTTTGCTCTCTCTCTCTCTCTCTCTCTCTCTCTCTCTCTCTCTCTCTCTCTCTCTCTCTCTCTCTCTCTCTCTCTCTCTCTCTCTCTCTCTCTCTCTCTCTCTCTCTCTCTTTCACCCCCCCCCCCCCCCCCCCCCCCCCCCCGCAGGTCTCCCGCCCTGTGTTACTCTAACTGCTCGTGTCCCGAGAGAGGGGCCTACAACCCGGTGTGTGGCTCGGACGGGGTGGAGTACGTCTCCCCGTGCAAGGCTGGGTGCACCAACTTCACCAGGCACCCCAACAACACCTTCAAAGTCCAGGTGAGCCCCACCCTCCACCCACTAGGGGGCAGGATAGGCCAGGGGTCAGGGTAGTGCTACACTACGCTGTTTTGGGCCATGACCCAATTTGAAGGTCAGAAGAGCTGAGTTCTGGTGACCCCAACTTCTTGAATGCATCTGCCCCCCCGTCCCGTCCCCCTCAAACTGTGCCGGAAGACATCTGACAGGAAATGTAAAAATAAGAGTCCCTTTTGATAACCTTCAAACCTTCCACGATAACAACTGAAAAAACAACAACAATGCTATTGGCTAATCCAGTAGCTCTTGATAAGTAAATAATGCCTTCAGTGCGGTGTAATTTTTTATCTGTATTCTCATGTAATTTAACATCTCTCATAGGCCATAAGAGAGACAAAAGCTGCTGGGTCACCACAGCAACACAACAACCCAATCAATAGCGTGATCAATAACTAATTAGCCACGGAGCGTAGAGTAGGTATTTCAGCGGGGAGCAGCGCTACGGTATTAGCATGTTAGCATGTTAGCGAGCGTAATCTACAGCGGGGTGGGGGTGGGGCGACGGGCTGACGGAGTACTGGTCGATCGGTCGTAGCGCAGGGGTGGTGGTTCCATGGATTAATCCCAGTAATTACGGGGGGGGGGGGTGCTGATTGGTGGGGGCCGGACAGAACTCCTTTAAAAGGTCAGTGCCGAGACGCGATAGCACAGCTTTTAAGATCTAAGACCCATCACACGCCTGGGAGGAAACTCCCACTTGTGATGTCACGACCAACGCCTGTGTGTGTGTGTGTGTGTGTGTGTGTGTGTGTGTGTGTGTGTGTTGTGGTTCTCAGGTGTACACCAGCTGCAGGTGTGTGGCAGAGAGCCAGGCGGAGGCCCAGCCCGGCCACTGCCCCAACAGCTGTCCTCACTTCCTGCTTCCTGTCATGCTCACCATCTCATTGGCCGGTCTCATCGCGAGCCTCTCCCACAACCCCATCTACATGATGGTGCTCCGGTATGAAACCAGGGAACACTCCCAACACAACCAGTGGTTTTAACCTGAAACTAGGTTCAGCTGGAAACGATATTTTAGGGGGCATACATAAGGGGGGGTTAGGGTGCTTGATGGGGTTTGAACCCCCAATGTCCACAGCCTGACCTGTAGGCGGTCAGGCTGCAGACTCATACCGTCTCACTCATGACACATAAGTACGGTAGAAGCGCCTTCTAAAATGACTACGGGTGCTGATATGGGTCACAATGAACGGCAGACTGGCGTCCAATGCAATTAGTTTCACTGAAAGGGAAACCATGGTTACAATTGGTCAAATGTGTTGCTTCAAATTATTCACGTGTTGACGGATTTAATTTACGTTTATTTCAGAACCGTTCCCCCCGAGGAAAAATCCTTCGCGATCGGAATCCAGTTCTTGCTCATGAGAGTTCTTGGTAAGGAGCTAACAAATACATTTGAGCATGTTACATTATTAACATATGAACACACGTCATATTATTAGCTGTCTACGAAACATAATGCTTAATTTTTTTTTGCCCTGCTGTTCCTTAATTAACGAGATTACTATCACAGAATCTTTCCATGTAAACGTTTCTCGGAATTCTGAGATAATAATCTCGTTAATTCAGGACCATCAGGACAAACCTTTTTTGCTCTAGTGAATTCGTTACACTTCCATGGCTATCAGTAGCTGTGTGAGTAATCATTTGACAAGGCTTTTTTTACCTAATCCTCCGAAAACATGTCGAGTGCCCTCCATCAGAGGCTAGTAACTTCCTGCTAACGCCACGCTAATGGGTTGAGAAAACATGTCGAGTGCCCTCCATCAGAGGCTAGTAACGTCATGCTAACGCCACGCTAATGTGTTGAGAAAACATGTCGAGTGCCCTCCATCAGAGGCTAGTAACGTCATGCTAACGCCACGCTAATGTGTTGAGAAAACATGTCGAGTGCCCTCCATCAGAGGCTAGTAACGTCATGCTAACGCCACGCTAATGTGTTGAGAAAACATGTCGAGTGCCCTCCATCAGAGGCTAGTAACGTCATGCTAACGCCACGCTAATGGGTTGAGAAAACATGTCGAGTGCCCTCCATCAGAGGCTAGTAACGTCATGCTAACGCCACGCTAATGTGTTGAGAAAACATGTCGAGTGCCCTCCATCAGAGGCTAGTAACTTCCTGCTAACGCCACGCTAATGGGTTGAGAAAACATGTCGAGTGCCCTCCATCAGAGGCTAGTAACTTCATGCTAACGCCACGCTAATGTGTTGAGAAAACATGTCGAGTGCCCTCCATCAGAGGCTAGTAACTTCCTGCTAACGCCACGCTAATGGGTTGAGAAAACATGTAGAGTGCCCTCCACCAGAGGCTAGTAACGTCATGCTAACGCCACGCTAATGTGTTGAGAAAACATGTCGAGTGCCCTCCATCAGAGGCTAGTAACTTCCTGCTAACGCCACGCTAATGGGTTGAGAAAACATGTCGAGTGCCCTCCATCAGAGGCTAGTAACTTCCTGCTAACGCCACGCTAATGTGTTGAGAAAACATGTCGAGTGCCCTCCATCAGAGGCTAGTAACGTCATGCTAACACCACGCTAATGTGTTGAGAAAACATGTCGAGTGCCCTCCATCAGAGGCTAGTAACGTCATGCTAACGCCACGCTAATGGGTTGAGAAAACATGTCGAGTGCCCTCCATCAGAGGCTAGTAACGTCATGCTAACGCCACGCTAATGTGTTGACAGCGTGGCTTCCCGCTCCGGCTCTCTTCGGCATGGCCATCGACTCGTCCTGCGTCTGGTGGAAATACAAGTGTGGCAACAAGCTGAGCTGTGGTTACTACGACAACAACACCTTGAGGAACAGGTATGAAGAAGCTGTCCGTGTCTAACGCGTATTGGTGTGCAGCGTGTATGGGCGCACCATCGCCCGATTTACAAGCGGTGGGGAGTGCTGACAGGTGGCGCCGTGCCCCTGCAGGTACCTGGGTCTGCAGCTGGCGTTCAAGGTGATGGGGATCGGGTTCCTGGCCATGCTGGGCTGGAAGATGCGGAGGACCAGAGAGTACAGCCTGGAGAAGACGGCGGAGGGACCGTTGTAACGCGGGCGGCTTCACCACCGCAGCCCGCCGTCGTCGCAGCGCGCTCCGCTCTCGCCCCGGGCGCTGTGACGCCCCCCTGCAACGTGGCTGCTGCAACGCTGAAACTTGATGATTTTCACCGTTACACTATCTGTTGTTAAACTGTCTGTTGTTACACTATCTGTTGTTAAACTGGCTGTTGTTAGACTGGCTGGTGTCACACTGGCTGTGGTTACACTGGCTGTTGTTCCACTGGCTGTTGTTACACTGGCTGTGGTTACACTGTCGGTTGTTAAACTGTCTGTTGTTACACTGGCTGTGGTTACACTGTCGGTTGTTAAACTGTCTGTTGTTACACTGGCTGTGGTTACACTGTCTGTTGTTACACTGGCTGTGGTTACACTGTCGGTTGTTAAACTGTCTGTTGTTACACTGGCTGTGGTTACACTGTCTGTTGTTAAACTGTCTGTTGTTACACTGGCTGTGGTTACACTGGCTGGTGTCACACTGGCTGGTTTCACACTGGCTGGTTGTTACACTGGCTGTGGTTACACTGGCTGGTGTCACACTGGCTGGTTTCACACTGGCTGGTTGTTACACTGGCTGTGGTTACACTGTCTGTTGTTCCACTGGCTGTTGTTACACTGTCTGTTGTTCCACTGGTTGGTTGTTCCACTGGCTGGTGTTCCACTGGCTGTTGTTACACTGGCTGTTGTTCCACTGGCTGGTTGTTCCACTGGCTGTTGTTACACTGTCTGTTGTTCCACTGGTTGGTTGTTCCACTGGCTGGTGTTCCACTGGCTGTTGTTACACTGGCTGTTGTTCCACTGGTTGGTTGTTCCACTGGCTGTTGTTCCACTGGCTGTTGTTCCACTGGCTGTTGTTCCACTAGCTGTTGTTCCACTGGCTGGTGTTCCACTGGCTGTTGTTCCACTGGCTGTTGTTCCACTGGCTGTTGTTCCACTAGCTGTTGTTCCACTGGCTGTTGTTCCACTGGCTGTTGTTCCACTGGCTGTTGTTCCACTGGGTGGTGTTCCACTGGCTGTTGTTCCACTGGCTGTTGTTCCACTGGTTGGTTGTTCCACTGGCTGTTGTTCCACTGGCTGTTGTTCCACTAGCTGTTGTTCCACTGGCTGTTGTTCCACTGGCTGTTGTTCCACTGGCTGTTGTTCCACTGGCTGGTGTTCCACTGGCTGTTGTTCCACTGGCTGTTGTTCCACTGGTTGGTTGTTCCACTGGCTGTTGTTCCACTGGCTGGTTGTTCCACTGGCTGGTGTTCCACTGGCTGTTGCTACACTGGCTGGTGTTCCACTGGCTGGTTGTTCCACTGGCTGTTGTTCCACTGGCTGTTGTTCCACTGGCTGTTGTTCCACTGGCTGGTTGTTCCAATGGCTGTTGTTCCACAGGCTGGTTGTTACACTGGCTGGTGTTCCACTGGCTGGTTGTTCCACTGGTTGGTTGTTCCACTGGCTGGTTGTTCCACTGGTTGGTTGTTCCACTGGCTGGTTGTTCCACTGGCTGTTGTTCCACTGGCTGGTTGTTCCACTGGCTGGTTGTTCCACTGGCTGTTGCTACACTGGCTGTGCTATACTTGTGCCCCTGATTTGACAACCTGGTGATCTAAGCTCATTTCCACTGCATTCTAAAGGTCAAAACACTCTTTTGGACAAACTGTGTCCAGACTAAAGCTGCGTTGGTGGAAATGACACCAAGACTCAAACTTTGACCTCCGTGCCATGACCTCGAATTACCTCCTGTTCAAAGTAGGATTTTATTTTTTATGGTGTGTAATCCTCAAACTGGGACATTTTTAGAGATATATTTTTAGATGTGTTCAGATACAGGTGGGTGTCAGGACAGAATGGGAACAGACCAACACACCACCGACTAAATGCCAGTATAATGCTCGACTATGTGAAGGAAATACTTGTGGATTTTCACAGAACTCTACCTATTCAGGTGTCTCGTTGCGAACGGCAACATTTATACTTCAGCTTAATATTTAAGTTCATTATGCATATGCAGTTTGTCTCAAAAGAAGGCCCATTTGGTCACCTATAATCATTGTTTGATACATTTAAACACTGTTACTCAATACAATATATATATATATTTACAGTACCTTACTTCTACAAAGTAGGATGTTTACTGGCATCATGATTTAGTTTTTTAATTATAATTATGCATTATTGAAAGTTGTATTTTGTTATTATAAAATAGTATTTTTCACTGATTAATAAAAAGTTTGAAATGAAATGTTTAGTCTGTTTTTCTGTCTGTCTGAGGAAGTCGAGTCTAGTATGAAGTTGTTGAACGCATTATAAAGTGTAGGCTGCCGTACAGTCAACCTACATTCCACCTTAACGTTACCGGTTCATCCTCCATCGCCGCTGAACATGACGTCATGTCACCGGGCCGGGGGAGGGAGCGGGGGGTGGGGGAGATCGAGGAGAGGCCGCGCAGGCGCAGAAGCGCACACAAGGGCAAACCTGGCGTGTGCAGCAGCATTCCCATCACGGAGCGTGTTGACCTGAGAGAGAGAGAGACGTCGCATCTCGCATCCAGCATCTCCCAGCAGCACTATAAAGACCGACTAGCGGGGGTAACACAGCCGTTCTCCGGGTCTCGTCAGGTTATCGGAAGCCCCCTCCCCTCCCGAGATGTCTGTGGGCAGTGACTTTGGGAACCCTTTAAGGAAATTCAAACTCGTCTTTCTCGGGGAGCAAAGTGGTAAGTGTGGCTGAATTCTCCGGGGAAGTTCATGTTCTCCTCCTCTTCCTCCTCGTGGTGGTGTCTGAACCCGGTGCACCTGCCGCGTCCCGGGTGCTCGGTCTGCATGTACCCCGTCTCCGTTTATGGAGACATGGCACCAGTGCATGCGTACCGAAAGAAGTTTGGTGATCATTGATGTGCGTGTGTGCGTGTGTATGTGCGTGCGTGTGTGTTTATTTTGCCCATAGGGGTGGGGAGGCAATGAACAATGTAGTGGCAACAGTGTTTCAGGATGCACTTTATTGATTTATGATTCAATATGATTAAATAAACCATCGTAGGCGTCGCCTTGATACCTTGATTCACGACTTGTCGTTACTGGTCAAATCGAATAATAATTTCGAAAAGAATCGAAGAATCGATCAAATCAATAGCCCGTGTCTCGTCCTGGGAGGTGTGCGAGAGAGGTCTGAATATTTTACGTGGGTAAGTTGGCGAACATCGCCGTGCATGTTGGGACACACCCTGGTCGTTCATGACGTCGAGACAACTTGGGCTGCAGCGTCGACTCGGCAGAGGATGACTAAGTTGTTTGCCTGTGTTTTTATTTCCCCAAGCCGCTCAGCGGTGTGTTTCGTGTGTCTCTTCCTCTAGCCCCACCGTGGTACAAGAGGACCGCAGGTCCGACGTCCAGGACCACCCCCCTCTGAGTCATGGTTCCATGGCCAGGTCCAGTCGCCCGCACCCGAGCACCTAAAGCCGACATTTAAGACATGGCCCATTAGCTTAGATGCCACACCACCCTGGATATATGGGTCCGTGTTGCTTTCTAAACGGGGATGGAGGTTATTTGTCAGTCTGACAAGCGGCAGTGTGTCTCGGCCAATAAAACGAACCGTTCATCATTACTGATGTCACAACCATTTTGTTCTTATCGTATTTATAGGCCCTGGTGTATTCAGTGTGCCATAAACTGCGTTTCCCTGTGAACGATCAGGTACGCCTTGGCGTTTTCCTCACACGTGACGAAGATCGGTTGTAATTAAATCACACTTTTATCTATTTGACGAGTAATGTGGTCGTGTGAGAACCAACTTAATGAAGTTGTAACAATTAGCTGTTCAGCTGGTTCAGATCGAGGCTTTTCCTTTTGTTTTGGTTTCTTGAGATGCACATGTGCAGAAGAAAAATGATAGCTTAATGTTGCCCTGATGATGGTGAATGCCAGTATCAGATCTATCAAGTGAATGTCCGCTTATAAGTCTGTAAATGTTTTCGTGTTGGACTAGTTTGTCCAATAGTGTTTATTCATTCTATCACGTCATGGTTGTTCAAAATAACCACTTCATCCAATCCACCTCGTGGGCTGGGATTGGACAGTTCAAGCTGCTTGTATTGGACAGAAAGCAACATCCAGAACTGATAGGATCCAGAAAGCAGGTGATTTGGGCCACAATGCGTAAACAATAAATGAGGATGATCTCAGAGTAGACGGCGGCCATTATGTCTGCAGACCACAGCGATGCATCGTTAGAACCTTAAGATGTCTGGAGTTAACAAACCCAGTGGTGGATGTTGTGATTGGTATTATGAGGGAGGGAGGGAGGGAGGGAGGGAGGGAGGGGGGGTGGGTGGTCTGGGGTGTTGGCTGAAGTGATGTTAGGCTAGAACCCGTAGGTGCTCTGAACGAGGTTGGAGGTGGTTGTGGTCGTTCCTGATGAGAGAGAGAGAGAGAGGGAGAGGGAGAGAGGGAGAGAGAGAGATGTGTTACCACACAGACTGCACCGCAGTGCCAGGGGACTTTTATTTTCCTAAGCCAGTCCTCATCCAGACAGCGGCCCAGACCTCACTCCGCCACGTGATTGGTCGATCTCCAGACGGACACCAGCAGCCAGTGACATGTCAGCAGTAATTGGGGCGGGTGCCCAGGCAGGCGTGACACCGTTGGGTCTGGTGGTATCATTTATTAATGCCCACCCTGGGTCTCTTGGTCCACCCTGGCCTCCCTCTGGGGGGTCCAGACCCAGCTTATCTCTGGGGCCACCCTAGTTTTCCTCTGGGGGGTCCAGACCCTGCTCTCCCTCTGGGTGGGTCCAGACCCTGCCCTCCCTCTGGGTGGGTCCAGACCCTGCCCTCCCTCTGGGTGGGTCCAGACCCTGCCCTCCCTCTGGGGGGTCCAGACCCAGCTTATCTCTGGGGCCACCCTAGTTTCCCTCTGGGGGGTCCAGACCCAGCTTATCTCTGGGTCCACCCTAGTTTCCCTCTGGGGGGTCCAGACCCAGCTTATCTCTGGGTCCACCCTAGTTTCCCTCTGGGGGGTCCAGACCCTGCTTATCTCTGGGTCCACCCTAGTTTCCCTCTGGGGGGTCCAGACCCTGCTCTCCCTCTGGGTGGGTCCAGACCCTGCTCTCCCTCTGGGTGGGTCCAGACCCTGCTCTCCCTCTGGGTGGGTCCAGACCCTGCTCTCCCTCTGGGTGGGTCCAGACCCTGCCCTCCCTCTGGGTGGGTCCAGACCCTGCTCTCCCTCTGGGTGGGTCCAGACCCTGCCCTCCCTCTGGGTGGGTCCAGACCCTGCCCTCCCTCTGGGTGGGAGGTTCTAGCTGCTCAGTTGAACCTCTTGTTTCTTCCCAGCCTTGTCAGACCATCCAGATGTTCAAGGTTGCGATTGGTACAGAATACCAGCCTGGCCCCCTGTGAACCCTGAGATGGGGATGGCTCCCATAATTACTTCCCTCTTCTGAGCGTGCTCAGGTGGGTCAGGTGACCGCGTCGTCTGGTTGGCCCTCAGCTCAGAGGGTGGCTAGTTTGAATCCAGGCCAAGGGGTTCCAAGGCAGGCGCTGTGGCGACTGACCACAGCGTTGAGGACGGCCCGGTACAATTCCCCGTTCCTGTTTCCTACGTCTTGTCTCGGAGGTCTTGGTGATCCACGGTGGATCCTCGTCTTCTAACGGATCACATGATATGTCGGCCCACTCAACACCTACTGCCCCCCTCGCCGTCCTGGAAGGAGGGGTCCCTCTTCTGGGTTCCTCCGCAAGGCTTCTTCCCTCTGGGTTTGGGGGGGGTTGGTTCCCTTGTCCTCTAGAGAACGAGGGGGTGTCGTATAACGTGGCCGGCGAAGCCCTTTGAGACTGAACAGTGGAACTGATTTAAGGGTGAACAAAGCTGACTTGAGATGGTTAGGAGGCAGCGCCGCTCTGTTTGACTCCACGAGAGCAGGTGGGGGGGGGGGGGGGGGGGGGGGGGGGGGGGGCACAGCTTCAGCGGGTGCTGAACGCCATCTTCCTCTGCCTCTACCTCTCTCTCAAACCTCCTCTTCTAAATATTGCCGCATCACCGTTCAGATTGGCAGCAGAAGGAGAGTCGAACCACAAGTCTGACTCTTCAATCTCTTTCTCCTGTCTACAGTTTTTTGTTTGAGCTATTAAAAAGTACACCGACTTGGACAGTGACTTGTGAACTAATAGTGTCTTCATAAACCACAACAGTAACTGTACAAACTAAACAACTGCAGTGTCTTTATGAACCAATAGGATCTTTTATAAACCAAGACCATAACTGTCTTTATAGATCATAACTGTCTTTATAGACTATAACCACCTAACAGCTTTTCTAAAATAAGGGTTTGTGTTTTATTTGCCAAATGACATGGCTGAATAGCTACTCTGATATTTTTTATGGCAATGATATTCAGGAACACAACATGTGCTGTTTGTCAGCAGCTAAATCACATGTTCCATGAACGTCTGCTAATAAAAATCCTAATTACAGGTACTTTTTTAGAGTGTTGAGTTAAGACTCTTCATGCAAACACACACACACACACACACACACACACACACACACACACACACACACACACACACACACACACACACACACACACACACACACACACACACACACACACACACACACACACACACACGGAGCTTAATCCGTTAAGGATAGACGTTGTCTTGAGAGACCCTTGAAACTGAAGCCACTAAAACACCTCCCCTACCAATAAGCCGTTTTCCAAGTTCTAGTTCTAAACCCTTGCTGGGCCTTCCTTTATCACCTAGCGGCCATCTTGTTCTACATGCTGGGCGGGGGAGCTCCCATACCTAGCATTTAGAACAAGATGGCCGCTAGGTGATAAAGGCCAGTAAACCTTCAGCACCACTAAACCCTTGTATTCTAGTGGCTGAACGTACCTTGACTGCAGATCGCCGGATGCTAGCCGAATCATCGACGAAATACAGTTTCTAATCTCCGAGAGAGAGAGAGAACGCGTAAAAAGGAAGTCTTATTTTCTCACTGGAGCCACTGGCACGCGGGAGAGGAGGGATTGTCTCTTAAATAAAACATTCCCTCTCTTCTCTGAGCGTCGGTCACCCACGCGTTCAGACAAGATGGCAGAGGATTGGGCTGGGGGGCCATTTAAAACAACATCTAAACACACGGTGGAGTGACAGTGGAACAGAGTGAATCACGGTGAGACGTGTTTGGATCGGTATTAAAGGAACGGGAGGCAGCCTCTCTGACCCGTCTACATCCCTCTTGTCGGAGCATTTACCGTGTGTCTCTGATTTGATTTAGTAACGCTGTCAGCTGTTACTTCATCGTTGTCTCTCTGGTTCGCTTGCTGACTGCTTGCTGACTGCCTTAGCCAGCCGCCCTGAAACATACTTTGTCTCTGGTTAAATAAAGGTTAAGTCAAATAAATAAAGGATGTTCGAGTGTGTAAAAAAAAATTATACGAAAAATATATTGAATTAATATATCTGACTTCGCTTCATCGAGATGTTTTACTCCAGTCCACGATCGGAGGTGTGTGTGTGTGTGTGTGTGTGTGTGTGTGTGTGTGTGTGTGTGTGTGTGTGTGTGTGTGTGTGTGTGTGTGTGTGTGTGTGTGTGTGTGTGTGTGTGTGTGTGTGTGTGTGCCAGGACATGGGCGAGTCGTGAGGATGAACTGCGTGAGCAGATCCTGTAGATTTCATCTGCTGGTGTCTGTAGAAACTCTGTCCGATTTCACTTCTCATTTCCTGCTGGTGACCTCTCTTCCTCGTGTTCTTTCTCTTCCTCCTCCCTCACTTTCTCCTTCTCCACCTCCTCTTCTTCCACATCGTGCCTTTCTTCTTATCTTCTGTCTCCTCCTCCTAATTCATTCCCCTCCTCCTCCTCCTCTGCATTCACCTCCTCCCCCTGCATTCTCCTCCTCTTCCTGCATTCTCCTCCTCCTCCTCTTCCTGCATTCTCCTCCTCCTCCTCTTCCTGCATTCACCTCCTCCTCCTGCATTCTCCTCCTCTTCCTGCATTCTCCTCCTCCTCCCTTCACTTCCTCCTTTTTCTTCCCCCTTGCCTCCTCCTACTACTTCATTCTCCTCCTCTGCCTCCTCCTCCTCCCTTCACTTCCTCCTTTTTCTTCCCCCTTGTCTCCTCCTCCCCCTCCCCCCCCTCCTCCTCCTTCATTCCCCTCCTCCTCCTCCATTCACCTCTTTGTCCTCCTCCGCCTCCTCTTCCCTTCACTTCCTCCTTTTTCTTCCCCCTTGTCTCCTCCTCCGGCCCCTCCTGATGGATGGGGGAAGTGGAAGGGGCACTGTGACAGCGTTGGGCTGATATCGATCGTCTCAGCAGCCCATTAATAGCGACATAGTCTATCCTTGCGCATCATTCTCTTCCTGGCTGTATAGCTAGCTAGCCTGCCAGGCGCTACGCTACATAGCCTGGGGGGCTAGCGCTCAGATCTTCAAGCACGAACCCTGTTTCTCTCCACACGGGACTCAACATTTTAATAAGACATGAAGGGCTGCTTGTTATCTGTCGAATCCAGAACGCTGTTCTTAGCGGGAACTTTGGTTCGGCTCATCAAACGAAGTCCGACGTCTTATTACCAAAGCCTCATCGACAAAAGATACAACGCTGGAACATATTGAACACCAGATCCACAGTGAGGCATTTAGCAGATGCTTTCGTTCCCAGGGACTTGCAGATGAGGGGAGGACAATCAATGTATACAATCAATGTTGGAACAACTACGGAAAAATGCAAGCGCTGCAAGACCCGGTTTCCAAAACAACAAGTGGACCGCGTGCAGAATGGCGTCAGGAATCACCAGAGCCTCGTTTATTTGGTGGTAGTCCAGTGCGAAGCGGGAGTCACTACATCAAAGCAAAACGTGCTGAAGATCGCAGAGCAGGTGGGATGTTCCTGGAAGACGGGGTTCTGGAAGTGTTTTTGAAAGGTCACAAGAGTGACAGCGTGGCTTCACGCTGTGGCGCTCTGGAGGAGAGGTGGTGTAATTAGTGAACGGATCGGTGTGAAGGAACTCAGGCCGGCTGGCAGAGGGTCAGAGGTCGTTAGGAGAGGGGTCACTGGAGGTCAGAGCCAGGGGTTGAGGGATCTCACCGCGCAATTGATTAGGAATTGATTAGGAATTCGTTATGAAATCATTGTTACTCCTTAATCACCTCATCTGATTCCTCTTTGCTCTCATTTTGGTTTTGCAGGACATTTCGACCACACTTATTTGACGATCTTATCCCAGAATATTAATTAACTTTACTTTTTATTAACTGTTTTAGCTTTCATATTTGCCAAAGCCATTGGTTTACATTGGTTTTACTATTTCCTATCTGCCTAGCCGATGCCTAAAACCATCACACTCCTGACTCCCTTCTCTCTGTTCCTGCTGGGTTGGGTTATTTCCCCTGAGCTTCTTTCCTTTGTGGGGGTTTTGGGGACACAGTCATCTGTACTTCCCCATGGAGACGTCTAAAATGACTCTTCAAATACACCCGACAGCACCTGAAAGCTCAGCCAACTGGAAAGAAATGTGGTGTTTTCCCTCCTGCTGAAGCCGCGACACCGAGGACTAATATCCTTTAGGCTTTTAGGAAGTGGTCTCTGGATGTTAGATGCTTTTATCCACAGCAACTCACAGTGAATTCAGATACATGTCTTACAGTGATTTCAGATAGATGATTTACAGTGAGTCAGATACATGACTTACATTGAGTTAGATACATGATTTGAGAGTTGTAAAGAGGGAGAGCAGAAAAGAGCTGAAGAGAGCCAGACAAACAACCCAAAAAATGTCCCCTCCCTCCCAAAGTGTCTCTGGCATTGAGAAGTGATTGACAGGCAAGATGGATCCCCTTAACGAATCATGGAGGTGATGCCCTGATTGGTCAGATGCAAGCAGGGAGTGGGCTGACATCTAGATGGGCTCACACAGAGGTGCAGTCTACTCTAAACAAATCGTCTCAGTGCATTTCACTCACAAACAGGCTGGATGGATGGACGGCTGTCTCTAACAATTTACACTGAAAGAATAACTTGAAAAAATACAACTTGCTCATGGAACCCCACAGGTAGACCGTGTGGATATTGGGGATCGAACCCAGATCCTTTTGTCGTTGATGACATGTGATCAAGCAACACTATTGTAATCACAAACAGAGCGATGAGTTAGCATGGTCAGATTAGGAGGTGTAAGACCACGAAACATCATATCAGGTTACCCCCCCCCCCCCCACCCCACCCTCGACACCACTTTACCTTCCAGACTCGTGTCCGTGTGAGCGTGGTGATTTACTCGCTCAGGAGGCTAGCAGGAGGTTTTAGAAGCGGTGTCTCGGAGCAGCCAGCTTCTAGTGTTGCTAGCTAGTTAGCAAAGGTGTAAAATACTCCTGCAGGTCGATTAGATGAAGTCTCTGGATATACGAAGGATTTTGTCTTGAAAATAATCGAACCCGCTCCAGTAGGCTAGGCATACACTATCAGAATCAGAGGTGAATTGTATTGTACTGGTTCGAATATATCAAATCATTATTGTCAGTTGATATTTTCAATGATACAAAAGGTTTTTGTTAGTTAGATTGGATATATATTTCTTTAGCGTGGGCTGTTGGAAGTACAATCATGAGTAATAAACCTTAAGTGTACGCCTACGATTGTGTGTGTGTGTGTGTGTGTGTGTGTGTGTGTGTGTGTGTGTGTGTGTGTGTGTGTGTGTGTGTGTGTGTGTGTGTGTGTGTGTGTGTGTGTGTGTGTGTGTGTGTGTGTGTGTGTGTGTGTGTGTGTGCGCAGTCATTCACACTTCTGGCACCAATCATATTTCATAATTGGTTGGCAGACTCTGGGAAATGGAACTAAACTGTTACTAATTACTGTTCATTTTAATCCCTTTCCCAGTGCTGTGGGTTGGTGTAGACTTATGGGAATGATATTTGGTTGGTGTGGACTTATGAGAATGATATTTGGTTGGTGTGGACTTATGGGAATGATATTCGGTTGGTGATAGCTTATTACAATGATATTTGGTTGGTATGGGGTTATGGGAATGATATTTGGTTGGTGTGGGCTTATGGAAATTATATTTGGTTTGTGTGGATTTATGGGAATGATATTTGGTTGGTGTGGGCTTATGAGAATGATATTTGGTTGGTGTGGACTTATGAGAATGATATTTGGTTGGTGTGGGCTTATGGGAATGCTATTTGGTTGGTGTGGACTTATGGGAATGATATTTGGTTGGTGTGGACTTATGAGAATGATATTTGGTTGGTGTGGGCTTATGGGAATGATATTTGGTTGGTGTGGGCTTATGGAAATTATATTTGGTTGGTGTGGATTTATGGGAATGATATTTGGTTGGTGTGGGCTTATGAGAATGATATTTTGGCAGGATATGAGTTGTGAAATGAGTTTGCGGTCACCAACTCGTTAACTCATTAACGTTAAAATCAAGAGCTTTTGGTATTTAAGTTAACGTTAAAATCAAGAGCTTTGGAAATAAACTTAACGTTAAAATCAAGAGCTGTGGTATTTGGTGAGTGATGAGGAAACGTCCAACACATCGGTTCTTCAGCGGACATTTTAGCGCTAATGGGATCTTATGTAAATGATTCCTCATTGAAGAGATTCAACTTTATAATTGAAATGAGATTAAACACACACACGCATACACACACACAAAGTTAAGTGATTCAAAAGCCGTGAAGACGATCTTGTACAAAGATCATTTACCCTCAGAAGTGCAACGTTTAAGTGATTAACTGACCTAATTAAGCTCAGTAATTAAGTGATTAACTGACATAATTAAGCTCAGTAATTAGTGATGAGTAAACGTGAATCCCTTGGCACTTTAACTTACTATTGGTGTTAAATATGAGGCATTGTATCCACAATCTTAAAAGCATTTTATTTATATCAAGATTCCTGAATTAAGTTTACGGAAAGAAGCGTTTTAAAAATATGTTTCCGTTATTGGTTCGCTGAATTGATTTGGGACTCCGCCTGTGTCAAATGTCTGTTGGTAAGTAAATTGCTTGTGTGGTAAGAGAGTTGATCCAGGTGGTTAAATGCTATCGAGCCTTTATCGACCAGCAGTGAATCAGAAATGGAACGGAACCGGTATGGGCAGGATCTCAGGAACCATCCCCACGTACTAAGGACTAAGGACTAAGGGAAGCAAAAAGCCGTCTTACTGTTCCTTCCGTAGGATGAGTCAGTCAACCTCGCTGCTCCCTTACTGGCTGCGTCTGCTCACGGTCTCCTATGGTCTCTATCCCCGTGGAGACCGTGGACTCTTTGTTATAAAGCATCGCTCTTCCTCTCCAACTAGTCTGACTTCATCCCTCTCCAGCAGACCGGCTGCTACGCCAGAATCAAATTTAAATATCAAACCATTGAGCAGTCTCTCTCTCTCTCTCTCTCTCTCTCTCTCTCTCTCTCTCTCTCTCTCTCTCTCTCTCTCTCTCTCTCTCTCTCTCTCTCTCTCTCTCTCTCTCTCTCTCTCTCTCTCTCTCTCTCTCTCTCTCTCTCTCTCTCTCTCTCTCTCTCTCTCTCTCTCTCTGGTCTCAAAATGGCCGTGATCGTGTTCCTCTTCCCTCCCACGGCGGTCCGATCCCCGCCACCGTCACCAGGGTGGTCTCCGTCGGTGGCGGGGCGTCGGTGGCCCGCGTCACTGGGTTCGGTGGCGTTGGGGTCGGCGTGGTTCTTGAGCGGCTCATCAGGCCGGCTGGGCGCCGAGGAGCGGGTCTTTGTTTTCTCCGATGCGTGGCGGACACGCGGTGCTCTTCTGTGGGGGTTTGAAAGCCGGCTCGTCCATTATTCAGGGGTCTTGGTGAAGGAGTGCTTCCTCCTGGGGTGTTCTCTCCCAGCGCTCCAGGTAGCGCTCCCGCTTATCGAGTGCAGTTTTGCGCTGCACTACCCGCCGTGCGTGCTGCTCGCGTCCCGTCCTGCCGTCCTGGCATGGCGGTACCGTTCTGTGATGCATCTCCCCCCTCGCTGATGGACCTGAACGTAGAGGAGGGCAGGAGGAGAGAGCTCAGCAGGGTTAGGAAGGTCGGCACGCTCAGGAGCTAGAGCAGGTCGTCTGGCTGCCGGAGGGTTGCCGGTTCGATCCCCGGCTCCTCCTATCTAAGTGTCGAGGTGTCCCTGAGCAAAGCGCCTAACCCTAGCTGCTCCTGACCAGCTGGCTGTCGCCCTGCAGGGCTGACACTGCCGTTGGTGTGTGAACGTTTGCTGACACTGCCGTTGGTGTGTGAACGTTTGCTGACACTGCCGTTGGTGTGTGAACGTTTGCATGAATGGGTGAATGTAAGGGCACTAGTTGTAAAGCGCTTTGAGTGGGCATAGGTCAACATGAAGTGCTCTACTAACGCAGTTAATTTACCATCTAGGGAGGTTGTTAAAACTCTTGGCCTCAGGTTTGCAGCCACACTGGTCTGTCGGGCCTGCAGAGAATCCAAATCCGATGGAAGGTTTGTTTTCCTTTTTATTTCTTTTTATTCAGAATTTGTACTGGACATGAATAAATTGTGACTGAGATCGGCTTTTCCCCCATTCACGGGAGTGGCTGCTATGCGCTAAAGGCATTCAGATTGGATTTAAAGCCTTTCTTTTGGTATTTAAGTACAGATTGTGTTTTCCTGAAGAGAACCACACTCGTAAAAGGGATTACTTGCAGAGAAGATGCTTATTATAAATGCATGGCTGTGTTTTGCTAAAACAGCACTTTTGGTTTGAAGCGCTTGTTAAGATGCCGTTGAAAAACATGAAATTACATTTTGGAAAATATCATTTTTCTCTATTAGAACACGAGTTTCGCTATTAGAAGACTTTTTGTTGTTAAGAGGTCCATAAACTCTATGCAAAGACGGTATGTAATGGCCAATTTCATTTCACTAGCGCCCCCGTTTCCATGGCCTTGTTCCTATAAGCATATTACACACCGTAGCCGCCCTTATTATGCAGCATCCTCAAACTCCAGATGGCCATCGTAAATTCTGCCTCGAGACACGTCAAACCCTGTAGTAGTTCCAACAGAGTTGGTTGTGTTTTTTCAGGTTCATTAAGTTCGATCTAGACAGAGATTCATACGGGGGGCTGGTGCGGCGTCCACACCACCCCAGGGACCGGGGTTCAAACCCCGGCTCCGACGAGATAAACCTTATTAATCCCTAAAAGGGAAACTAAATGCCACCTCATGACATAGACAAGAAACGTGACAGGTGGGCGACATGGAAACAAGCGCACACACCTCGGAACAGGTACAGAGTAAGAGAATGACCAGGTCCAAGTATGTGCCTCCTCCCTGTCAGCCGTTGGTGTCTTCAAGCCCTCTGTTTGTCCTCAAGCAAGGGAAGGAGATGGATTGAACCTGATATACACTTGGTACACAGACCATGTTTACTCAGCACTTTCCTATGAACCAACAGCTGCCCAAGGCGCTGCACAGGTAGAGCCTTACTCTGAACGTTACCGTACACACTCACAAGGGGCATGCAGAGCCCGTGAATGACATCATGTTCGGATCGCTAGTGCTGCTGCCGGTTCCTCTCCCTCGGCGGGCCCTCTTCCTCCGCTCCTTGCTAAATATTTCATCCTGTGTGCTCTTGTCTTACTTGGTCCCTGCGCACGTTGTGCTGAGCTGATGCACCGACCCCGGCGGTTATTTATATCCCGGTGTCCTGATGCGTGGGAGGCGGGACCAGGGAGTGTCAGTGTGTTCTCTGATTGGCTGAAGGACGTCTACTCGTGTGTGAGTTCTTGGCAGTGTTTTTACCCGGCTGCTGGTCACTTTACCTGGAGGCCAGAGACACAAACACTGCACCCTGGACTGCTGAAGGGGCCCCTATTTAAATTTGTGGCGTGATGTTGCTTATCCATCACAAGCCGTATAAAATCGACCCGTTTGTGACATCGCAAGTGGGAGTGTCCACCCAGATGTGTGACGGACAGGTCGGCCTACCAGTTTGTACAGTCCGCTGGGTAGGCCGGTTGGTTGATCTATCCACCATGCTGGACACTCCTGCTGGGGATGTCACAAACGGGTCGCTTTTGAAATGGCCTGTGACGGGCCAACCGACAGATCACTCCCGGGGAATCGGAGGCCCTCTCAATCTAGCCCAGCAATAAAGTGTATTTGTTTACAGCTGCATGTCTTTGGTTCATGGAACAGCTCCACCTGCTTTGGGCTCCAGGTCTGTGTCTCAACGATGAGTCTTCTCCTCTACCCATGACCTTCTAGCCAGGACTGTTTGGGGTCGGAAAGGGATCGAACAGCGAGCCACGGGACGGTGTTTAACTAGGATGTTTCCCATGCTTCCTTCGGTCCTGCGTGGCCTTTTTCCTAGACTTGCCATCTAGCACTTAAGTTATCCCCTAAGTCTCCTGGTTAGTCTCACTCACTCCACCTGTGTTCATTAGTGGAGTCCTCCCGCTGTCGTTGCCTGCGCCCCTGTACACCCCTCTAGGAGAAGGAAACGTTTAAATATACACCAGTGTGTAAATCTTTGTCTCCTCAATGATTGTGTCCTCTCTCTGTTTATCCTTCAGATTAACAATGATTAATGACTTCCACATTGTTCCTGAAGGTTATTTGTCTAATTCGTGGGCAATGTTTAAAAGTCTTTTGTTTTGGTGAGTCCTTTCTTCCAGAGGCTGTGATGACTAAACAACACCATCACAATGAATTACTCAACTAAAAATAAAGAATCTTGTTGTGGAGTGTGTGTGGATGGTGGCTGGTTGAAGCAGCCTCACCTGGCCCGAGTCAGACTGATGGGACTCTGGGGGCTGGGTGAGGCCGCACACCTGTTGTGCATTGAGCAATCAGTGTGCAACAGGTTACACCCGCCATCGCCGCACACACTCAGGGAGATCTCCCGTATGGCAGCATGTTACACCGTCTGCTCAAGCTATACTCAAGCGATGCAATAAACCGGTTCAAACGTCACCACCTTGCGACCTTGGTCTGGAGGAGCCCAGTGTAGCATGAGCTTTGCTACACTGGTCTGCTTACAAAAAGAACGAAATCCAACTGCTGTTAACGGTTAGCGCTGTGATAAGAAGAGAAAGAGTTAGAGCTCTGCATCTACAGAACAAAAGCCTTCTGTCCATCTGACAGGCGAGTCGTTAAGTCTGGCCCTGAGAAGCGCACACCTTCCCGTCTAATGGAAAATGGGTCGCGGTACGCGAGCATGGGATCCACGCCTCGCTTGTCCGCTCGCGGCGAGCGAGCGAGTTCTCTGGACTCCACGGGAGGAGACAGCGGGCGCCGTGACACCCAGTGGACCGTCTTCTCTAATTGGTCCTGGCGAGGCCGTGTCGTAGCGAGGAAGCACCGCGGGAACATAAACCGCGTCAAGCCGCCAATGCTACGCCTCAGAGCAACGCCGCGGGGGTGGGGGGGGGGGGGTGGGTGGATGGGGGGGGGGGGGGGGGGGTGGATGGGGGGGGGGGGGGGGGGGGGGGGGGGGTGGATGGGGGGGGGTGGGGGGGGTGCTGTGTTCCCTGAGCCGTGTTTGTAAGAACAACTCGTCATCGTTGAAGTGTTACGTGGGTGTTGTCGTGTTCGGCCTGTCGGGGTGAGGAGGAGATGCTATACTGGTGTTAACTGGTGACAGAGGCTGTGGGAGGCAACAACAAAAGGTGGACGTGTTCTGTGATCTACATCCTGGCCTGTGCGTGGAATGAATCTGCACCCTTTTGGTGAATGTTTCGATTCATTTTGCCCCAGACTTGAATATATATGCGAATATATTCACCGCACTAGTTGGTGGTGGTTTGCTTGTGGCGACCAATCAGGAGGCACTCTGAACAGGACGCTTTACGGGACCTTCAGAAACGCACCATCAAATATCTCCAACGTGTAAGTCCGCCATCTCCCGTGACCTCGTACGCTTACCAGGTGACCCCTGTGGGGACCCGACCCCCAGGCTGGGAACCCCGAGTGAACCGCTCTGAGGAGGCCGACTCAGCGGTATGGAATGGACTCTCGGGGGTCCTCTCCAGCTGACCTAGTGCTGGCTCAGAGGAGGGACCCCAGAGATCTGTCTCCTGCATCTTAATGGTGCTCCTACCCCCCCCCCCCCCACCACCACCCACCCCCCCTCTTTCCCTCTAGACTGTAGTAACGGCCAATCAGAGAAGACGGTGTGGAGGAGTTAAGATGTGATCGATTTCTACGTCGATAAATATCGGTAAAGAGAAATGGCTAAGAGAAAAGTGTTGATGTTAACATAGCGCTATAGCTATCGACAGCGCCGCAGTCGGTTGACGACCACTCAAGACAAACGGTGCGTTTTTGTTTCGGTGCGATTTAATGTTCAGGCTGAATCCCAGACAGATGGCCGTGGATTGGGCGTCGGCCTGAAATGGCAGGTCATTACGTGGGTCTTTAGTCAAGGCAGCCAGTGGACATCATAAGTGAATGCTCAGGGACGCACATCTTTCCGGTCAGACGGAGCGGCTCAGGGGATAGTAAAGGACCGATAAAAGCTGTCGTTGAGAACCTTTCCTGAACCCCGAGGACGGCCTGAACCGCAGCAAAGGAAACGGGAATGGCAGCAGGCGGAAGAACGCAGGACGACTCACAGATAAAACCTGAAACGTTTCTCTGCCCGTGGGCAGTCTTTTGATGGCAGGAAGTCACAGTGACAGCTGCACAGTGTTGGTTTCATGCAGCGCTTCCAGCGTTCATAATGTTTTGGTGGTATGGAAAAACGAGGTCTGTAACTCAAATCTGCTGAAGTCTCAAAATGGAGTCATGGAACGAGTCCTATTAACTGACTCTTCATGGCGTCTGTGAAGCTGATTAATGGATAGTCTTCGGGGCAATGACTCCGAGCCATACGTTTGCGGGTTTGATTCCTGATTTTCCAGTCTTCGTTGAGCAAGATGCCCCTGTCCCCTACCTGCTCTATGTGTATCTAACGCAAGCGTCCGCTGTGTGTCTCTGGATTGAAACATCTGCTGAAGGGCTTAATGGTCAAGTAGAAAGTCGTGTGGAAGAATAACTGAGAGATATCCGCCTCATACCGGTCCTAGTTCTACTGTTTAGTGTCTCACTAAAGCTGTTTCAGACCGGGCTGGCTCTGAAAACAGATGGCGTCGCTTCATCAAGCGGCTGTAACGGTGTTTCAGTCACTAAGACCTTGTAAACACAGCTGTGAAAAACAATCTTAAACGCAGAGGCGTCGCTGTGTAAATGAGCTGCGGCTGTAAACGACAGGCATGATGGAAACGCGAGACACAAGGCGTGACTGTTATGTGTCAAGGCGTTCCCTCTCCGGCTGCCCACTGACGCCGATCGTCCCGTTTCTATGCGTCCCATGTTCAGTAGCGCCCCCTTCCATGTGATATGGCTTAAACTGTCGCTTTACCGAAAATACACTCAAGATAGTTTGATTTCCTGACAACGATCTGCACATGGGCAGTATTGTCTAGTGGTGACAGTGTTTGTCTCCCAGCCAAAAGGTTCTCTGTTTGAACCCCAGTGTCCACAGTCTAACCTGTAGGCATCCTAGAGCAAGATGCCCCCTAACCCCTACCTGCTCCTTAATAACCTGTCTCTGTATTCACTGTCTAACCCCTACCTGCTCCTTAATGACCTGTCTCTGTATTCACTGTCTAACCCCCATCTGCTCCTTAATGACCTGTCTCTGTATTCACTGTCTAACCCCTACCTGCTCCTTAATGACCTGTCTCTGTATTCACTGTCTAACCCCCATCTGCTCCTTAATGACCTGTCTCTGTATTCACTGTCCAACCCGTACCTGCTCCTTAATGACCTGTCTCTGTATTCACTGTCCAACCCCACCTGCTCCTTAATGACCTGTCTCTGTATTCACTGTCCAACCCGTACCTGCTCCTTAATGACCTGTCTCTGTATTCACTGTCTATCCGCTCCTTAATGACACTCTGAGCTAAGTTTCTTTGGAGAACAGCGTCTGCTAAATGTTGTTATAATGAGCGAGCGTTCAGATAACCTTCCTCTCTGTGTTGATGCCCCATGCGATCGCTAATGACCTCCCATGCTAGCAAGCGGAACTCTGTAAGTACCCATAATGCATCAGCGTGTGAACCAGCAGGTGTCTGACCGTTCACTGGGACGGAGAGTTGATCTCAAACCGGTCCTTCAGCAGAATGAGTTCTTAATATCCCGTAATATATGGAGTTATGTCCTTCCTAGACAGGCCTCCTAGAAGGGGTACGGGAGAGCCTGGATAATGGCCTGAACCCCCATGCTGCCGTGGAGTCCACTCCGTGTGCGTGTGGTCTCCATCCTAAACTCTGGCAGCAGAGGAGTGGTTGTGGTGAAAGTGTGTACCACTACGAAAACTGTGTTGTTGTTTTGTTGTCATTTTGAACGATGGGCGGACCCTTGACACAAGGGACCAATCGTGGGAGAAGATGACGGTTATATTACAGGCTTGTGCAACTGTCATTTATGAGGAAGTGACACAAAACTAGCAAATGTTCAGTTTCCCTCATTTCGTTCTGAAGAAGCACGCTGCAACTCCCCAATATGATAAAAGAGTGTTTACATTGTTAACACTCGACTGCATGTCAGGGTTGGACTCGTCTGCAGACAACGATGGCCTCTCGCCCGTTGCAAATCATTCATGTCTTGTTTGTTCTGCTTGTTTCTTGCAGTTGGAAAGACGTCCCTGATAACTCGTTTCATGTACGACAGCTTTGACAACACATACCAGGTAGGTGGGGTAATAAAGATGTATTTTACCAGGGAGGTGGGGTAGTAAAGATGTATTTTACCAGGGAGGTGGGGTAATAGAGGTATTTTACCAGGGAGGTGGGGTAATAAAGATGTATTTTACCAGGGAGGTGGGGTAATAAAGAGGTATTTTACCAGGGAGGTGGGGTAATAGAGGTATTTTACCAGGGAGGTGGGGTAATAAAGAGGTATTTTACCAGGGAGGTGGGGTAATAAAGAGGTATTTTACCAGGGAGGTGGGGTAATAGAGGTATTTTACCAGGGAGGTGGGGTAATAAAGATGTATTTTACCAGGGAGGTGGGGTAATAGAGGTATTTTACCAGGGAGGTGGGGTAATAAAGAGGTATTTTACCAGGGAGGTGGGGTAATAAAGAGGTATTTTACCAGGGAGGTGGGGTAATAAAGATGTATTTTACCAGGGAGGTGGGGTAATAAAGAGGTATTTTACCAGGGAGGTGGGGTAATAAAGAGGTATTTTACCAGGTAGGTGGGGTAATAAAGAGGTATTTTACCAGGGAGGTGGGGTAATAAAGAGGTATTTTACCAGGGAGGTGGGGTAATAAAGAGGTATTTTACCAGGGAGGTGGGGTAATAAAGATGTATTTTACCAGGGAGGTGGGGTAATAAAGAGGTATTTTACCAGGGAGGTGGGGTAATAGAGGTATTTTACCAGGGAGGTGGGGTAGTAAAGAGGTATTTTACCAGGGAGGTGGGGTAATAAAGATGTATTTTACCAGGGAGGTGGGGTAATAAAGAGGTATTTTACCAGGTAGGTGGGGTAATAGAGGTATTTTACCAGGGAGGTGGGGTAATAAAGATGTATTTTACCAGGGAGGTGGGGTAATAAAGATGTATTTTACCAGGGAGGTGGGGTAATAAAGAGGTATTTTACCAGGGAGGTGGGGTAATAAAGAGGTATTTTACCAGGGAGGTGGGGTAATAAAGAGGTATTTTACCAGGGAGGTGGGGTAATGAAGAGGTATTTTACCAGGGAGGTGGGGTAATAAAGATGTATTTTACCAGGTAGGTGGGGTAATAAAGAGGTATTTTACCAGGGAGGTGGGGTAATAAAGATGTATTTTACCAGGGAGGTGGGGTAATAAAGAGGTATTTTACCAGGGAGGTGGGGTAATAGAGGTATTTTACCAGGGAGGTGGGGTAATAAAGAGGTATTTTACCAGGGAGGTGGGGTAATAAAGAGGTATTTTACCAGGGAGGTGGGGTAATAAAGAGGTATTTTACCAGGGAGGTGGGGTAATAAAGATGTATTTTACCAGGGAGGTGGGGTAATAGAGGTATTTTACCAGGGAGGTGGGGTAATAAAGAGGTATTTTACCAGGGAGGTGGGGTAATAAAGAGGTATTTTACCAGGGAGGTGGGGTAATAAAGATGTATTTTACCAGGGAGGTGGGGTAATAAAGAGGTATTTTACCAGGGAGGTGGGGTAATAAAGAGGTATTTTACCAGGGAGGTGGGGTAATAAAGAGGTATTTTACCAGGGAGGTGGGGTAATAAAGAGGTATTTTACCAGGGAGGTGGGGTAATAGAGGTATTTTACCAGGGAGGTGGGGTAATGAAGAGGTATTTTACCAGGGAGGTGGGGTAATAGAGGTATTTTACCAGGGAGGTGGGGTAATAGAGGTATTTTACCAGGGAGGTGGGGTAATAAAGAGGTATTTTACCAGGGAGGTGGGGTAATAAAGAGGTATTTTACCAGGGAGGTGGGGTAATAAAGAGGTATTTTACCAGGGAGGTGGGGTAATAAAGAGGTATTTTACCAGGGAGGTGGGGTAATGAAGAGGTATTTTACCAGGGAGGTGGGGTAATGAAGAGGTATTTTACCAGGGAGGTGGGGTAATGAAGAGGTATTTTACCAGGGAGGTGGGGTAATGAAGAGGTATTTTACCAGGGAGGTGGGGTAATAAAGAGGTATTTTACCAGGTAGGTGGGGTAATAGAGGTATTTTACCAGGGAGGTGGGGTAATAAAGATGTATTTTACCAGGGAGGTGGGGTAATAAAGATGTATTTTACCAGGGAGGTGGGGTAATAAAGATGTATTTTACCAGGGAGGTGGGGTAATAAAGAGGTATTTTACCAGGGAGGTGGGGTAATAAAGAGGTATTTTACCAGGGAGGTGGGGTAATAAAGAGGTATTTTACCAGGGAGGTGGGGTAATGAAGAGGTATTTTACCAGGGAGGTGGGGTAATAAAGATGTATTTTACCAGGTAGGTGGGGTAATAAAGAGGTATTTTACCAGGGAGGTGGGGTAATAAAGATGTATTTTACCAGGGAGGTGGGGTAATAAAGAGGTATTTTACCAGGGAGGTGGGGTAATAGAGGTATTTTACCAGGGAGGTGGGGTAATAAAGAGGTATTTTACCAGGGAGGTGGGGTAATAAAGAGGTATTTTACCAGGGAGGTGGGGTAATAAAGAGGTATTTTACCAGGGAGGTGGGGTAATAAAGATGTATTTTACCAGGGAGGTGGGGTAATAGAGGTATTTTACCAGGGAGGTGGGGTAATAAAGAGGTATTTTACCAGGGAGGTGGGGTAATAAAGAGGTATTTTACCAGGGAGGTGGGGTAATAAAGATGTATTTTACCAGGGAGGTGGGGTAATAAAGAGGTATTTTACCAGGGAGGTGGGGTAATAAAGAGGTATTTTACCAGGGAGGTGGGGTAATAAAGAGGTATTTTACCAGGGAGGTGGGGTAATAAAGAGGTATTTTACCAGGGAGGTGGGGTAATAGAGGTATTTTACCAGGGAGGTGGGGTAATGAAGAGGTATTTTACCAGGGAGGTGGGGTAATAGAGGTATTTTACCAGGGAGGTGGGGTAATAGAGGTATTTTACCAGGGAGGTGGGGTAATAAAGATGTATTTTACCAGGGAGGTGGGGTAATAAAGATGTATTTTACCAGGGAGGTGGGGTAATAAAGAGGTATTTTACCAGGGAGGTGGGGTAATAAAGATGTATTTTACCAGGGAGGTGGGGTAATAAAGAGGTATTTTACCAGGGAGGTGGGGTAATAGAGGTATTTTACCAGGGAGGTGGGGTAATAAAGAGGTATTTTACCAGGGAGGTGGGGTAATAAAGAGGTATTTTACCAGGGAGGTGGGGTAATAAAGAGGTATTTTACCAGGGAGGTGGGGTAATAAAGAGGTATTTTACCAGGGAGGTGGGGTAATAAAGAGGTATTTTACCAGGGAGGTGGGGTAATAAAGAGGTATTTTACCAGGTAGGTGGGGTAATAAAGAGGTATTTTACCAGGGAGGTGGGGTAATAAAGAGGTATTTTACCAGGGAGGTGGGGTAATAAAGAGGTATTTTACCAGGGAGGTGGGGTAATAAAGAGGTATTTTACCAGGGAGGTGGGGTAATGAAGAGGTATTTTACCAGGGAGGTGGGGTAATGAAGAGGTATTTTACCAGGGAGGTGGGGTAATGAAGAGGTATTTTACCAGGGAGGTGGGGTAATGAAGAGGTATTTTACCAGGGAGGTGGGGTAATGAAGAGGTATTTTACCAGGGAGGTGGGGTAATAAAGAGGTATTTTACCAGGGAGGTGGGGTAATAAAGAGGTATTTTACCAGGGAGGTGGGGTAATAAAGAGGTATTTTACCAGGGAGGTGGGGTAATAAAGGTATTTTACCAGGGAGGTGGGGTAATAGAGGTATTTTACCAGGGAGGTGGGGTAATAAAGAGGTATTTTACCAGGGAGGTGGAGTAATAGAGGTATTTTACCAGGGAGGTGGGGTAATAAAGAGGTATTTTATCAAGTAGGATATAAAATATAAACCGAGCAGGGTTGTTAATGGTTTTACTGTGGTTTCCAGGCTATATGGTAAAACATGCCATAATATGAGGAGAGAATGAGTCTCTTATGTATAATAAACATAAAGTACAGCATACTGTGTAGGCTAACTGGATTACTGTTCTCATTTCAACCCCCAATGTTAGACTTAGTTATTTTTTCTGTGTGTTTATGTGTGGCGGTTCGTGTGTGTGTGTTTATTTTGGTGTGTGTGTGTGTTTCTTTTGGTGTGTGTGTGTGTTTGTTAGTGTTTGTGTGTGTGTGTTTCGGTTGGTGTGTGTGTGTGTTTCGGTTGGTGTGTGTGTGTTTCTGTAAGTGTGTGTGTGTTTCTGTAAGTGTGTGTGTGTTTCTGTAAGTGTGTGTGTGTGTGTGTGTGTGTGTGTTTCGGTTGGTCTGTGTGTGTGTGTGTTTCTAAATCACACCTCGAGGCTGCTTCTGACCTCTACTACTCCTACTAAGCACATCACATTTCCAGCCCATAATAAACAGCCATGCATCTTACTGCCACTGAGAGACACTTCCTCCCCCAAGCTGCAGAGCCCGGCCGTGAAGCTCTCCGATCATCGGGTTACTTTTTAATAACGGGTGTCTTGTATCCTCAGCAGAAAAGCAGGAGTCGTCATTACAGTCGCGTGGACGACTTGCCCACGCCATCGCTAATATTATCCACCGACGCATTGTTTGGGAATCATGAAAACCGTTACGTTTTCCGTTGTGGAACATTTCGCTCTTTGCTGAATGTGGGTGTTTTTATTTTTGGGCCGATCTTGTCCTCAAATGTCCCATTAATGTTAATATTTCGTTGCCATGACATCACAGCATGTCTCTGGATTATTAAATGTCCCACGTTGCAACACCCAACGTTTGCATGCGGCCCCCGAACACTCACTTGCGATTAAAAATTGTGTTTAAGAAAATGGTGCCGGTGTTTCTCCTCCCTGTTCGGATACGACGGGAATCCAGATCATTTTCCGCTGTTGGGGAAAATGAACAGAAGAGCCCTCGACTCGGTCTTTAAGATTAGACAGACTTGGCTGAACTCTGAGCTAGCTAGCGTCTCTGGAGACAGAAAGGCCAGCGAAACTATGAGAACCACCCACTTTCAACTACCCCTGATGTATGATGGGTAGATCACCTCCTCAGCCTCCTCCCTGGTGAGCTGTAGCAACCGGTAGGATGCAGTTGGATCTATCTATCATAGATCTGGGTGGGCTTCTCTTCCCTGATTGATGCTGAGAATTACGTACTAACTAATCTGGGTGTGCCTTTTTTAAACAGCAACCGCACATTATTTCCTAAACTCTTATTATGAAATCCAAACATCGCTCACTTCCTGCCACTCCCTCCTCCCACATCTCCTTAAATGGTTGTCTCCAAACTGTCATCAAAACTAAATCAAACTAAAAACAACAAATATTCCCAGCTTTTGATATTTAGCTTGTGTACCATCCGTTTGATGGTTAAAAAAGATGTGGACTGCATATGGCTGTAACACTGGGCTTCATTAGAGGACTAAATTATTTCTCCTTGTGGTCGTAGCTCTGAGGTTCTGCAATCACCCCCCCCCCCCCCCCCCCCCCCCCCCGTTCCCTGGCATTCATAATATGGAACTAGTGGCAAATAACAGAAACGGAGGCAGCGTTGGGAAATAGTTTTAGTCTGGCACTAGACAAACGTTGACTAATCACCAGAGTAGGGGGTGCGAACCCTGGCATCCACCAACATGGCCGCCCGATCATCTTCTGGTCCCTCCTTTCACTGGATGGAGGACAAATTAGTCCAATGATCCTGATTTGGTGGAGCGCTACAGTCGGTCTCGCCAAGTCGTTAGCGTTAGCCGCGAGCACAACAAAGGCTGTAATGCATATTGTGTTCACGTTTTGTGATGCAAATCACCCACGCATTTTTACACAAATGTAAAATATACTCTCTGACCCAACACCAGATTCTTATTAAGAAATAAACAGCTAACCACGGCAGAACAGAAGTACATGTCACTGCTGTGCTACTAATTAGGCTCCAACTTTCTCAGACTTTGTTTTGAAGGCAATTAAAAACTGGAATGATGCTGGTAATTAACTTGACCATTTAAACAAAGTCCATGTGCATGGATGTCGCCAATAGTGTATGCTTTAGTAGCTATTATAAAGCAATTCGATCCCCAATGTCCAACGATTGAGCCGAGATACTCCTTAATGACATGTATCTGAATTGACTTTGGACAAACACGACTGCTGTACCCCTGCACAGTAAATAGCACTAAATAATTCTCATCTCTGCTCCAGATCTTCCAGAAGCAAACATGGGCGGTAAATATATGTGACTGTGAAACGTTAATTTGGTGAAAGACCTCCAGTAGACAACTCAAGGAAAGTGGTAACAAGTTTTTGTTCCCCGTTCTTCTAATACATCCGTGATGCCAACAAGCGAGCCCAGAGAGAGAGAGACGGGGAGGGGGAGGGAGGTGGACGGAGTGGGGAGGATGAGGCTGGTGGTTGGGGTGGTGCTGGGGGTTGGGGTGGTGCTGGGGGTTGGGGTTGTGGTGGTGCTGGGGGTTGGGGTTGTGGTGGTGCTGGGGGTTGTGATGGTGCTGGGGGTTGGGGTGGTGCTGGGGGTTGGGGTGGTGGTGGGGGTTGGGGTGGTGCTGGGGGTTGGGGTGGTGGTGGTGGTGGGGGTTGGGGTGGTGCTGGGGGTTGGGGTGGTGCTGGGGGTTGGGGGGGGTGTTGGGGGGTGGTGCTGGGGGTTGGGGGGGTGGTGGGGGTTGGGGGGTGATGGTGGGGGTTGGTGGTTGGTGGTTGGTGCTGGGGGTTGGGGGGTGGTGCTGGGGGTTGGGGGGTGGTGCTGGGGGTTGGGGTGGTGCTGGGGGTTGGGGGGTGGTGCTGGGGGTTGGGGGGTGGTGCTGGGGGTTGGGGTGGTGCTGGGGGTTGGGGGGTGGTGCTAAAAGCCTCAGAGGCAGAACACCTTGGCTGGCTTGGCGATGGGGAGCTGTCAGACCTGTGGTCACTCTGCTGTGACTGAGTCAGGTCCCGCTCCACTGAGCAGAGCCCAGACACATTTGGGTTGTGTGGTTCTTCCTGTGGTGGAGTACCTGCTGCGTATTTCAGCGTGGAGGTGAATGTCAGCCATCTTGAAGGAGAAATAATGAGGCAGAGCAGACGGATCAGATAAAGTTTATTAGTAACTCGGCTGTCACAGCAGCAGAACTTACACAGGATGGGAAAATGAATAAGAGCATACAAACATATTCACCATAAAATAATGTATGAGTAGCATAAATGAATGTAAAGGTAAACATTATTATAGTAGAAGTTAAAATGATATTCTATATTATGGAAGGTCCGTCTAAGATGGGATGATATTTAACCATGCCATTTTTCTTAATCATTCGTGAATGTCTGTTGTTTCATATTTTCTCTGTCTATCAATTCAAAATGGTGGTTCTCAGAATCACCCCTTTATGCCAGTTGAGATCGGGTGAGATAGAGTTCCCTCTTCAGGTTTCTTCCTTGTGGTTTTGGAGGTTTTGTCCTCGTCTCTGAGTGCTCGGGGTTAGGGAAAGTCTTCTGATGCAGGCCTGGGAATACCTCTGAGACTGGAACTGTGATCCGGGCAACCGTCAAGGTGCAGTTATAAGTCGACAGCTGTTTTCATTGGAAACTGTCCATCCTGTCTGTGAATCTAGTTTCCGACTTGAAGTTTTAACCTTGCTGTTTTACGTTAAAGTGATTCCCCCAATAGATTACACCAATAACATTTCCTCATTGACCAGTTGCTTTTCTCCAAAACAAGTTGCAGTGAATTCAGATGGGAATAGAACGTGCCAGCCACCACACAAACACGCTAGCAACCAAACAAACATGTTAGCCAACAAACAAACACGCTAGCAACCAAACAAACATGTTAGCCACCACACAAACCCTGTAACCAAACAAACATGTTAGCCAACAAACAAACACGCTAGCAACTAAACAAACATGTTAGCCATCAAACAAACACGCTAGCAACCAAACAAACATGTTAGCCACCACATAAACACGCTAGCCACCTCACTAACACGCTAGCCATGACGCTATCCTTTCCCCGTATTACAGACAATAAATGTTGTTATTTAACATTATTTCCTCAGCTGCACTCTCAGTTGAATTCCTCAACACATGAAGAACCTGAAGTGATTTTAAAAAGGATTTCTATACGCCTCAGATCTTCACAACAATCTGCACGACCATTAAACAAAATACAACATTAGGTACATGTCGTCCTCCTCATCCTCCTTGGAGCTGAGGTCCGTAGAGCCTGCTTCTGTGTTGGCTAACGATGGGAGGTGCTTAATATTTTAACACAGCATGAATTATTCACTCCGCACCTAATGTCTCCATGTATAGGTCTCTGTGTGGCGTTCTATATTTAAACACGCCTGCCTGAGGGAGGACAGTCCTGGCAGGTCACAATACACAAGAACTGCAGTTTTACTGTAGTACACACAGTTTTACTGAGCCTGTGTGATATAAATACTATCACAGGAAGTACCAGACGCTCTGTGATCTAAAGTGTTTTCCATGGATGAAAGAAGGACGGTGTACATGTACACCAACATTTTATCTTTACAGCTATTTATTCAATTTTTTTTGTTGCCATTTTATTGATGTACTATGTATACACTTTTTTTATTTATTTTTTTAACTGCTGTTTGGACCAAAAATTACCTTCAATGTTAATGCGTAATTGTTTATATTGACTACTATGTTCTCTATTCTCTTCTCATCTCAGGCCACGATTGGAATCGACTTCCTGTCAAAAACCATGTACCTGGAAGACCGAACGGTGGGACAGGAAACAACTAAACCAACAACATATTTCTCTCTCTCTTCCTGTCTGTCTCTCTCTTCCTGTCTGTCTCTGTCTTCCTGTCTGTCTCTCTGTCTCTCTCTTCCTGTCTGTCTCTCTCTTCCTGTCTGTCTCTCTGCCTCTCGCTTCCTGTCTGTCTGTCTCTCTCTTCCTGTCTGTCTCTCTCTTCCTGTCTGTCTCTCTGTCTCTCTCTTTCTGTCTGTCTCTCTGTCTCTTTCTCACCGTCCCTCTTTTTTTCTTTTTCTGTCTCTCAGTTCAATTTGAAAGAGCTTTATTGACATGGAAGATAAACATTTACAGTGCCAAAGCAGTCTCTTTCTCTTTCTCACTGTCTGTCTCTGTCTCTCTCTGTCTCTCTGTCTCTTTCTCTCTGTCTCTCTGTCTCACTTTCTCTCTCTCTCTGTCTCACTTTCTCTCTGTATCTCTGTCTCTGTCTCACTTTCTCTCTGTCTCTCTGTCTCTCTGTCTCCCTTTCTCTCTGTCTCTCTGTCTCTGTCTCTCAACATGCGATAGGGAAGAAAAGTACACAAAACTAAAACTATGGAGACTCAGCGGGTTCATCTTACATTATTTCCCTCTCCTGTGCTAGTTAGACGCCGGTGCAGGCTGAACTGTGATGTGCTGGGCAGTCACCCAGCAGGCCAGCGCTGCGGGCTGTGATTATGTAAATTTATACAATCACAGACGTGTGCGCGGCTGTTTGTTTCCTGGGAGAATGTTCACGTTCAACAGCATGACCTTGGCCTGTCGGGGGGGGTGTTGTCTCACTACCGTCATGACACCTGTGTGTGTGTGTGTGTGTGTGTGTGTGTGTGTGTGTGTGTGTGTGTGTGTGTGTGTGTGTGTGTGTGTGTGTGTGTGTGTGTGTGTGTGTGTGTGTGTGTGTGTGTGTGTGTGTGTGTGTGTGTGTGTGTGTGTGTGTGTGTAAAACTATGAGATGGAGAGTGTTCTCAGTTTGAGAGTATTGATGGAACAATATCTGAGTAATGCAGCAGTTTGATCAGCTAAGGATGGGAAAATGTCAGTACTCATACGTATTTGGTTACTCTCAGTACTGATGGTACTGATGTGCTACTTCTGTGCGATTAACAAGTACGTACTCCAGAGTACCGATGGATGGTATTGTGAGAGTACTATTGGAGTACTACCAGGTTCTGATAGTATTGTGAGAGTACTGTGAGTACTACTAGGGTACTGATAGAAATGTGAGTACTACTAGAGTATTGATAGTATTGTGTGAGTAGTACTAGAGTACTGATAGTATTGTGTGAGTACTACTAGAGTACTGATAGTACTGTGTGAGTAGTACTAGAGGACTGATAGTACTGTGTGAGTACTACTAGAGTATTGATAGTATTGTGTGAGTAGTACTAGAGTACTGATAGTACTGTGTGAGTAGTACTAGAGTACTGATAGTATTGTGTGAGTACTACTAGAGTACTGATAGTATTGTGTGAGTAGTACTAGAGGACTGATAGTACTGTGTGAGTACTACTAGAGTATTGATAGTACTGTGTGAGTAGTACTAGAGGACTGATAGTACTGTGAGTAGTACTAGAGGACTGATAGTACTGTGTATTTCCAGGTGCGGCTGCAGCTGTGGGACACGGCTGGACAGGAACGTTTCAGGAGCCTCATCCCGAGCTACATCAGAGACTCTACTGTCGCCGTGGTGGTCTACGACATCACAAGTACTACTAACACTATACTACCAATGCTATACTACTACAGTCTATAAAGTACAGTGTATACATTAGAGTGTGTACAGTACATACAGTACAGTCTACAGTTTACAAAGTACAGTGTATACAGTACAGTGAATACCATAGTGTGCACACTGTATACAGTTCGTACAGTACAGTGTATACAGTACAGTGCATACAGTACAGTGAATACCATAGTGTGCACAGTGTATACAGTTCATACAGTACAGTGTATACAGTACAGTGTATACAGTACAGTGCATACCATAGTGTGCACAGTGTATACAGTGTATACAGTACAGTGTATACAGTACAGTGCATACAGTACAGTGAATACCATAGTGTGCACAGTGTATACAGTTCGAACAGTACAGTGTATACAATACAGTGTATACAGTACAGTGTGAACAGTAGCTTACAACATGAACCCGTGGTGGTCCTCTGAGAACAGGAAGCTGGTTAGGATTGTATTGATCCTGTTGCCTGTTTGTTTTATGAGATCATATTTCACAGAAACCCTTTCAATAATGTCTTCTACAAATACACAGATTAGGAATTACATGGACACTTGAATTTCACAGAGTTTACCCTGCTTTCCGGATCCCCTTTACGCTTTTATAATTTGATTTAACTCGTGGACATACTTAAAAAAAAAAATGTATACAACAATATCGTTGTTATTATTATACATATGTGGTCTAGGGTGTAATCTGCCCTTCGACGGCTGATTAGCCTGCATACTTAATCAGCTTGGAGGCGCTCCCGGGCTTCACAAAGAGAAACACAAGTCTACGCGATCACGGGACCGTGTGTTCTGCAGATACACACTCGTATTCCATCTGCTGTTGAATGTCTCAAGTATTTAGGATGTCGGATCCTTGAGTTAAACAAGATTAATATTTCAAATCACATTTCCCCCCCTCTCCGTTTGATTAAATTGCTGCGATAACGGATTAAAGGGACAAACATGGAAGCCAACTGCTCTGGTTAACTCGGCGCGACCAAGGGGCTCTCATTTTACCTAAAGTACATGGGAGCAGAGAGCTTTAACGTCGGCTAATGTCCTAGCTTGATTGCTCGAGTGGGCCCCGTTATTTGATTGTGTTTTGTTGCTGCTCTCCCTCAACAGACGTTAACTCGTTCCAGCAAACGTCCAAATGGATAGATGATGTCAGAACGGAGAGAGGAAGTGATGTCATCATCATGCTCGTGGGCAATAAAACGGATCTGGCAGATAAGAGGTGCGTACCGGTCAACAACACGAGCTCATGTCTCTGCAGGTCTGTAGTTTTATTGCTGGCAGCTGCTCGCTCAAAAAGAAAACTTCTTCCATTCTACAATGATTATTTAAGTTCTACCTTTTTAAAGTCGACATGGTCCTAGTTGGGAAATTAATGTTTGCACGTCATTTCAAATATTGTCCGTCATCTGTTCAATAGTTTTACTTGAGCAAAGAATAATCATGAATGGGAAACAAGTTGGAACTCAAATTTATGATTGGAAATTTGAGCAATTTCAGTAATTGATGAGAGGTCATGGTTTTTGGGGACCTGGGGCACTTAGCAATCATTTTAACTACTGATTTCAAACTGAAAGTTATAGGGTAACCAAAAACGAATAAGGAACCAGCAGCAACATCGCCATCTCTGGTGAGATATGGGTTACTGCAGTTACTGCATCTGATGGGCTCAAACTATCATGATGTCACTTCTAATGGCTCGAACTTAGAATGCCACTTAATTTGGTTCAAACTTAACTTCTTTAAGATACTTTGAGCCTCACTGCTTTGTCTGCGGTTCGGTTCACTTCCTGGTCAAACAGGAAGAGGAAATTGTGCGCCCAGTCGTTTTTTTATCGAGTGTATCAAGATCAGCCAGCCTTGGATAATCCCCTCACAGCCAAGGGATTTGTCAGGAATGTGATTCATGATTGACCGTCTGGACAGAGCATCTCTGATGTGGAACTCTGGGTTTCAATTCTGCCCCTCAAAATGTCCTTTATTATTTATGATGCTTTTCATGCTTTTTCTGTCATTATGTACACAGATGATTAGAACAGATATGTATAGCACCTTTCAATAGAGACAATCAGTATGGGGTCAAATGAATGAACAAAGACGGGCTAGGACCAGGATGTAGACACAAAGAGCCGTGCTCCTGTTCGAATCCTCCTCATCTCAGTAGTAACAGTTACAGATCATTTGAAACCGTAATGTACTAGGATCTGCCAGCCCAAGAGACCAGGGTTCGATTCCCGGCTTGGCTCATGTCCATATATAGATGTTACTTCTTTTTACTTTGTTCAATTAGGTTTCTTCCTGGTTTTTCTAACGTTTTCTTGGCCAATAGGTGAGGCTAATATGTGCCATTGAATTGCTAGTAGTCTCACTCACCTGAGGGACTCACCTGAGCATTGATAAGTCAAAGGGGGAAAACTGTTTTGTGGCGACCCAACAATGTTCGATGCTCATGACCCTTCATACTACATTTTATAAATATTGAATCCTCCATCGTTGTTTTGTATTTAATCATTCTAGAGATGTAACTGAACGTCTCATAACTTCTAAGCGTGGGCTTTCTGGGGACTGGGAAAGCGAGTGTAAATAATGGATGATTTATTTATGAAGTCTTTGAGAAGCAGTTCTCTGTGAGGAACAGAGACTGTGTGTAGGGGACGAGGAGAGCACAGCGTTTTGTTGTTCTTTGATGTCCTTTGTTGTTGGGTTTTGTGCGCGCGACAGCGCTGTCAGAACCATCCAAACCTGTCCAAAACTAATGTGATGTTGCTCCCCACTGCTAGCAGACGCATGCTATTCAGATTCCAGTGCTAGCAGACATATACATGACACATGGTACTCAACAGTTAGCTTCCACTGCTAGCAGACATGTACATGACACATGGTACTCAACAGTTAGCTTCCACTGCTAGCAGACATGTACATGACACATGGTACTCAACAGTTAGCTTCCACTGCTAGCAGACATGTACATGACACATGCTATTCAACAATTAGCTTGCACTGCTAGCAGACATGTACATTACACATGCTATTCAACAATTAGCTTGCATGCTAGCAGACATGTACATGACACATGCTATTCAACAATTAGCTTGCACTGCTAGCAGACATGTACATGACACATGCTATTCAACAATTAGCTTGCATGCTAGCAGACATGTACATGACACATGCTATTCAACAATTAGCTTGCACTGCTAGCAGACATGTACATGACACATGCTATTCAACAATTAGCTTGCACTGCTAGCAGACATGTACATTACACATGCTATTCAACAATTAGCTTGCACTGCTAGCAGACATGTACATGACACATGCTATTCAACAGTTAACTATCACTGCTAGCGTACATGAAACGTTGTTCAGCAAATGCTTTCTTCCAAACTTGCAGCGAATACAGATACAGGGCAATTCATGAGCAGGTAGGGGTTAGGGACATCTTTCTCAGGGAAACTGGGACACTGGGCATCGAACCCAAATCCACATGAATGACTGTTTGTCTGTTTGCCGGAATCAAAGTCCAGCCGTGTTCTCCCGCTGGCTGCGTCGAGTTTAGAATCCTTTGGTAGCCATGGCAACCAGTAACTGTTCACCGCCTCCTCAATGATGGAGACAGTGCGACTAACAATTCTTTTGTTAGCACGATACGGAAACCGGATCACTTTTGCACGCTGGACACGGACTCGCGATATTACGTCGTGATATAGGGCTGCAGTCCTAGACAACGTGCAGACTCATGGTCTATTATATATAGAGAGAGAGAGAGAGAGAGAGAGAGAGAGAGAGAGAGAGAGAGAGAGAGAGAGAGAGAGAGAGAGAGAGAGAGAGAGAGAGAGAGAGAGAGAGAGAGAGAGAGAGAGAGAGAGAGAGAGAGAGAGAGAGAGAGAGAGAGAGAGAGAGAGAGAGAGAGAGAGAGCACGATGTTCGTTATAAACCACTGCTGGCATGGCGGGTGATGAATAGGCCGGGGGAGTGAGTCCCTCAGCCCTGGAGCAAGGCACCAAGAGCCAGCGTTAGAGTGTAGATACTGCTGTCCTGCAGCGCTCTCGTTCTCTCTCCCTGGAACAAAGACACGCTGTTCCTTCTGGATCCCACTGTTCCTTTCTGCAATGTCAGGCTTCAGTAGACAGACGGACAGACACTCTGATCAGCCCTGATGAAGGAGGTCTGATGCTCTTTATGAAATGAGAGGGTGATGAGTGAGGTGGGGATGGATGAGGCTCACCTCGGCTTTGTCTCGAGAGCAGCAAAGCCCGCGGTCTGACATCACAGCTCTGAAACCAGTGATGTCATCACAGCTCTGAAACGTGTGACGTCATCACAGCTCTGAAACGTGTGATGTCATCACAGCTCTGAAACGTGTGACGGCATTCAAAACCTGGGACTGTTAGTGAGTCAGACTGTTTACGTTTACTGGACACGCTGTATAACAATGCTCCAATATATGTATGTTTTTAATGCTTTTTTTTGCTGCAATAGGTCTTCAACCTTTGCTCTATGTTCGGGGTAAATTGATCAACACTTTTATTTGTCACTGTTCATCGTGATCTCACAACAAGTATCGTCACGAACGTTAAATGGTGACAGCATCGGGGTTTGGCTCCAGGTCTTCGGCTCCGGATGTTTCCCTCCACGAGAAAGCCACATCGAGGAAGGTCCCAACAGCCGTGTCCTCACCCTGGCGATAAACTTCTATGTCCATCGTCCCCCCCCACCCTGTAAACATGCAGGCTCACCACCCCGACGACGATGGTTCACATGCACCTTGTTACGGAGTTCCACAGTGCTGGTCTCAACGAAGCACAAAACACGCTGACTTCATTAAAATGTCGCGCTAATGGAACGGAATGAATTTGCTCGCAGAACAAAGCGATTCAATTTGTTTAAACACGCTGCTAATTAGGTCTGGTGTTGGTTGGTACATCGGAATATATAAACTTTTTAATAAAGGACATTTAGCGGTGAAGAGCTCCAGGGGATTGGATTTTGACATTAATAATCGTGTTGTAAATTACAATTCAGAGAGGGTTTGTTTCTAAAAGAAATCAACGTGACTAATACTTGAGTCATTTCAGATGCTTTGGTCCAAATTAACAAACAGTGACTTCAGATACATCAGAGACCAGGTAGGGGTTGGATAGTGACTTCAGATACATGTCATCAGAGACCAGGTAGGGGTTGGACAGTGACTTCAGATACATGTCATCAGAGACCAGGTAGGGGTTAGACAGTAACTTCAGATACATGTCATCAGAGACCAGGTAGGGGTTAGACAGTGACTTCAGATACAGGTCATCAGAGACCAGGTAGGGGTTGGACAGTGACTTCAGATACATGTCATCAGAGAGCAGGTAGGGGTTAGACAGTGACTTCAGATACATGTCATCAGAGAGCAGTTAGGGGTTAGACAGTGACTTCAGATACATGTCATCAGAGAGCAGGTAGGGGTTGGACAGTGACTTCAGATACAGGTCATCAGAGACCAGGTAGGGGTTGGACAGTGACTTCAGATACATGTCATCAGAGAGCAGGTAGGGGTTAGACAGTGACTTCAGATACATGTCATCAGAGAGCAGTTAGGGGTTAGACAGTGACTTCAGATACATGTCATCAGAGAGCAGGTAGGGGTTAGACAGTGACTTCAGATACATGTCATCAGAGAGCAGGTAGGGGCTAGACAGTGACTTCAGATACATGTCATCAGAGAGCAGGTAGGGGTTAGACAGTAACTTCAGATACATGTCATCAGAGAGCAGGTAGGGGCTAGACAGTAACTTCAGATACATGTCATCAGAGACCAGGTAGGGGTTAGACAGTGACTTCAGATACATGTCATCAGAGACCAGGTAGGGGTTAGACAGTGACTTCAGATACATGTCCTCAGAGACCAGGTAGGGGTTAGACAGTGACTTCAGATACATGTCCTCAGAGAGCAGGTAGGGGTTAGGGGGTATCTTGCTCAGGGATGCCAACAGGTGGAAGAGGCTCAGCTGTCATCGAGGACATCCAGGATCAGACCAAATACCTTCATGCTGGGAGTCAAACACCCTAGCCAGTTACTACAGCATTGTTCCCCTGTGATATGACTTGTTTTCCTCTGGTGGTATGTTAATTCCTTGGCTCTCCTGGTGGTGTGTTTAGTCATCTCATCATTTTACTCTGCAGGCAAATCACGATTGAGGAGGGGGAGCAGAGGGCCAAGGAGCTGAGCGTCATGTTCATCGAGACCAGCGCCAAGACGGGCTACAACGTCAAGCAGGTGAGACGGTCGGCGTTACCCTAGCGTATCCTTAGCAGCCTACCGTTAGCCTAGCTTTATCTCTACCTAGCAAGGCTAGCGTGAGCCTAGCCTAACATCAGCAGACTAGTGTTAGCCCAGCATAGCATTGGCAGTCTAGCATTAGCCTAGCACTATCTTCGCCCAGCGCTAGCAGACTAGCATTAGCATAGCCTAGCATCAGGAGACCAGTGTTAGCCTAGCATTAGCAGGCTAGGGTTAGCCTAGGCGAGCATTGGCACACCAGTGTTGAGTCATAGGTAGACTGCGGGTGTCCGTGCCAGTATTTATGGGTCCTACGTCGGTGATTCTGAGGGTGGTCTGCCAAGAAGATCTGGTGATTTATAACGGGAAGAGGATGTGCCGTACAAACAAGCGTAATACATGTGAACTTCTTCCACTAGTCCATCATAGAGGCAACGTAGCAGGAAAGACGAAGAAGGCCTTCCTTCTCCCTGACGTGTGGTTTTATATTTTGGGATATGGCAAGCCCTTTTAACATTGAATCAGTAGCGGTAATAGCAATTGTAGATATCAACAATTCCTTTTTGACTAGTTACAATTCCAAGCTAACATATCCATAATGTAATTTTGACTAGTAGCAATTCCAATTAAAGATATCTACAATTAATTTCTCACTAGTCAAAATGTTAATTCTTGATATCAACAATTCAATTCTCACTAGTGGAAATGTCAATTGTAGATATCTACAATTGTTCTTACATTACAGATATCATTCATTGAATTCTAGATGTCTAAAATTCAATTCTGACTAGTCAAAATTAAATTATTGATATGTCGGCATGGAATTGTAACTAGTAAGAATGTAATTTCAGATATCAAGAATTGCATTTCAGATATCTAAAATTGCATTGCAGATATCTGAAATACAATTGTAACTAGTGAAAACTATATTCATACTAGTAACAATTATATTAGCGATATCTACAATTCCTTTTATAACTAGTCAGAATTTAATTTTAGATATCAAAAAAGGAATTTCGACTAGTCAAAATGTAATTATAGATATCTTCAATGACGTACATACATATCCGAAACTAATATGGTAATTAAATGTCGACCAATGGCTTTGATATAAAATGGAATTTTAATAATATGATGCCCACATATCCAAAATGGTTTGTTGATATCTGAAATGGGTAATTACATTTCCACTAGTTACAATCCTTTTTCAACATGTGGAAATTCAATTGTAGATATCTGTAATCGTTATTATTACTAGTGAAAAAGGAATTACTGATATCTATAATTAAATTAAAGATATCTGTAAATCAGTTTCGACTGGTCGAAATGTAATTTCTACATGTGAAAATATATTTGTAACAAGTCAAAATTGTTTTACAGATATCTTAAAATAACATTTGAACTTGTCAAAGCAACATTTTGACGTGTGTCGAAATGTCATCTCCACTAGTGAAACCTAAATCGCCACTAGTCAGCCCCACTGATTCAATGTTAAAAGGGCGTGCCATATTTGGGAGGAGAGGTGCACGTAACCTACGGCAACGGCGGCTCTAGGGGCCACGCTGGGGACCGGGAGACCCACGGCGGGGCCCCTTGACATAGTCAGCCGACAGTCAGGTCGCAGATGTCTTGGCTTTCGGCACCGGCAGCCTGTGGCCAAAGTGAGTCACAGGCTGCGTCTGCGCTGCTCTCATTGCTGTGATCCACAATGCAAACGCCCTCCCGACAAGGGATTTGTATTCTGTGTGGGCTTCTTGCTACGAGGGGAAGAGAGAGATTGGTTTTAAGACCCTTAAAAGAGCATACTGGTGCCCATTGGATGACGGTATTACACGGGTTTTGGGTGCGTGTAATACAACGTTGTGTAACAGACAAGTTAAATCCCAGTAACTTATTGTTCATTCACAATAATAACTTGGAACAACCGAGGCAGAAGGAGGAGCGTTGAGCCAACGCTTTTTATCCAAAGATCTCCATGAAAGCAGGGCGTTGTCGCTCCTGATTCCAGATCTTTGTGTTAATCCGATGATGAGCGAGGGCGCAACGGGCTCAGAGGAAGTCCTGTCTCGCAATGCGGCGGCGGCGGCCAGACAAACACAGACGGCTCTTTTCTTCACCGCGCACTAAAACTGTCAAAAACACACGCCGCCAAATGGCTGGAACGGAGGAGTGAGGAAAAACAACAGCATAAAGAACAAAGGGAGACAGACTTGTTCCGGAAAGCTCCGCGCTCTGCCATACTGTCTCCTATTGTGTGCGGGGAGCGATGAGTCATCACATTCAGAGCTCATCGTTTTCATCTCGTCATTAATGAGCGCCAGTAGCGCTCACCTCTTCAACTTTCTGCTCCGTCATCGAGTACTTGGACTCATTTCAGCTGTGCCTTCATTAGATCTAGTTTCATATGCTGTGATGATGCACTGAACGCAGAGTCCATGTGTCGACGTCCACAGGTCGGAGTCTGCGAGGGGTTTGATGTTCCCCGTGCGATAAGATGGGAGTGTAGCTAAACAACCTGGTTCTCCGTCTGTTTGTCCTGCAGCTGTTTCGGCGCGTGGCCGCGGCTCTACCTGGCATGGAGAGTATGCAGGAGACCAGCAAAGAGGGAAGTATCCTTTGACTAATGCGCCATTCATACGCCGTTAACACACACACACACACGCTCCTTCTATTGATGACATAAATCCCTGCAATGATTTGATATTAATACAACACACGGAACCTAAGGGCGCCGGTGAATGTGTGCAGCCTGCAATGCTGACGAGTGGAGCGTGCTCAAGAACGGTACAGTGCAAACACTGGTTCCCATGGCGTAGCTTTTTATTTCATAGCCTTTTATCCTTTTTTGTTTTCTTGCATGTAGTACTACTGAAAGGCTTTCTTATGTCTCATGTCTGGAAATTTGACTTGGATTCAAATTATTATTTGAATTATATTTGCGATTAGAGATACAAAAAGTCCCATGCAAACATAGAATATTAACAACACAGTGCACAAACAGTGCACAAATATTATCTGAACTTGAGTTCAGATAATATTTATGTTATTAGGTTTTTTATGTGTTTTGAGTTAATTTGTTTTTATCTTTAATTCATTTAATATCTTAAGTTTTAATATAGAAGGAATAAACATGTTAGTGTTCGTCTACAGGGATGTCCTATGATCCTTTACACGTACTGTGTACTGTATGTTAAACTGGTTTATCACTCCAGATCTGTCTTCTGATCCATTTATAAAATCAATCATTTTAAGGCGCATGAGGACTATTGCCATGTTCCATGATGCGTGTTCTGTTGGTACACACAACAAGGATTTATTCGATGTATAAATCCTTTAATTAAGTTTCTGACTGCACCTCTGGAAAAACCCGACCGCTCTTTTATACTCCTGTCAGCCACGACCACCATCTCTATGGAAACGAGGCTGGTTTATAAAACCGTTTTTCCACATCGTTGTGTGCGCATAAACACACCTCATTAGCGCTCCCGTGTCAAGAAGACTTCTGACTGTCGGTCCTGATGCTGGCCCGATCATCCTCTTCACGGTTTCGTTAAGGGCGGTCTCCTCGTCTTCGGTCTTCAGAGACCGAAGACGAGGAGACACCAGAAGCCTTAAGGCCTCTGGTGTCTCCTGGTCCTCTCCTCTGGTGGCCTACCTGGGGGCCAGGGACCATGGGGCTGACGGGGGTGGCTGGTTTACACGCAGGAGATATTTGGATGGTGCATTTCTAAGTTTGAAGAAATATATTGAGTAGGATTGAAAGGTACTGCAAGGTTTACACAAACCAACTACCAAATGATTCATCGCCACAAGCTGTTACTTCGGCACATGCGTTCCCACAGGGCGATAGGGTTGAGACGATGTGTGGGGAGGTAGACGCACAAGTGGTAAGTTGGGGCGGTCAAATATTTTGAGAACTAAAAACGGGCTCACAGGGAAGAGAAAGAGAATGGGAACCACTGCCTTAACCGAGCAATGGGTCCATTTTGTGGAATTCAGGTTTGGATCCAATCATTTTTCACAGGCTTTCTTGGCCTAAATGTTGGTAATGTTTGGTTCAATTGGCCCACTGGGTCCTATCGTCCCCCGGAGACGTGGACCTGTAGCGTAGCTAGCTATCGCTGACCTGGGTTCAGTCTGAAGACGACTAGTTTGACGTCGCTAACAGCTATTGATTGGTTCCCTGATCTATGAGTGCTGGACCTTATCAGGGCATTAGCGTTAGCGTGTTTCAGCGCTCGATAACCCAGCCGTGATAGCGTTTGGGTTTTACTACGGTGGTATAATTCCTTGGAGCCCACATTACAGCTAATTAGCTCCACGCCTTGCGTCTAAATCCTACTTAAATGTTGATAGAGACGGCGCACCCTATGACGGTGGGATCAATTCCCAACGCAAATGAAACCACTATTTCTACAGAGCGTCAGTGTAGGAGGTTTAGGAGACGCAAATCAGGACACCCTTTAGAGGTCTTACTTTAACCAAAAGGTGGTTTATTTTTTGATATCCTAAAGACGTTTCATGCTCTTCGTAGCATCGGACCCGTCCGTGTGTAAAGGACAGAGGTGGTGTCCAGCGTTTATGACGCCGTAACCCGGGTGATGGATGTGACCGGCGACAGCACCTTGGGGCGGTGGTGTCGCTGCCGATGCTGCTGCATTGCTATTGGTTCCTGCCCCGGCATCGACCCCTGTGTAACGGCCGCTGGGCCCCGCCAGACCCTTCTCTCCCCTCACAAACAACTGATACAGCGGGCGCTCAAGTAAAGGGCGAAGGTCAGACCGAGACATTATCTGATGTGTTTTTAACACCGAGGATGATAACCGGTGGCACCCACTGCTTTTCTGTTCACGACGGCACACAGAAGATTAGCTAGAAACGGGTTAGCCTCAGGACATGGGCTTTAGTAGAGGGAGACGTTGTCTCCTTCTCTGGGTGTCTTGAGTTGATGATGTTTACTCTGCAGGCTCACTGGCCCTAAAGGCTCCTGGGTAATATTTGCAAGAAGAGATGGTAATTGCGCTATAGGAGGGGATATTGACGGGGGGAGCGGGTGGTAGGGTCAGGGTGATTGACGACGGATGTCAAGGTCTGGTGCAGAGACACCGGCTGCGTTCCAACACCGTCTCCTATTGCTCCTTCACTATAATACCCTGGAGGGGGCGAGCAGTAGCAGTTAGTGGTGGAATTGAGACAGCTGAACTGCTTCAGCGACATTCAAGGCGATGTGAATGATCTGGGCCGATCACAACCTGTAGACATTTGTCTAACGACGTAGACGCTGAGTCTCCAAAGCCCTTGAGGCTACCTCTCTAGTTTACTGCATTTGGGAATAAATGCTGAAAGCGAAGGTGAGCCTAAATTGCCGTAGAACGACTTTTGGAACGCAGCCATTGGTCCTGATGCTGTGTATCCCTGCAGAATGATGATGACTTCCTGTCTTTCCCGTCAGAGAGATGCGGTCACCTGACTTCTTCAGGTCTTTAGGTGGGGCGCAGTAGTTATAAATGCTAGGTCATACAATCAGACAATAGTTGAGGCTTCCCCATGTCTGTCATCTATAGTGTTACATTCAGTCAGTTCAACGGTTCATTTAAGGACTGTGACGTCACCTGGGCAGGAAGACTCGCGTTTCTTTCTCTGAGAACGGCCTCCTGGTGTAGAGGCAGTAGAACCAAACACCAGCGGCATACAAGACTAAGATATCTGCTCATTAATAATCTGGGAGTTCTCATGTTTGGCTTCACCTGCAGAGGACAATGGTACACGTCTTTACTCTGAAACACAGACACACACGAGCTGACTAGGCTTCCTGGCTGTGGTGGAGTTGGGAGGTTAGACATTGTAGTTATGTGCTGTGGCGTCCTCTAGTGGCATAATTATCACATTACAATATATAATGTACTATAAAGTGTAATTAGTCAGGGTTGTTACGTTTAATATTGGTGTTCAAGAAGGTAATAAAAAAAGCATTTTGCATAATCAATGTTTGCTTTCTTAAATATCTTCCCTGCTCGTTTCAAAGTAATTCCTTAACGTTTTCTCTCAGTGATTGACATCAAGTTGGACAAACCACAGGAGCAGGCCACTACCGAGGGCGGGTGCTCCTGCTAATACTCCCCAGCCAATCAGAGAACATCTTTTACACCATGTGATTTTATTTCGGTTTTTGTTTTCAGTTTTTATGTTTTAATTTTAAGGTTATTAATTTGCACATTGGGAGTATGGACACCTTATCGGAATATTGGATCAATAGTTTGAATTACTGGGTACTTGAAAATGTGTCAAATCTAGTTTGTTAATGAAATTGCCAAAATATCAAAAAATCTAAACTGGGAAAGATGTCCTATTATGTGTACACCCTTTTTTTAGGTGAAAAAGGTTAGACACCACTCATCTTTCTTTTTTGTATTTTTTTTTAAAAATAAATTCAGGGAACTCTCTGGAAGGTAATTTATTTTCAGGATCTCCATCAACCGCAAACTGCAAACAGAGTGTACAGAGACACAGATCCATGAGAGCAGGAGTCTGATTAAAGGACAGCATGCATGAAACATCGTGTTTTGAGCATATGTCTCCTATAGTGATGTTTGAATATGTCATTACTGATATTACACTGTTGACTTAATGCACTCTTTAAAAAAAAAGTTAAATGTCCTTCTGCTTCTCAATACTGTTGGCCTGGATTTCTATACTTGACTTCAAAAACGTTTTGGTCCTGTGAGTGTGTGTAAATGTATGCTTTTTGTTTTTGTACAGGCAACTTTAGTGACTCCTATCCTCTCCACATCCCGTCCCCTAAGAGGGCCTCATTTGTTCGTGGCACGTCACAGAGGAACCCCGATAACGTTGCCGTGATATCGGATATCGTTACAGTATGTGACGGAATCTCAATAGTTGTGTTCGGCTCGCCCACTTATTTAAACACGCCCGGGGGAAACACTGCCCCCCTTGTGGAAAATGTGTAAATAGTGTATTTTATGTTCCTTGGAGACAGACCTTCGAATATCGTTTCAAGCGCACTATACGTAAACCTTGTGACGTTGGTGTTTAACGGCTGTCCAGCGAGTCAACGGAGACATTCCTGTCGAACAAAGAGAAGACAAAATTTGCACATGTAGACCTTTCAGGTGATCATGAAGTGATGGAAACACTTCTTTTGTAAATAAACATCCGCAAGAGTAGATAAACCTGTTCAATTGTGATACGACCGTGTCACGTGACCCCGGCTCCACCGACACGAGGGTTCAGTTGATGCCTGTGTTTGTTAACGTTTAAAAACACTAAAAGCAAAACCCACGAAAGCCACAGCAAATACAATACAGGATATCAGAATTACTATTTCCAACTTAAATACGTTTCCAGTGACGGCATTTGCTAGTGCTTTTATGGAATGGTGACATGTGACACCAATTTCAGCCAATCGCACTATATCATGTTTGACCATAGAGGGCGCTGTGTCTTTGGTTGATGTTGGCGTTTGCCTCCAGTCTTTATGCCTGCCCTTCTGTTCCTATTACAGGCGCAGGAATTGTAATGTACTAGTTAGTTACTTTCATTTGACTTTGGAGTTACCTCTTACTGCACTTTTTAAGACCCGTTGTAGTTAGTGAGAAAAGAAAAAAACGAAAGAAAAAAAGTAAAACGACTATCTATCTTTATCACACTTGAGAGTGCTGTGTTTTGGATTTAGACTAAATAACTAAAAAATAAAACTACTCACACATCTGAGATGGATGCACTTGTGGACACTAGCCTGACGATCAATAATAATAGACTTACTGGAAAACAGGAGGAATTGCAGACGGTAAATTGAAAGATAAACAGTTTGGTCCTCCCAGCCCCTCCTTGTATTGTTTATACCTTAGCTTGTGGTTAACCACCGGATCCTTTCGACGTGTACGCCGTTTAATCGCCTCAATTAGATTCTGAATCAATTGTTGAGTCAATAGATGAACAGAGAAGCCTCACAGTGTCTCTCTCTCTCAAACTGTGAAACGTTGAGTAATCGCGGGAGAACCGTTTTCTTTGTGTGTTTGTTTTGGGACGCTGGTGGTGAATGACGACTTGAACGTGTTCGTCGTGTTCAAGCGTAGCCGATACCGCTCACACCAAAACACCACGCTCGAGCTGTCACGGTCTCCAGCCCCTGATTGGCTGCCTCTACTTGCTAACGTTTCCGTGACCCACGAAGTATTTGGAAAATACTCTGAAAAATGGAATGTACTGCCCTGGTTCTCGCCCATAGTGGTGACTGGAGAGCCCTTTGTTTGTGGATGGGCATGGGTATTTATTTATTTATTTATTCATTGACTCTTGAATATTAGTTTGTGTAAATAATCCCCACCACACGTGCACCTGGTCCTTGCTGCTGAGTTCAGCACAAACAATGGAAAAATGAAAAAAATGGAAGACGAGCGACAACATTGCTAAAGATAGGACGTTGTTTTGGCGATGCACTGTGGGGGAGGGGAGACGGTATGTGTGTAGCGCAGGACCTCGTGGAAGGTCAGAGGTCGTTCCCATCTGATTTGGTTACTGTGTCCGTAGAGCTAGCCCTCCATCCACTGTACAGAGATGTGGCATGTCTCACACGATCAATAAAGACGACTTAATACCAGATTCCCCGTGTCGTCCTCGTCTCTTCCTTCCAAACGGCTCCACCCATCATGGCGACAACGCAGCGCTTTACTGGTGTTTGACTGAGTTTTCAGACGAAAGCCAAATGAAGGTTGCATGCCAGGGAGACTTTAAAAATGCCCTCATCACCTGGTGTGTAACATAGGCTTCTAAAGACATTTGTCTTTCATCATTTTTTTTTTTTTTTTTTTTTTTTTAAGAGCTCAAATGACAGGAAATACTGCTAATAGTGAAATGGATCCCGTTTATCATGACTAAAGTCAAGTCATCACAATTCCTCACCAATACAGTTTTAACCGGATTCCACACGATTCAGATTACGGAATAATATCAGATAACTACGGTTCAGTATTCAATATTCAGTCATGACATAATTGACATGCAATCTGATATTCATGGGGGGAAACTTTCTGTTTATAGAGAACTTCTGGAAGGTGATTGGAACTGTGTGTGTGTGTGAGTGAGTGTGCGCGTGAGTGTGTGTGTGTGTGGGTTTCCCCATAAGGGTTAATTTAGTGTTTTCTTCCTTGTCTCGTTCCAGTAATGAGTGACGCATTTTCTCCCTTCCCTGGAATTTCGTTCCACATGTAAAGTTCTATCTTTGTAAAACACTGGAGCTCGCCTGGCCGTGCCTGTTTGTACCTGTTCCCGTCTCACAGTGTCTCATAGTATCTGTGTACCACTCAAAACAGGTACTACCACAAACGGACTTCCTCTGAAGCCTCCTACAGGTCTTCAAAATGTCAACTCTGAAGAACAGGATCTGGCATGCAAAATGACAACATCTACTTCTGTTCTACCTTTTGTTTATGGCATCATGTTCATGTTTTGAAATGAAGCACTTATGTAATAATAATAGTATTTTATCTGTCACACATTATTACTGACTATCGACTATTATCATCTTGTGTAATTTTATCTTACTGTTTCTGTTATGTGCCTGTTTTGATATGAAGCACTTGTATGGCAAAGTTGTTATATGATCATTAATTATAACTAGTATCAGCATAATAGTATCCTCATATTGCAGGCCTAATCATAATACTGCTCTTCTTGTAACTTTGTCATTCTTTTTAAGTCCCCTAAACAGGGATCTTAATTCCCGCTGTCATCAGTAGAAGCTTAGCCCACATCCATTGGTCCTAGAGAGCTCACCAGACCCAACAATGACGGCAGATTATCCACACAGGATCGCTCAGAACGGCGGTTTATTCATGAGCGCACACACACGCGCGCTCATAGTTTAATGATCGAATGCCTAATTCTTCTGTATGTTCCGATCTTTTCCAGCTTGGGCCGCTTGACAGATGTGTGGTGAATGGGGGAGATAATCCAGTTACACACGGGCCGGTGAGTCTGTGGCCTGGTCCCCTTCACAAGTCTCACCCAGAGCCGGCGCTCTGCGCACACCCTGGTAGAGCCTTCTGCTCCGGTGTCCCGATGCAGAAGGAGCCTCACACTCCACGGTGTCTTTTACACGGTCCGGGATTTTGACACTTTGGTGGTTTCATGTTTGGTTATGATGGTGAAGGGAAGAGGTGTCTTATGGGATATTTATTAGTGTTGGTTTTCTGGTGTTTGAATAATATAATAACGATAAGATAAACTAATTATAACTATTGGTCTCAGATGGGAACTATTGGGTGACACAGCAGAAGAACAGGGCAGAAAACGTTTTATACAATTTGCGAATACAATAGAAAATGACAAGTCAGTATTTAAGAATAATAAACACTTTTGAGACAAGTGTATGGAATTATAATAACTCTATAATAATAAGTAATACGTGTATAATATGAATTCATGGTGCTTGCTTTTACACAACAAACAAAAAGAAAACCCGCTTACTAACACTCTGAAAAATAACTTTTATTTAAAAAAAATCGAATAATACCTTTAAATATGACAAACGGAAAAGATGATTATATCTTAAATATACAATGCGAGTGCGAGAAACGCAGCCAGGCCACCATCTGTTCCCGTGGGTTCGGCTGGGGGCGTTAAACTCTTACTAGCGTCTTCTCTGAGGGGCCAGATGAGCTAAATCCCACCAATACACCAGATGACGGGGGTTCAACCCAGAGTTAATAACAGGGGGAGTCCCCCCCCCACCACTGATCCCCATCCCACCGTCTGTTGGCATGCAGATATTAATACCCAGGCTGCTATGCTAATGCAACGCTGCTATGCTAATGCCACTCTGATCTGCTGGGGGGGGGGGGGGGGGGGAGAGGAAGAGAGAGAGAGAGAGAGAGACTGGGAGTGCTGGGACACAGATACCACGTACAGTCTGGGCTTCCTTCCCTGTCCACATTCATGGTTTGGTAATAAATATTGATTTCTTGATCCAGATTCTTCCTATTTGGACTAGAGATGTTCGTCGGTTTCCAGGCGACGCCAGGACCTCATCTCCCTGTAAGAGAAACAAAACACCGCGATCAGAATCGCTCCCGCTGGTTTCAACATAGTTTCCAACGGTTACAGACTAACATATGGATACATTTATTCCTTTTGTAGGCATTGTCGGCTAAATTGTCTGTGTGTGTCTACGCCTACCTGCATGTCTTTCTAACGTGTGTGTGTGTGTGTGTGTGTGTGTGTGTGTGCGCGCGCGCGCCTGTACACACCTGCTGAAGTCTGTGTGTGAGAGTGGATGTTTACTAAATAAAGAGTGCATTGGCGGTGAATGACCTCGTTTATACTGTTCAGGTGAATTACCTCATTTGTAGTCTACCCAGAGACCTTATGAAAGACCTTATGGTTCAGAGTTTGTTCTATAGGGAGTGACCCTGATCCAGAACTTATAGGCCATTTAAGAGACCCATCATTTATAGTCCATGTGGGGGACCCAGAACTTCTAGTCTATAGTGGGTAACCCTGGTCCAGAACTTCTAGTCTATAGTGGGTAACCCTGGTCCAGAACTTCTAGTCTATAGTGGGTAACCCTGGTCCAGAACTTCTAGTCTATAGTGGGTAACCCTGGTCCAGAACTTCTAGTCTATAGTGGGTAACCCTGGTCCAGAACTTCTAGTCTATAGTGGGTAACCCTGGTCCAGACCGTATAGTCTTTGCAGGCGGACCGGGTCCAGAACTTATAGTCTTAAGTGAATGGCCCAGAATGTATGGTCTGCAGTGTTTAACCCTGGTCCAGAACTTATAGTCTTTGAGGGCGGACCGGGTCCAGAACTCATAGTCTTTGAGGGCGGACCGGGTCCAGAACTCATAGTCTTTGAGGGCGGACCGGGTCCAGAACTCATAGTCTTTGAGGGCGGACCTGGTCTAGAACTCATAGTCTTTGAGGGCGGACCTGGTCCAGAACTCATAGTCTTTGAGGGCGGACCGGGTCCAGAACTCATAGTCTTTGAGGGCGGACCTGGTCCAGAACTCATAGTCTTTGAGGGCGGACTGGGTCCAGAACTCATAGTCTTTGAGGGCGGACCGGGTCCAGAACTCATAGTCTTTGAGGGCGGACTGGGTCCAGAACTCATAGTCTTTGAGGGCGGACCTGGTCCAGAACTCATAGTCTTTGAGGGCGGACCTGGTCCAGAACTCATAGTCTTTGAGGGCGGACCTGGTCCAGAACTCATAGTCTTTGAGGGCGGACCTGGTCCAGAACTCATAGTCTTTGCGGGCGGACCGGGTCCAGAACTCATAGTCTTTGAGGGCGGACTGGGTCCAGAACTCATAGTCTTTGAGGGCGGACTGGGTCCAGAACTCATAGTCTTTGAGGGCGGACCTGGTCCAGAACTCATAGTCTTTGAGGGCGGACCTGGTCCAGAACTCATAGTCTTTGAGGGCGGACCTGGTCCAGAACTCATAGTCTTTGCGGGCGGACCGGGTGTAGAACTTACACTGTGTCCCCGGGCACAGCCCTCGCCGTCGGCGTCTTGAGGAGGCTGAACTTCTTGAAGAAGGCGGGGAGCCTGAGTTTGGTCCTGGGGGGCCGCGAGGTGGGACTGACAGTGAAGACAGGGGTTTAGTTCAGACCACTCTATAGCATGCATGAGAGTGTGTGAGTGTGTGTGAGAGCGTGTGTGTGTGTGTGTCCGTGTGTGAGCGTGCGTGAGCGTGCGTGAGAGCATGTGTGTGTGTGAGCGTGCGTGAGCATGTGAGTGTGTGTGTGAGTGCGTGCGTGCGTGTGCGTGCCTGTGAGAGTGTGGTTGTGCGCGGGAGCGCGTGCGCGCGTATCTGATGAAACTCACCACTCTGCGTGAGGAGACGGCCGACCCACTTTCCCTCCAAACACCTCCTCCTCCTTCGCCCGCCCCTGGTTCTGCTCCACCACCTCCTGCTCCTCCTTCTCCGGTATGTAGTTCCACAGCGTGCTGTTGACCCACAGCGCCCCCTGTAGGCCGACGCAGCGCTGCACGCAGGTGACCCGGCGGCACAGCGGGCAGGGGACGGTGACGAGGTCCCCGGCGCCCTGGGACAGCGTCTCCAGGCACGGGGTGCAGAAGGTGTGTCTGCAGTGGAGCACCCTGGGGATGCGCTCCAGACGGCTGAAGGCCTGGAAGCACACGCTGCACTCCGTGTCCTCACACAGGACCATGGGGACGGCTGGCCCGCCGACCTCGTACTTTGAAAGGGTGGAGGAAGTGAAAGGGAAAGGGAAAGGGAAAGGGGAGGCAGATGCTGGATCTTGGCAGTTGGCTAGCTAGGCTAGCAGTTAGCAGTTACAGTTGAGCTCTTAGCATTTAGCAGTGAGGCAGGGGATGCCCGTTTGGGCTCCAGGTTGCCTGTTAAAGGGAAAAGGAAATTGGTTAGAAACATGTATGAAATAAGTCAGTATTTTCATATCGGGTATTCAGATTTATAGCTTTTCCCCAAATAAACTTTTCTACAGTAATTGTTGTTGAAATGTGAATAAATCTAACAAACTGTACTCATTTTAATTATGTTATTTAAAAATGACATTAATATGTAATCATATGACATAATATAAAATATGTATATGATGTGTGTAGAAAATATATAAAATATAGGCTATATAATATAATATACATATTATTAATTGCTATCTATATGTAAACCCAACATCTAGACTTAAAAGTGAAATACTGCATCAATCAAAATATGAATCTACTATCATGTAGGTTGTACTTACACATGCAACTAAATCATCCCCCAAAAAAGAAAGTTGCCTAAATCCAATCCGTATCACAATCTGCTCCTCATCTTCAAAAAAAAGGACAAAAAACGCAACAAATAAAAAAAGAAGTGAACCAAACTCCCTAAACAGAAACAGGGAGACCGAGACGGACAGAGAGACACTAACCGATCCTGCCCTTCTGCGGCCGTTTAAAACCGTTTGTGTTAAGCGGTGGGGGGAGGGGGGCGGTAACCTGGGCCAAGCTGAACCGGAATAGCAGCTGTGTTCCCCCGCCCCAGACGGTGCGAGGCGGCCCGGGAGCACAAAGGAGCCCTCCCTCATGTACCCGCCCCTGGACTTGGCCCGCTGGCTGCGTGCTGTTGCCTTTGTTGTGTGTGTGACAGCGGACAGGTGGACGCATGGGTGTCGGCGGCAGGGGGATGTGCAGGAAGCGATTTGATATCAAACTTCTGTGATGATGGATGCACTTTTCCCAGAAGGATAAATGATAGGCTATTGTTATTTGGTTTAAGGGTTTATCAAACACAAACATGGTAATTGAGTCTTAGCTTTCTTAGCAATCAAATATGTTAGAGCAATATTTGACCGCTAATCATCGTCAAACATTTCATCATCTGATGAAATGACATCTGATTTGATTGATGTCTGTATTGTGGTTTTATAAAATTACTGTTCTCTGTTTAGAGCTTGTTTGAAAGCAAAGCATATCATTTAATAAAATCTTCCTATTGCACTCACAAAATGCTGGCTACTGTTTTAACACATTAAGTACACAGAGGGGACATTTAACGTTATTGTGAAAAGCCGTTAATATTGCAATGTGGTAGTGAATGACTACCAAAAAGAGAGGGCTCGTCCGGGATTTGAACCCGGGACCTCTCGCACCCAAAGCGAGAATCATACCCCTAGACCAACGAGCCACTTGCGATACCGTCACACAAGTATCAATATAAACAATTCCAACTTTCACGTGAATCATTTATTTCGGCTATAGAGGAGGCAAATGTTCTGTCAGGGAGATACGCTGGAAGGGAACATTGAAAGTAGAAATATATATTATTTATTGTACGTTGATTAGAATAAGACCACAATGGTGTTGTCTGATTATTTGTGTATTTCCATTCAAACCCTGAAATGATAAATGTAACTACCAGTAAATAAGATAGATCAGTGTAAATAAAATAGATCAGTTCATTTTAAAAAAGCGGGCTCGTCCGGGATTTGAACCCGGGACCTCTCGCACCCGAAGCGAGAATCATACCCCTAGACCAACGAGCCACGTGCCCAACCTCATCACTTACAACAGCTATATAATGTTGGTATTTAAACAGTTTCAATAAAATTACGTTTGGAAACGTGAATGGTTCCACATTTGACCGATCATTCTTCATGATGGAGTTTTAATATATTCGTAAACAAGCATTTTTCAAATAAAAATAAGATATTTGTTGTACTACGACGCACCACCGTCGGCAGGGCTCTTTAGAAGGGTCATAGATATACGACACATAGAAAAGACAATAACTTGTATTGGGGTTTTACTTATACAAAGCATGGCACTGACTACACAATTGTATTAGTAACTAGTACATACGTGTATTACTAATACCTATATTATTTCCATTCCGTAACAGCTTGTTCAAATAACTTCTAAAGAAGGGAATGTTGTGTCTGTGAATCCTAACTCTATGTTCAGACCGTGTGCCAGTTCAACTCTCAAGCAACTTTATTGATCAGCGTTTAATTGAACAACAAAACCGACCAACTTCAGGAAGCCGCGCAGCCACCGACAACAAACAAAACCACTTTATATCATGTAATCTTTCCGAAACACAAAGTAAATCTCCCGTCGACATGTTCCCGTCTAAACCCGTCAGCCACCAGAACACTGAATCCATGGATCCGTTGTTAGAAACCCTGAAGAACAGCGACTTGAGGTGAGAAATAACTGTTTAGAAGGCGTAAGTGCAATCCAGTGTGGACTAGTTCTCAAACTATATGTATTACATCAATTAAGAAGCTTACCATGAGAAGTATAACATGAAGACACGACTGGCTTCATATTGTGTTTAATAAAAGCCATCCCTATATAATATATTAACATTATAACTAATCCAATGTATATGTACACTGCTCTGTCCTTCAGTACATAACGTTAGTGGATACATATGTTTTTTGACATGTATGATATTGTAAATACAGAACAGACACTTACTTTTATATTACTTTTACTTAATATTTATAATTGTTTTGCTATTTCGTTGTAATTATAGTGTATTGAGACTTTACTCTTATTTCTGTAGTATTTCCTCTCTTTTATATAAATACTTAAAAAAAATGTTTACGTATGCTGCTGTTACAACTCAATTCCCCGTCTTGGACACTAAATCAGAACAATCCCGATCTAACGTAACCTGATCTACTCCGTTACCTAACCGCTAAACCAGCGCCGTGCTGTCGTCGTGCGAGCCCGAGCTGCAGGAGCTCATGCGACAGATCGATATTATGATGGATCAGAAGAAGAGGGAATGGGAGGTGGAGGTCCGGGCCCTGGAGCTGCATCTGCAGACCAGGGAACAGCAGCTCCAGTCGGCCAGGAGACTCGGAGAGCAGAGTGACGTGGAGGTACCGGCGCCTTCCGTTCATATGAATGCAAACTGAATAGAAAGATCTGTGGGAGTTTTGAATAACTGATGGATTTCAGGTCGACTTTTTACTCGCCGTGTGTGACGTTTTCATGACGATGGCTGTCGGGTTATCAACAAATAATGACATAATTGATCATATTCACGTTGGTGTAATTAAAAGCTGCCCTCCTTGTGTTGTTATTGAAGGACACCATGACATCCTGCAATATTAACCTCAATTCGCACAAGTTAGAGAATTATATTATAAATATAAGGGAGCTGATGTTGTTGATCAACAGAATACCCCAAGTCCTTACAAACTAGATCTCATCACGATACGTTTAGCCAGATCGGGTCAGGCTGTAGATTTACACTGAGCTAGGTTTTACTACCTGAGCGAGAGAGTGTGTTAGTTCCTCATCCTCTGCTGTTCTAACCAGCGAGTCTTCGTTGTTCCGACCGCCCACAGATGGGATTCCTGCGGCAGCAGCTGGAAGAGGCGCAGGCCGGGAGACTCAGCCTGGCGACCCGGTATGAGGAGCAACTACAGAAGGTCCATGAGGAGGTGAGACACACACACACACACACACACACACACACACACACACACACACACACACACACACACACACACACACACACACACACACACACACACACACGCATACATGCATACGTACATGCACATGCACATAGACACAGACACACAGACACATATACACATATACATACATACACACGCAAGCACGCACACACACACATGCACATACACACGTACATGCACAGAAACGGTACACATGCACATACATACATATGCACATACATACACACACACGTAAACATACGTACGTACGTACGCACACACACACACACTCAGACACCGGAACTGAGCCTCAAAAGACACCGGATTTGTTTTAGAATTCCATTCATCTGAAACGCTCCCCTCCTCCTTCATTCAACTTTCTCCTACATTGTTTGTAAACACACAGTTATCAAGGTTAAAGAGGAGCTACCAGAAGCTACAGAGGAAACATCTGAAGGAGGCGAGTGAAGGAACGAAGGGCCGAGACGAGCTCCATCTGAAAGACAAGACAGAGGTGCAGTGACTCTCTGTGTGTTGACTGTGGTTGTGTTTTAGCGCCCTCTGCTGGTTACCAAGGGTATAACCACCTGTTCCGAGAGGAGAGGTCGACTTGTCTCCCCTGTAACCTGGAGTCTGTCCCTACAGGTGCGGCTGGAGGACAGAGGAGAGGTCCTCCAGCTCCAGAGGGAGGTGAGCAGACTGCAGCAGGCCCTGCAGGCCAAAGAGCACGAGATACGGTGAGGGTCTAAGATGACATAAGGATAAATAAGACGTACTTATTATTATTATGTACTTCGGGTGTCAGAACGGTAGCAGAATTAAAAAGAGATACAAAATTAAAGGAAGCGCTATAAAAGTGTGTGTGTGTGTGTGTGTGTGTGTGTGTGTGTGTGTGTGTGTGTGTGTGTGTGTGTGTGTGTGTGTGTGTGTGTGTGTGTGTGTGTGTGTGTGTGTTGGGTACCCCAGGGTGGAGGAGGCCAACCGACAGCGATCAGAGCACTGTAAGGTGGAGGAGGACCTGAAAAAGCTGCTGAGTCGGGCCATGGAGGAGAGGGCTGTCGCCGTTAGCGACGCCAGGAAGGTCAGCGCGAAGAAAACGATGCTGAAATGATTAGAATTAATGTAATCAATAATATCGTCATCATTACCTTATATAAATATATATATTTCTATATTTGAGAGATTTAGGTCATCAATGTTAATGTTATCTCATATTTAAGAAGGACTTGCGTTGGAAGTGGTTGTGATTCAAAATGGTTGTTCTAACCCCCAACTGCTCCTTAACGACGTGTCTCTGAATTCACCGTAAAATACGGAAAAACCGGCCAAATAACCACACACACACACACACACACACACACACACACACACACACACACACACACACACACACACACACACACACACACACACACACACACACACACACACACACACACAGTGTCTCTCAGTGGCAGTAAGATGCATGGCTGTTTATTATGAGCTGGAAACGTGATGTGCTTAGTAGGAGTAGTGTGATTTAGAAACACACACACTAACAGACACGCACGCACGCACACACACACACACACACTAACCCACACACATACACGCTAACAGACACACACACACACGCTAACAGACACACACACACACACTCATACTCACACATTAGGCGCTCTGCGTGTCTCGAAAGGCGCCGGATCGTAAGTCTAAACGTTGAATGGATGCCGTTCTGCCGGCGGCGGTGATGATGTCACCAGCTGGGGGAGGAGCTCCAGATGTCCAGGCAGACGCACGGCGGCGAGGTGGAGGGCGTGAGGAAGGAGGTGTCCCGGCTGGCGGGGGAGCTGCACCGGCGGGACCTCGCCATCGCCGCGCTGCAGGGCTCCGCCTCCACGGCCGCGCGGCAGCTCCACGCCGAGACGCGGCGGGCGGAGCGCAGGGAGGCGGAGCTTACGGTACGGGGGCACGTGATTGGACGTCTCGGGGTCTGGTGCTGCGGGGGGGGGGGAGATCTGGAGGAGGAAACAGTCAGTTGTGTTCGTCGATAATAGCCCTTAATCACAGTCTCATAGGGCTTCGCAGGCCCGCATTATGCAACGACCCCTGACCCCTGACCCTAAGCCAGCTAGCCTGTCTTTGGTAGTTTGTGTTTGGTTACTCCTTAATACCATTCAACGAAATGCTTTGACTGATTTGGCTTTTACCACCTGACCTGAATCTAAGATGGCTTGGGATGGGCTTCAGCAGGAGGTTGGTATCACTGTGTGTGTGTGTGTGTGTGTGTGTGTGTGTGTGTGTGTGTGTGTGTGTGTGTGTGTGTGTGTGTGTGTGTGTGTGTGTGTGTGTGTGTGTGTGTGTGTGTGTGTGTGTGTGTGTGTGTGTGTGTGTGTGTGTGTGTGTGTCCAGGTTCTTCAGGTCCAGCTAGAATCCCTGAAGAAGGAGAACCAGCACCTGAGCAGTCTTCTGGAGAGGCTGGACCCATCACAGTCCCCCAAGGTCTGGACCTCACTCCAGTATATATATGAAGATTCTGGGTTCAAACCCCAATGACCACAGAATGTAGGCATGAGCAAGATACGCTGTCTAACCGCTACCTGCTCCTTAATGACCCGTCTCTGTACTGTCTAACCCCTACCTGCTCCTTAATGACCCGTCTCTGTACGGTCTAACCCCTACCTGCTCCTTAATGACCTGTCTCTGTACTGTCTAACTCCTACCTACTCCTTAATGACCTGTGTCTGTACTGTCTAACCCCTACCTGCTCCTTAATGACCTGTCTCTGTACTGTCTAACCCCTACCTGCTCCTTAATAACCTGTCTCTGTACTGTCTAACTCCTACCTGCTCCTTAATGACCTGTCTCTGTACTGTCTAACCCCTACAGACTCCTTAATGACCTGTATCTGTACTGTCTAACCCCTACCTGCTCCTTAATGACCTGTCTGTACTGTCTAACCCCTACCTGCTCCTTAATGACCTGTCTCTGTACTGTCTAACCCCTACCTGCTCCTTAATGACCTGTCTGTACTGTCTAACCCCTACCTGCTCCTTAATGACCTGTCTGTACTGTCTAACCCCTACCTGCTCCTTAATGACCTGTCTCTGTACTGTCTAACCCCTACCTGCTCCTTAATGACCTGTCTCTGTACTGTCTAACCCCTACCTGCTCCTTAATGACCTGTCTCTGTACTGTCTAACCCCTACCTGTTCCTTAATGACCTGTCTCTACTGTCTAACCCCTACCTGCTCCTTAATGACCTGTCTCTGTACTGTCTAACCCCTACCTGCTCCTTAATGGCCTGTCTCTGTACTGTCTAACCCCTACTTGCTCCTTAATGACCTGTCTCTGTACTGTCTAACCCCTACCTGTTCCTTAATGACCTGTCTCTGTACTGTCTAACCCCTACCTGCTCCTTAATGACCTGTCTCTGTACTGTCTAACCCCTACCTGCTCCTTAATGACCTGTCTCTGTACTGTCTAACCCCTACCTGCTCCTTAATGACCTGTCTCTGTACTGTCTAACCCCTACCTGCTTCTTAATGACGTGCAACTAAAATCTCTTTAGATAAATGTGCCTGCTACATGTTTAATAAACTGAACCATCCCACATCGCTGACTACATATATGATATATTTTTTTCCGTGACCCTTCGTTGACCCTGCTGTCTCCAGAGAGGGGGTGCGTGTCGGGGGGCCGACGGGGAGAGGAGCATGTCGTCACTGAGCAGTCTGGAGCGGGAAAACCAGCGGCTCAGACAGGAAGTGACCCAGATGAGGTCCCGCCTCCAGGCCTCGGAGAGAACTCCGCCACCCCAGGCCAAGAGCGGCCAATCACAGTCCGCGTGGCTTGGGTATGTCAGAGACCAACCAGCGATGAACTAGATGGACGATTGCGAGATACAGACACATAAGACGTGTGATGATGTTCATGATGTGAGAGCATCACCAGCTCCTGTTGAGCCCGTTTTGTTGGTCTGACTCCCAGCAGTGGAGGAGGAGCAGGTTGGGAGAAGCAGGAGAAGGAGGAGGTGCAGACGATGGAGGCAAAGCTGCAGGAGAACACCACGCGCTACGAGGAGGAGATCCACAGAGTCCTGGTCCGTTCGAACCACCCCTCCCCTGGATCCTATCAGACACACCGTGCCCCTGCGCCTCCCTCCTCCTCCTCCTCCTCCTCCTCCTGGCCCGGCCCAGGGAGGAGGGTGAGGACGGGTCGGGAGCAGGGGGTCGCTGAGGGGAGATACTCCTCCAGCTCGGAGGAGGCGCTGGACCTCCTGGAGGGAGGAGACGAGGAGACAGTGAGTTCTACTCATAAACACCTGCTGCCTTTCCTCTTTTCAGGACTGTCTTGTAGCCCTTTTGACATTGTTTTCCTCTCTGCTTGCATGCAGCTATGTTAACGACGTTGCTAACACGTGGCTATGCTAACATACAGCTCCTCTTATACGCAGCTAAGATTAAATGGTACTTTATTGATGGCAGGTGGGTAGTACTGCTAACATGGAGCTCTGCTAACATGGAGCTCTGCTAAGCTGTAGCTCTGCTAATATGTAGCTCTGCTAATGTGCTGCTCTGCTAACATGGTGCTCTGCTAAGCTGTAGCTCTGCTAACATGGAGCTCTGCTAACATGGACCTCTGCTAACATGGAGCTCTGCTAACATGGAGCTCTGCTAAGCTGGAGCTCTGCTAAGCTGTAGCTCTGCTAACATGGAGCTCTGCAGTACTGTACTCCATGTCCGCCCCAGTGACCTCATCCTCTCCGACTCCTCCCCCCAGGAGCTGGCGGCGGCGGCGGACGGCGTGGTCTCCCGCTTCCTGGAGGGCGAGACGCTGCGGTCGGAGGAGCTGCTGCTGCGGCTGGAGACCCACGTCCAGGGGCTGAGGGAGGACCACGCCCGCACCGCCCGCAAGTACCAGTCTGCCCTGACCTCCACCCCGACCCCAGGTACCAGTCTGCCCTGACCTCCACCCTCACCTCCACCCTTGACCCCAGGTACCAGTCTGCCCTGACCTCCACCCTCACCTCCACCCTGACACCAGGTACCAGTCTGCCCTGTCCTCCACCCTCACCTCCACCCCGACACCAGGTACCAGTCTGCCCTGACCTCCACCCTCACCTCCACCCTGACACCAGGTACCAGTCTGCCCTGTCCTCCACCCTCACCTCCACCCTGACACCAGGTACCAGTCTGCCCTGTCCTCCACCCTGACACCAGGTACCAGTCTGCCCTGTCCTCCACCCTCACCTCCACCCTGACACCAGGTACCAGTCTGCCCTGTCCTCCACCCTGACACCAGGTACCAGTCTGCCCTGTCCTCCACCCTCACCTCCACCCTGACACCAGGTACCAGTCTGCCCTGTCCTCCACCCTTGACCCCAGGTACCAGTCCTCACTGACACCCACCGGTCAGAAGTGGCCCGGACAGACCCCAGGGGGGAAGCAGACGAGCTCAACGCATCAGCGATCACAGAGAGACTATGGGGAAATAGACAATCACCAACCATGGGCCTTATTCACCTATGAGCCATCTTGTTTCTAAACGTTAGCTGGGTGGGGGAACTGAATGCGGACCCAAGATGGCCGGCAGGGGAATAAGGCCCATAAAGAGACTGATGGAGGCGGCGGTCTTATCATTGTGGCAGTAGAAGACGTTTGGAGTTCACTGGTCGCTACTGACTGTGTGTGATTTGTGATGTCACAACCTGTCCTTCATTATCTCATGCCGTCGCGGACACAAACTAAACCAGTAGTGAATCAAAGCTGCCCAAAGGATGCCCAATAAATAAAAATATTTTGTCTTTAGTCCTGCTCTGTTGTTTATGTTTTGTTTATCATCTTCCTCAAAAATCTCTCTCTCTCTCTCTCTCTCTCTCTCTCTCTCTCTCTCTCTCTCTCTCTCTCTCTCTCTCTCTCTCTCTCTCTCTCTCTCTCTCTCTCTCTCTCTCTCTCTCTCTCTCTCTCTCTCTCTCTCTCTCTCTCTCTCTCTCTCATATCTGTGTAGCGGTCTCTTGCGGGCCAGGGTAAGGAACAGTACGATGTGTTGATCTTCCCCGGTGGGGTTCCTTATTAAAGGACTGCTGCAGTGCTCCTCGTTAACGAACCTAGCTACCTAGCGTCCCTCTGCTGTTTAATTAGTCCCAACAACGTTTCCGCTCTTTATGAACACAAACGACAAAGGTAGCGGCTTGTTCATAAAAGCACGACATCCTTGAAGTTGTCTATACACATTTTTTTTTCATTGTGATAGATGCCAAATTAACATTTAACGTGCAATAACAGCGACCAGGCTTGACCTTCGTGTAGTAAGGAATCGAATCATTGCCAGCAGAGGGCGCTGTTCCACCAATGGGCAACGAAGGAAGACAACGCGTCTATTGTCTGCTGTCTTCCAATGCATCCTTGATTGCATGTTTGTATTGGCCTACTTATACTGACTGTTTCGATTGATAATTTGACCTTGTTCGCTTGGGATTTGTCAAGCTAATAATCTATTTGAGGATACAGACCACTGTGGTCAAATCTATCCGTCTATAACAAATAGAGTTCCTTACAAATAATTTCCTCTTTGAATAGTGTTGGGAACATGCAGCCAATCCTTAAAGAAATCGGACTTAGTGAAATTGTGAGAACATGAGAACAGTAAGAAACCGGTCGTGAAGGTTTATTTGCCCGTCAACTAAAGAATGATCGCGCCTCACCACATCTGGGATTCAGTGAAACATGCCTCTGCCGTCAGTAGAAATGCTCAGTATTCCAGCCACGCTACATTTCTTTACTCTGGCCATTCCAAAGCCTCGCCTCTGGACCCGGCCTCCGCGGCTGACGTCCAGAGTCACCCGACGGACGTCATGAGACCTGTGGAAAACACTTCACCTGGTGCCCGAGCGCAGTCCCGTCGGGGCGGGGTAGGGCCTCGGGGTGAGGCGCCGGCTCTGGTGGCGTCTCGGGGTGAGACGCGCACCCCAGGCGAAGGGGGATCTAACGATGTTAACGCCGCAGTGAGCGCCCCCGTCGGTGCCGGATAGTCGTTGGGGGTGTTGGACGCCGAGATGACAGGGTTCTGGGTTCGATTCCCGATGCCCACAGTCTACCTGTGGTGCGTCCTAGGGTCGGATGGCCCCCTCACCCCTACCTGCTCCTTAACGACCTGGAGCTGACCCTCGCTTTGGATAAAAGCGTGTGATAAATGACCGAATAGTAAATATTACCCTGCTGATTGTAAATCCTTCCAACTTGGCACGAGCTGTCCTCCCTATGTGTGCATGAGTTATGTGGCATGAGTTACGGGGCCAGATATGATGTAATGGTGATCTCCCAGCCAGTGTCTTCATCATGGAACCACATCTGCTCGTGGGTCCAGCGTGGAGACGGAGGGACTCCTCCTCACATATTGTCCTACTTATCCTCCATCTTTCCTCCCATTACTCACTTTGCAGCCCCCAGTCTCCATGAGGCTATATAGGTCACTGCTGTATCAGACCCGTCGCTAGGATAGTGATCTGGGGTAGTTTCTTTCTCCACCTTTTGTGTGTGGAGCTCTGGTATCCTCTGCACCATGTGACCTTCTGGGGTCTCCAGTCTAGACTGTGGAGGAGAACCCTGTTTGAAGCCCAGGGGGATTGTGGGTGTTGTAGTCGTAGATGGTAGCTCTCACGAGCTTGGATCATCCCACAGAATCCCTTTCATTGCTCTGATCAGTGGATCGCCTGTGTCCCCTTCCCTTATCCCCCCCCCCCCCGTGTGTGTTTTAAAACATCCAAGAACTTTGACTTTCCTCTGCGACAAACAATTGTCGACTTTGTTGGGCTGTTGCTCATTGTTTTGCTTGACATTCCATGGCCTTAAACAATGACACAACTTGCTTTTTGGGGGAATATTCTGGGTGGAGGGAGCAGAAAGTATGTCAACGTGCCTGAAGGAGGAGGGGGACGGGGGGGGGGGGGAACGGACGGACAACGGCTTATCGTGTGATCAGCTGCTTTCTTTGAGGTTGAAATAATAACTAAGAATAAAGTCAGAAGTGTCTCCCTCTCCGTGTGCAGCAGCCAACAGACGGCGAGCTGCATCCCCCCGGCTGTTTTTGTGTGCGTGTGCCGCTCCTCGCCGGGTCGGACAAGTGGCGTGTTGGAATCGGGCGGCCCCCTCCACTTCCTTAACGAGATAAGGGGAAGCGAAAGCGTCTTTTTTTTTTCCCACGATTGTTGCAGCCTGCACGCACTCTTCGGCCGCGCATTCCAGCGCAGGGCCTCGCATCGCACGCCCGCCGCGCTCACGCCCCGATTCCAGCTCCGCCGTTTACCCCTCCGCTGTCCCCGGCCTGCCGGGCTCACGCTCCGCCGTTAACCCCTCCACTGTCCCCGGCCTGCCGGGCTCACGCTCCGCCGTTAACCCCTCCACTGTCCCCGGCCTGCCGGGCTCACGCTCCGCCGTTAACCCCTCCACTGTCCCCGGCCTGCCGGGCTCACGCTCCGCCGTTAACCCCTCCGCTGTCCCCGGCCTGCCGGGGTCACGCTCCGCCGTTAACCCCTCCACTGTCCCCGGCCTGCCGGGCTCACGCTCCGCCGTTAACCCCTCCCCTGTCCCCGGCCTGCCGGGCTCACGCTCCGCCGTTAACCCCTCCGCTGTCCCCGGCCTGCCGGGGTCACGCTCCGCCGTTTACCCCTCCACTGTCCCCGGCCTGCCGGGCTCACGCTCCGCCGTTTACCCCTCCACTGTCCCCGGCCTGCCGGGCTCACGCTCCGCCGTTAACCCCTCCACTGTCCCCGGCCTGCCGGGCTCACGCTCCGCCGTTAACCCCTCCACTGTCCCCGGCCTGCCGGGCTCATGCTCCGCCGTTTACCCCTCCACTGTCCCCGGCCTGCCGGGCTCACGCTCCGCCGTTAACCCCTCCGCTGTCCCCGGCCTGCCGGGCTCATGCTCCGCCGTTAACCCCTCCACTGTCCCCGGCCTGCCGGGCAGAGCGCAGGACAACACAGAAGACTCACTAGAAACCGCCAGGAGCTGTCTGCCGCTTCCGTCAGGTCGTACGGCGAGGTGGCAGATTAGGGTTCATTGAGGTTCTCGATCAGAAATCAGCTTCCGTCAGGTCGTACGGCGAGGTGGCAGATTAGGGTTCATTGAGGTTCTCGATCAGAAATCAGCTTCCGTCAGGTCGTACGGCGAGGTGGCAGATTAGAGTTCATTGAGGTACTCGATCAGAAATGCTTCAGTTAGTTGTAAGGGCGAGGTGGCAGATTAGGGTTCATTGAGGTACTCGATCAGAAATGCTTCAGTTAGTTGTAAGGGCGAGGTGGCAGATTAGGGTTCATTGAGGTACTCGATCAGAAATGCTTCAGTTAGTTGTAAGGTCGTAAGGCTCGGCGAGGTGGTGTGAAGGTCGTGGTTGCGATGAGCAAAAGGTAAAAGTCTTCCATCTCTGCAACCGCCTCAGCACGGGTTTGGGAACCTCTTGGAGTCCTGCGGTGTTTTTTGGGCTCATTCTTCTAGGACCTAAACAGGCGTTGGGCCGGAGGCCGGCGGAGAGGAAGAGGCTTCTTCTGTACCTTCACTGCCATGGAACCTAAGACTATCAGTACTGCTGCAGACGTACCACACACAGTCCTACTCTGCAGTGTGTGGGGCCTACCTGGGGCCAGAGTAGCTCCTCCTCCAAAAATAACTTTACAACAATTAAGGAAGCAGGAATGCTAAATACTGCGGGTTCGTGGTCTGCATAGCGGCGTGCAGCTAATGTGTCACATCCACCAACGGCCTGCGTCAACCCTGCAATCCCAACCGTGGCTAAGGAGCTGTTAGGGGTTTCTTGTTGTTTTTGCTCAAGGGCACCTCGGCGTGTTTGCAAAGGATAGAACAGAACCAGCAACCCTTCTTCAGGTCCTGCCGACGAGCGACGTGTCTGGACGTCCACCACAAGGTCCTTGCGTTTATTTGCCTCTGCCGTCACCTGGAATTCCTTAACGTCAATTGAATTAAGGGTAAACAGAGCGACTGTTTGGCGCCCTCATTCCTAAAATATTCGAGAGTCGGGAAATTAGGGCGTTTAACTTGCAGCTCGGCGAGGAATGCTTTGATGCAAGGGGTTGAGCCTGCGTTACGTAAAAAGTATTTTGGCACAGTTCCCTGTTCATTCACGGCTAATGGGCGTCCATTTTGAAGCCCTCTGGTAATTAGTTTGGAGTTGCCCTGTGACCATAAACATCCTGGGCCAACCCCCCCCCCCCCCCCCCCCCCCACTCCCACCCAGTGACCCCTGACCCTCCCTCCACCCCTACACCCTGCCCACTTCCTCTCTGCAGGACTTGGCATTATCAGCTGTTATGCAACAATATAAAGGGGATATTTACAAGAGCCCTTGTGCTGTGTTTTGCTGAGAAAAGCCATTGTGCTAAATCATTCTGCGTCGCGACATCGCCTTCTCATTTGGCCCCGTGTAATCCCACTGCACGCCGTTAGGGTGTTAGTGGACGTGAAGCGGGAGTGCGGTTGCAGGGTGTCCGTCTGTGTTGTGCGTGATACGCCTTGCGTGTCGAATGGACCAAACGCCAACAGGAAAGGAGCAGTGAAGGGCCGCAGCTTCCTGGGTCTCGCTGACGGACGGACTGGGAGAACGTGGGGAACGCGGAGTTTACATTCTTCAATCCTGGCCTTGACGTCCACGAGCCTGCGTCACGCTCATTGTCCCCTGGGCCCCCCCCCCCCCCCCCCCCCCCCCCCCCCCTCGGTGTTAGGGTCGTAGCACACTGGGCCGCGACTCAAAAGGGTTCTCTCCGGGGTGGTCATAACTTGGCTGTTGTTGTTCTGGGCTCCATGGTTTACTTGTCTTGAGTGGGTTAAGGTCAGCCTTGAGGTGTTGCTGATAACCACATCAATCAGCAAATGTCATCCACTATCTGCAGACAGTCCTGTCAACTCGTCTCAGGCGCACATTTAATCAGCACTAAGGAGCCTCTAAACGCGGTGATACATAGAGTAACCTCTAGATCAATAGGCTTAACGAAGCTGTTCTGCTGAAGAGCTGAAAGGGGCTCAGACTCTTAAAGGGGAGATGTGATAGTTGCAGGCGTACAGTCTAGATGTATAGTCGAGTCATTTGTGTTGCCTGTTAGGACACATACTGAACTACATATTTCACTATGTGTCACCAAGCTTGGTTGTGTCATCCAACAGTCGAGGAAGTTGTGAAAGAGGAAGTGAGGAACGTATAGTTGTTAACGCGCATCCATTTTCTAAGCATTCAGAGCTCAAAGCACCGTTGGAAAATGTGAAGACAAACTGCTGACTTTGAACGCCTCAATCTCTGACCAAAACGGTGATGACACACTCTGTTCGGACCTCCATGGGGTGCCCGTTGCTTTGCGTTGTCCCAGGTAAAAATGAAAAGATTTGGACTATTTCAAAGAGACAAAATGGGCGTTGAAGTCTTTTAAAATTCAGTTTCTCTCTCTCTGTGGAATTTCAACAGACCTCAACAATCCCAGCCATTTGAATTGGTGCTAAAACATTTAGCTCTCGGGCCACTTCCTGTTACCTCATGTCCAGCCAGGCTTTGGTCCTGCTGCGTCCTACAGCCTTAATGACTTAATTATACAGGCCGTAAAGTGCTCGGTGTGATGGAGCATCACAGAGGAAACCGTCCTCACCTGTGGTCATTACCCCGAGTGGGCCTGCCGTAAATCACTCGGCAGGAATGCTTTAAAGTGTTTGTTTTGGAGAAAACGGAGACGACAGGTTCAACGGGAACTGTTTACCATCCCTTTACCGAAAAGTACAAGTCGTCGCTTTCAAATGCGCCTCTTTCTTTTTTTTTTTCTTCTTTTTTTTTCTCCCCCCCACACTTACAGAAGGAGAGAGGAGCGATGCATATTCGGCCTAACGTTTGAGTCATCCCAGGGAGATTCAGCCGGAGAGTAAGCCGTAGAAACTGCAGAGGCGTGAAGAATGTTTGGTATTTTTTACCCAAACACGGACCCGCTTGGGCTGTGGGAGGGATATTTATAGGGGCTAGGCGGGAGCGAGGTATGGCCTTGCTATCACTGGCTTTTTCCACTCAATCAGAGGCCTTTATGAGCTGTGTGTGCGCCCGTCCTGATGAGAAAGTGAAGCGCTCACTTACAGGATGAGCAGGGCTTCCGCGGGATATGTGTGGTATGACGGTTTGGCCAGGTCAAAGCCAAATAAATACATGAAATGCACATGTTAAAATGTCATGAAAGATACTTTGGATTCTTTCGGAAAATGAAATACTATTCCCAGTTTTGGTAAGGCCGTCTGATATATTTACATGTGTGCTGCCTTCATTCGTGTTCAAGTACAGTATCATTGAGTCAGGAGAGGCTAACTATGCTAACACCGTTTACAATCCTCTTAAAGGATAAACAATGTTTTAATACAATTGATGCTAGAATTGGTTATTGAAAATGATTGCATTTTCTTCAAAATCGGAGCAGCAGTACCCTGGGGGGGTCTTGCAACTAAAGGGGTTGCCGGTTCAATTCTTCATTCTTGGCTCGTCCGGGTGCCCCTTGAGCGAGAACAGCAAATCCTTTGTTGGGTTCTTTGTTGGGTTCTTTGTCCGGGTCTTTGGTTCTGCGTGGTCAGGTTCTGCTGGCTCCACATGATAAGTGTGGACTAATAGCTGGTGTTCCCCTGTTATCCCTGTCCTATCTCTGGCCTGCGTCGGTCTTCAGTGGGTCACGACCTGGTCGTCAACGCTATCAGTGGTCTGCAGGTCCCCCCACCTCCCCCACCTCCCCCCACCTCCCCCCACCTCCCCCAACATCCCATTAACCAACCCTCCTCCTCCTGCCCTTTAAACACCATATGTTGAGGCTGGGAATCGCATGCAAATGACAGCAGTGCTTCCTGAGCGGGCCGGGGGCCGTGGGTGTGGGTGGGGGTGGGGGGACTTCCTCATTCCTGATGGTGCCCCCCCCCCCCCCCCGCCAGTCCCCTGTCTCCTGGGCTCCATTAAAACCGGGCCTAGTCCCCATCTGGAGGCTCTCCATTGCATTGTTGTGCTTCCTAAAACACAATTCATATGGGACTTGCATCTGAAGCATGTTTATGCTGTCTGCGCTTTTGTCTTGGTTATTTTATATCTTAAAACACACTATTGTCGGGACTTAGTCTGTTTATTTTATATCTAAAACATGTTTATGCTGTCTGCCCTTTTGTCTTGGTTATTTTATATCTTAAAACACACTATTGTCGGGACTTACTCTCTTTATTTTAGATCTAAAACATGTTTATACTGACTGCTCTTTTGATTGTTATATTTTATAACTTAAAACACAATATACACTGGTCTTTCTATGGAATGTATTTTTATATCTTTAAACACAGTACATGGTGTCCTGAGGTGGAGAGAAATGGATACCAGAAATACATCTATTTGTTCCAGACTTTTGCATTTTCTTCTCCTTCGATTCTCCCCTCTTTTTCATTTGTGTTGGCGCCCTGTACTGAATGTCTGTTTAATGTTCTGCGGGTTCTGGCACCTATTGGACCATCCTTCCTGCTCACGGTTCCCTCCACCGGGTCTGTACTGTCTCTCTCCACTGGGCTCTGGGGGTCTTGGGGTGTGTAGGACGCCGTCTCCTGTGGGTCTGTGACGCCTTTGAGGCTGCAGCCGTGATGAGCGTCTACACTTGACGTCAGTAAACTTGACATTCAGAGAAGACGATGGAAAAACGCTTCCTCTTTTTATTCACACTTCAAACGGGTTTCATGACGGCGGGACGGAAGGTTCTCGTGGAAAATGTCTTTGCCGCTGGTTTATTTGAACATAAAATCCTACTTCACTTCCCAGTCGACCCCCTTCCCCCTGTTCCCCTTAAATCACTAGACAGAGTCCTAAAGGTCACGTGATCTTATT